>CP092865.1:34945495-34959214 GCA_030710605.1 Cordylochernes scorpioides | reverse complement strand
TAAGGTATTGCTTGCAATTGAAAACTCGATTTTAAAATTAAATATCGAAATTTAATGACACCAGTAAAATAAAAAAGAACACTAGCATGTTTAACTCTGTATTGTTATTATTATAAAATCTAAACCACATTGTTTCCAGCACCGACCACCCTGACGTACAATGACTTCTGGAGGATGGTGTGGGACCACAACGTCTCCGTGGTCGTCATGCTGACCAGCTTAGCTGAGGACGGGCAGGTAATATCATGGTTTTGTCAACAGGAAATACATGATGGTATTGTCAGTAGGAATTACATTTTGGTATTGTCGGTAGGTAGAACATTCTGGTATTGTCGGCAGGTAATACATTCCGGTATTATCGGTAGGTAATACATTCTGGTATTAGTAAATTAAATTTAATTGCCATCTATCGTTAAAATTTCGCACAAATAAATTTACTGGCAATGCGCTTCTTTTAAATATCAATATCTGTAGAGATAATATTTGATGATATTTAAAAGAAGCGCATTGCGAGTAAATTTATTTGTGTAAAATTTTAATATTCTGGTATTGTCGGTAGGTAAGACATTCTGGTATTGTCGGCAGGTAGAACATTCTGGTATTGTCAGCAGGTATTACAATTGTGGTATTGTGGGTAGGTAATATATTCTGGTATTGTCGGTAGGTAATACATTCTGGTATTTGTTGTGATATGTAAATAACCTATGTTAAGTGTTATAATTGTTACCTATTGTTAACTATGTAAAATTATTCCATTTGTAAATTGTTTTAAACTTATGTAAATTATTTCCTTTTTTTATCTCTATCTTGTTTATAAGAAGATTGCTAGATTGAATAAACATTCAGTTCAACTTGTAAGTCGTAGCGAGTTTGTTCAGAAAACTCAGCACATTACAACATGGCGCAGTCGACAAAAGTATCGAATTAAAACAGATTAATTCAACATTGAGTAGAATGGAAGGAATCAAGCCGCCGGCGGAATTTGTCCCGTACAGCAACGAGAAAAAATGGGAAACCTGGAGAGAGTCGTTTGAAATTTTTGCAATAGCGGTAAATTTAGAAAGCATGCCGCTGGTGCGTCAGCGAGCAATCTTGAAGCATATTGCTGGTGAGAAAACAGTGATGATATACAAAACATTTCACATAAGTGAAAATGATACCTACCCAAATGTAAAGGAAATGCTTGATATGCTTACGAACCATTTTAAGCCCTTCAAAAATACGATTCAAAGGGAAATGCATTTTTTACCTGTGTACAAAAGGAAAGGCAGGGAATCGTGGAATTTGTCACAGAATTAAAGCATCTGGCACAAGAATGTGAATTCGAGAATTTAACAGAATCTCTCATAAGGGATCGCCTTATAATTGGAATACTTGACCGAGAAGTGAAAAGAAAATTGTTAGAAGATCCACAGTTGACACTACCAAGGGCAATTTCGATAGCTGTGATCTCCGAGTCAACATGTTCACAAGTAGCATCGTTGAATGAGCAAAAAATGATTGAAAAAATTGAAAAACATAATTGGGTGAAAGATACAATTCGAATGGAAAATGCAGAAGCAGGACCAAGCGGTATAAACCCGAGAAGAGAAAGAATAATAGAACCATGTAAGTGGTGTGGACAACGACACAAGTATGGAAAGTGTCCAGCATATGGGAAGAAATGTAATGCATGCGGAAAAACCAATCCTTTCTCAGTAGTTTGCCGAACAAAACGTATAAGAAATCTCTTAGCGGAAAGTGAAGCTGAAGAATCCTGTGACGAGATAAATCTAAATGAAGTTGCTGTAAAGACTGTTCGGTCGGACAAGTGGTCCGCGGTAATAATAATTAATGGAAAGAAGATCACGGTACATTTGGACACTGGCGCACAGATAAATGTGCTTCCTCATAAAGTAATAAACCAATGGCCATCAAGACCAGAAATCTGACCCACGTCATTAAAGGCGTTCGCATATGGAAATACAGAATTGCCTATCGTCGGCAAATGCAATGTGCTATGCCAATATGGTGAAAAGAAAGGAATGTTTGAATTTATCGTAGCCGATGTAGAAGCGCAGACACTTATCACGGGCGATACTTGCGAGAAGCTTGAAATATTGAGGCGAATTAATCATATAAACACGGATGAAATGAAATTGTGTTCTGAAACTCAAAAAATCCTCGAACAATACCACGAAGTATTTCAAGGAGTAGGATTAATCAACTCGGAATGTAAGATTTACACAAAGCCTGAATATTCTCCTGTGCAAGTCCCTCCCAGGCGCATCCCAACAAGCCTCGGAGCTGAAGTTCAGTCTGAATTGGAAAAGATGGTGAAGCAAGGAATCGTAACAAAAATATATCATGAAACAGAGTGGTCTCATCCTATGGTCGTTGTAAAAAAAAAATCTGGTCAAATCAGAATATGCCTGGATCCTCGGAAATTAAATGAGGCCCTTGTGGGAAGACATTTCCAGACTCCGGCTCCAGCTGAACTATTGCACGAGATACCCAAAGCTAAGTATTATACCGTGTTAGACGTGAAATCAGCCTATTGGCATATTCCGGTTGCAAAGGAATGCAGAGATCTGTTGGTGATGACCACGCCATTTGGCAAATTCAGATATAACCGATTGCCATTTGGTTTGAAAATATCGGCACAAATTTTTGTTGAGAAAATGACGAATATCTTTAGGGATAGCTTTCAAAATATTACATATGTAGACGATTTGCTGATATATGCGGATACCATTCAAGAGCACAATAAAAAATTTAAAGGGAATTCTAGAAAAAGCAAAAGAAAAAAATATCAAATTTGATTTAACAAAGGCTCAAATATGTCTAGCGAAAGTTCGTTTCTTGGGCCATGTGATATCACAAAATGGAATTGATCCAGAGCCAAATAAGATTGATAAATTAATTACCTTTAAAAGGCCAGAGGATAAAAAGTCGCTGCAAAGAATCATGGGTCTTTATAATTACTTAGGAAAATTCATTCCAAATTTAGCTGCGTCCACATCCAATATAAGAGGAATATTAAGAAAGAATGTTGTCTGGCATTGGGGGCCTAAACAGGATGGGGAATTCGATCATATTAAGGAATGCGTGAGGAATGCTCCTTCGTTGGCACATTTTGACAAAAGCAAGATGCTGATTTTGCAGTGTGATGCCAGCAAAGATGCAATGGGAGCTGCTCTGCTACAGGAAGATCGACCTCTAGCATTCGCATCCGCGTCATTTAGCGACTCGCAGAAACAGTACTCTCAGATTGAGAAGGAGTTACTGAGTGTTTATTATGGATGCAAAAAGTTCGAATATCTATTGTCAGGACACACTTTCGTTGTCCAGACGGATCACCAGCCTTTATTGCCTCTAGTCAAAAAACCGCTGAGTGATATATCTCCGCGTCTACAAAGATTAGTAATGAAGCTTATAGCATTTGACTTCAAATTGCAGTACAAACCAGGAAAATACTTGATTGTGGCTGATACCCTATCCAGGGATACTCACCCCATGGACGAACTACCAACGCCTTTTCTTGAAGACAAAAGAATGGTCAAGATGGTACGTGTTAATATCTCGGACGAAAAACTGGTAGCGATGCAGAAAGATACCCGAGAGGATCCTGCTTTGGTTAAAGTAATCGGTTATGTGATTGAGGGATGGCCTATATGCAAAAAAGACGTCGATGAAGATGCCAAAGTATTTTTCGATTTCAGACACCGTTTGAATTTATGGAATGATCTATTATGTATAGGATCGGCCATAGTGATTCCGAAGACACAAAGGAATAATATGCTTAATTTGTTGCACCAATCGCACCAAGGGATATCTGCAATTCAGGGTTTGGCGCGAGAATCTTTATTTTGGCCGAGAATGTCCATCGACATTGCTGAAAAAGTAAAAAATTGTGAAATTTGTCAAAAACATCAGAAATCAAAAATAGGGCAGCCGTTAAAACCTTTCCCAGTTCCAGATTATCCATGGCAGACAGTATCGTTGGACATATTTTATATTCAGAAAAAGCCCCATTTGTTAGTGGTCGACAGATATAGTGGCTACCCGGAGGTATTTACATTGGACCCACCTACGGCGATTAATGTAAAAAATAAATTGAGAGAAACATTTGCACGATTCGGGATTCCGGAAACCATGATGTCCGACAATGGACCACCGTTTCGCTCAGAGATTATGACTGACTTCTGTATAAGATGGGGTATAAAACAGCTATTTTCGAGTCCACACCTTCATAGATCTAATGGTCTGGCCGAGAGAACATTCAAACAATAAAAAATCAACTAATCAAATGTAGAGATGAAGGGTCCGACCCATATCTGGCTATTCTGGCATATAGGAATACACCAAAAAATGACCTACCGTCACCGGCACAGCTATGTTTATCGAGGAGCCTTCGATGTCAGATCCCCAGAATTACACCGCTATATAGACCCTATCAAACTAATTGGAGAAGTATAGAGAATGCCAAAAGAAAAAGACATAGCTCAATGAAAGAGCAGTATGACAGAAATAGTAAAAGCTATCCCAAGGTCAATGTAGGAGAGGATGCATGGTGTCAAATACATCCAAGGGAAACATGGACACCGGTGAAGATTTCAGCGCAGGCTGATTCTCCTCAGAGCTTTGAAGTTGTGACACCATCGGGAAATAGGTTGATAAGAAATCAACAATTTATTAGGCCAAGGGATGGAGGCTACGAAAAAAGCCAGTTGACTTCAGAGCCAATTACCGCCTCCCCAGAAGCTCAACATCCGCAGTGCGACAGTCCAACGATGGGCGAGTCATCCACAGCCCCGATACAGCGGTCAAGTGAAGAGACCAATATTGACCAGAGGGAAGGCGCGATTACATCCGCTGGCATTGCACCAGAACCATCCGGAAGGCCCCGGTTTTCAAGGTTTGGAAGAGAGTTAAGAAAACCACAAAGATTTGGTTTTTAAGCAGAGGGGAGGCATGTCAACCGCCTTTTGATTTGCCTGATCTGATTGTTGATGGTTGTCTAGATTCGTGACATTCTTTAATTGTTGTAGCAGAGGGGAAACATGTTGTGATATGTAAATAACCTATGTTAAGTGTTATAATTGTTACCTATTGTTAACTATGTAAAATTATTCCATTTGTAAATTGTTTTAAACTTATGTAAATTATTTCCTTTTTTTATCTCTATCTTGTATATAAGAAGATTGCTAGATTGAATAAACATTCAGTTCAACTTGTAAGTCGTAGCGAGTTTGTTCAGACAACTCATGCACATTACAACAGTATTGTCGGCAGGTATAACATTCTGGTATTGTCGGCAGGTATTACAATTCTGGTATTGTCGGTAGGTAGTACATTCTGGTATTGTCGGTAGGTAATACATTCTGGTATTGTCGGTAGGTAATACATTCTGGTATTGTCGGCAGGTATTACAATTCTGGTATTGTCGGCAGGTAGAACATTCTGGTATTGTCAGCAGGTATTACAATTGTGGTATTGTGGGTAGGTAATATATTCTGGTATTGTCGCTAGGTAATACATTCTGGTATTGTCAGCAGGTATAACATTCTGGTATTGTCGGCAGGTATTACAATTCTTGTATTGTCGGTAGGTAGTACATTCTGGTATTGTCGGTAGGTAATACATTCTGGTATTGTCGGTAGGTAATACATTCTGGTATTGTCGGCAGGTATTACAATTCTGGTATTGTCGGCAGGTAGAACATTCTGGTATTGTCGGTAGGTAATACATTCTGGTATTGTCTGTAGGTAATACATTCTGGTATTGTCGGTAGGTAATACATTCTGGTATTGTCGGCAGGTATTACAATTCTGGTATTGTCAGTAGGTAATACATTCTGGTATTGTCAGCAGGTAATACAATTCTAGTATTGTCAGCAGGTAATACATTCTGGTATTGTCAGCAGGTAGAACATTCTGGTCGTGTCAGCAGGGAATACAATTCTGGTATTGTCGGCAGGTAATACATTCTGATATTTTGCGGGCAGGTAATACATCCTTGTATATTGCGGGCAGGTAATACATTCTTGTATATTGCGTGCAGATAATACATTCTGGTATTGTCGGTAGGTAATACATTCTGGTATTGTCGGTAGGTAATGCATTCTGGTATTGTCGGCAGATATTACAATTCTGGCATTGTCAGTAGGTAATACAATTCTGGTATTTTCAGTAGGTAATACAATTCTGGTATTGTCGGCAGGTAGAACATTCAGGTCTTGTCAGCAAGTAATACAATTCTGGTATTGTCGCGAGGTAATGTATGCTTGTATATTGCGGGCAGTTAATACATTCTGGTATATTGCGGGCAGGTAATACATTCTGGTATATTGCGGGCAGGCAATACATTCTAGTATTGTGGGCAGGTGAGACATTCTGGTATTTTGGGCTGGTAATAGCTTCTGGTATTGCGGGCTATGGCTTTTGAGATATCGGACTGAGAAGATGTAAGCAATTAATTTGGGATCTATGGCTGAAGATGAACAGGTTACAATTACAATTATTTTATTTCTAAAGCGCTATATCCCGCAAGGGATACTTGCGCCAAACAAGGAGAAAAGTTTATTTATATAAGTTATTTACATTATTCAACGCATGGAAACATTAGAGATCCAGATTTTGTAGAAAGTTTATAATGTATTAACAAAATGAATTGAACTTTAAATATGATTTTTTATCGGAAATCAAATTGTTAAGTTCACAAACAACTAGTTCATTCTTCATTCTATAATCTTGAAATGCTGGGCAATCGATCAGTAGATGTCTTGAGGTTTGTTCCTCAATACCACAAAAGCAACTTGAATCCTCCACTGCCTTTATTCTATTTAAAAAAACTTTTGAAATTTCCGTGGTTTGTAACAAATTGAGTATTATAAAAATTTGGACGAAAGTATTCAGGAATTTCTTGGGGAAAAAGCTTAGGAAAGTATTATTTGCTTCGTTTTTCAGAACATTCATTCTTGATTTGAGAAAGGTATCTATAATTCCTGGAATAAATGGGTTATAAATTTGTTGATCATCTGTGGATAAGTTTCTCAGATCAGATATCATGATTCTGAATTCGATAAAGTCTGAGATCAGAGAAATGTTGGATAAACTATGAACACAGCTATATGATGTGGATTTATAGGCTTGTATACACCATGTTAGTATTTGATATTGGGTTGAATTTAATTTTTGTAAACATTTTTATTTAAATATTTGAACCAAATTTCGGCTCCATATGTAAGTATTGGTCTGAAAATGAATTTATATAAAGTTGGCCTTTTCTGGGTGCTTAGACCCCAAGATTTCCTAGGAAATGCCGGGATGCGGACGGGAAGGTAAAGGACTATGAAATTTAAGGTATGGATGGAAAGGTATTGTACACGATCTCCGGGCTAGGAATATCGTAGCTCCTAATTAGACCCTTGAGACGCGCAGCATCATAATACAAACACTCATGGATGATACTTAAGAAAGTGGAAAGTCTTCGATGTCGTCGGTCGTCTGTTTTTTTTTTTTTTAAGGAGACAGGGGGAATTTCGTTCACACTTGGTTGTCTCGTGTGTCTTCGATAAGTATTACTGTGTATCAAATATCTTTCGGAGTTATTTTCTGAATCCCGATATACATGCTAAAAAATGAAACTTCAAGTTTTGTCGATGAGTATATTTATATACAGAAGTTAGTAATAATTTCGGATTCATCTATATATTCAATAAAAGATGTTCAATGCAAAATTTAATGAAAAAAAAAATTTTTGAAAATTCTACACGACCTCCATCTATTCACACTATATGTATCAATGGGTGAAGGGGATGTGCAGCCGAAGTGCGGGCGGTACTGGCCGGAGGAGAGCGGCTTCTACGGTGACATCAACGTTCTGACGGTCCGCACCAGCCAGGTGGACCTGAGTCTGACGGCCCGCACCTTCCTGCTCAAGAAAGAGAAGGTCAGACTCTTGCTGAGTGATCGCAGACGATAATCTCTCCAGACTATACTTAATACTAAATCTAGACGACTAAGGGAAGCTGGAATTTAGCTGTCATACATCACAAGATTTTGGACATTTGTGTCCTTCAACGACTGCTTAGAAATACAGCCTTGTAGACCTATCCGCACATTACAGCTATGTCGTAAATAAACACCAGAAGTTCTGGTTCCAGAGAGTCTAAGCAGCATTAATGCAAAAATAGAACTACCTGGTGTTTGTAACTATTCGTTTCTTAGTAACTGCTGAACTGTGTGCTTCCTTCAAATACACAGTGGCTTCCAGCGCGCCTACATCACGGGACGACGTGGCATTGAGGAGCTTCCAACCATCACCACTAGAGGCGCTGTACCTTTCCCTTCACATCCTGTTTATGTCTTCCCTTGTTCTGGCTACTTTCCAAATCCACATCATCGACTGTACATCGCCACAGGATGCGTGGAAAAATCTGGAACTGGTTTTTGAGCTAAAATCTCGTTCGAGGATACTACAGTTAAAAAAGCAGTTTGTGAACATCAAGCTTCAAACTGGTGAATCAATGTTAGACTATTTGAATAGATTGAAAATTTGCACGTACCATTTAAAAGAGACAGGTGCGGAAGTCGACGATCAAGATATAGCATACAGCATGCTATCAGGGTTACCTGACAGCTTCAATTCCCTGGTGATGTCGTTCGGAAATGTCGAGGACTCTGACGTCACATCGAACAAGGTTGGAAATACTCTACTCACAGAGTATGAAAGAATATCTGCTCGAGAGGGAGCAAGTTCAGGTATCGGAGAAGCACTCAATTTTTCAAAGGACGATACTAGGAAGACTTCCAGAAAACAAGGAGTCAAGTGCTACCGATGTTCGAAAATCGGCCATATCGCCAAGGATTGCATGTCTTCATCAACCGAGACTACAAGGCGGATAAAAGCTACAGCAGGAAGAAAGACTCTTTTAAATCTCCGTCGGAGAATATGCTCATGGTCTTCAATGCAGTCTCTTCGGAAGAAGAATTCACCTTGGACAGCGGCGCAACACATCACGTCTGTAAGAACCGACAATGGTTTACAAGTTTCAAGCCTACTACGTGTGAGCCCATCCAGACTGCGAGCGGCAACCTACAAGTAGAAGGAGTTTGAAATACCCACATGAAGATGTACCTGGATACTGGAACGCAAGATGTCACCTTGAACGACGTGCCTTTTGTGCCCCAAGCAAGAAGAAATTTGCTTTCTGTGTCGCAAACAGAGGATAAAGGCAAGCACATCAAGAATTGTAACCACAAGGCAAGAGTGTTCAGTGACAACAGAGTGATATGTGTGGCAAGGAACCTAAACGGATTGTACATCGTTAGAGGTAAGCCTATCTTACAAAATGCGCACTTAGCTTGTTCAAGTCCGCCTACACTAGAACTTTAGTATAAGCGCGTTATGCATATCAATGCAGACACTTTAAACAAGTTAGCTAAAAATAGCGTTGTTAATGGTCTTGAAATTTCCAAAGGAGAAATGTCAATATGCGATGATTGCTGTATGACAAAGTCAACAATGTCGCCATATAAAAGCTCTCCATATAAAATAAAAACTAAAAATTTTTTAGAGTTAGTACATAGCGAACTGTGTGGACCATTTCCAGTTGATTCTTTTGCTAGGTCACGCTATTTTCTAACATTTGCAGACGATTTCTCCTGCAGAGTTATTGTTTATTTCTTAAAGTATAAAGATCAAGTTATTTAATACTTTGACATCTTTAGGGCTAGAGCCGAAAGAGAAACAGGTCATAAGATTAAACGTTTGCGGACAGATAACGAGTTAGAATATTGTAATAAAAACTTTAAACAAAAACTTGAGAGCCTTGGAATAAAACACGAATTAACCAATTCTTACAGCCCTCAGCAAAATGGCGTCTCGAAGCGTTTAAAGCGTTCGTTACTTGACATGGCTAGAGCGTCTATGCACAACGCTGATTTGCCACAAAATTTCTGGGCTGAAAGCGTTAATTGTGCCGCATACATTAAAAATAAAAGCCTTTGTAGCGCTCTTGATAACAATGTTCCAGAAGAAATTTGGCTTTCAAGAAAAGTGAGCGTACGTCATTTTAAAATATTTGGAGCTCTAGCTTATGCTCATATTCCAAAGCAAAAACGAAATAAATTCGACCGTCGAGCTAAAAGATGTATCTTGGTCGGATATTCAACACAATCCAAAGGTTATAGACTCTGGGATAATGATTCTAAACAAGTGTTCATAACTAAACATGCTAGATTCGACGAAAATAAAGTCGGGATAAACCAGCTTAAGGATGACGTAACGGAGGATAGCGAGGCTAAAAACAGTTTCGTTTGGTTGCCGGAACAGGGCAAAGTTCTCCCGCCACATGATCCTGACCTTCAACCAGGTTACGACAGTCAACTAGAAGTTCCGTCGACTTCAGAAGTTAGAGATATAGTGTGGGGTAGTTCTGATAATACTCTGAGCCTCCGTAGTCGAGAAATTGAAAGAAAAACACTGAATATTGCAAATGTTGAACTAAATTTATGCGAGGTGTCTGAACCTCAAACTTTTGAAGAAGCTGTTTGCACACCCGAATCGGATCTTTGGAAAAATGCGATGCAAGAAGAGTTAAATTGTTTTGAAGAAAGACAAACATGGGTTATCACTAATTTACCTAAAAATAAGAAAGTAATCGGTAATCGTTGAGTTTTTAAAATAAAAGGAGATTCTAAAGTAAAGGTTAGTAAATTTAAAGCTAGGCTCGTAGCCAAAGGTTACAGCCAGACACCCGATATTGACTTTAATCAAACATATGCCCCTGTTGCCAATTTCGGTATAATCCGAATGCTTTTAGTTTTGACCCAAAAAGCTGGCTGGGTAAATAGGCATTTAGACATAAATAATGCATATTAATATGGGGAACTTCATGAAGAATTGTACATGGCTTTGCCACCAGGAGTAAAGCTTCAGGATTCTAAAGATAAAGTTCTTAGACTTTTAAAACCTACCTATGGGCTTAAATAAGCAGCTTTTTGTTGGAATACCACGCTGAGTCAATTTCTTGAAAAAGTGGGCTTTTCTAAAATTCCATCGTGCAATTGCATTTTTGTGCTTGACGAGATAGGGAAATCATAGCAATTTATGTAGAAGACTTAGCGACATTTGCTGTTGACCAGAATACACTTGACGAAATCGAGGATAAGATTATACAAGAGTTTCATATTAAAAGTCTTGGGCCCTTTACATTCTTTTTAGGTGTCGAGATAAAATACGGCAAAGAGAGTTTGTCTCTTAATCAAAGACATTACATTCAAACTTTACTTGAAAGATATAATATGTTCGAAGTTTTCGAAAGGTATGTACTCCTTTAGACCCAGCTATCATACTATCTAAAATAGATTGTCCCCATGCACAAGCTGAAATAGACCAAATGTCTAATATACCATACAAAGAGCTTATTGGTGCATTGTTGAATTTGTCCAATTGCACTAGACCAGATATCTCTTTTGCTACTTCGAAACTTTTCCAATTTTGTGCAAACCCAGGAAAGAAACATTGGGAAGCTGCAAAACATGTTTTGAGATATCTATCGGGTACCATTGACTTAGAAATCTCCTATGTCAAAGGAAACAACAATAAGTCGCAATGTCCACAGACGCCGATTATGGGAGTGACACAGATTATCGAAGATCCTACTCCGTAATGGTTGCAGTTATTGATGGGAATGTCATCAATTTGCGATCTAAAAAGCAGCAATGTGTTTCGTTGTCTACCATGGAATCGGAGTATATAGCATTATGTCACAGTGCTAAAGAGGCCATCTGGCTCGGTCAAACCCTGTCTGATCTTGGATTTATCTCGCATTTTGCCAAACCATTCACAACCTACTGTGACAATCGATCAGCCATAGACTTCTCTAAGATTAACATCGAGAATAATCGTTCCAAACACATCTCAATTCAGTTCCACTACACAAGAGATAAGATAAACTCTGGTGATATCGTTGTCCAGTTTGTCAACACCAAGGAAAACATGGCCGATATCCAAACCAAGACTTTAAAGAAGTTGGTGCAGAGAGATGCATGTTTCCAGATGAATTTGAAGTCGCAAGTGGGGGAATGCTGAACTGTGTGCTTCCTTCAAATACACAGTGGCTTCCAGCGCGCCTACGTCACGGGACGACGTGGCATTGAGGAGCTTCCAACCATCACCACTAGAGGCGCTGCACCTTTCCCTTCACTTCCTGTTTATGTCTTCCTTTGTTCTGGCTGCTTGCTATGCCGTGTGATATATTAAACTTATATATTTCAATCTATTCTGCATCTGATTGAACCACCGATCCAACAGTAACTAATCAGAATAGCCATACGTTTGTACCATTTTTAGTTATATTTATTAATATGTGAAAAAAAAAACATATATATAAAAATAAATACCCATTTCTTGATTTCTCAGGAAGCCTCTGGGACCAAATTTTGGTCGTAGAGGTACAGTCTGCACCACGCTGACGAAGCCAACAGCCCGAAGCGCGTTCGTGGTTGACTTTTCTTGATTCATCAAGAAATTGAGTTGCCCAAATATTACGGAACAGTTAGATAAACGTTTAGTTTATTTTATTTTAGTTCAGTTTAGTTTTTTAACATGATTATATAGTATTATACAATAGTTGTCCATATAAGAACCTTTTTTTTTTTCGCTTCATTTCTCAGCACCTTTGAAGGACAGACATGTCCGAAAGATTGTGAGATGTATGACAGGTAATTAAAAGAGAGGCGTCCCCTCAGTCCTCTCGATTTGAGTGATTGATTAAACATTGGAATATTCTCACTTATCTACTTAATCGGGTCATTTAATTTTGATTGAGTGGCATTCCAACCTAACTTAATATATTGTTACGTTGTTGCTTATAACAAACGAACAATTTCCGTGGGTACAAAGGATATTTAGGACTTTATTTAAGTCAGATCAAAAGAAGAATTACAGAATAATTCAAAAGTTCTGCCATCTGGAAATGCTCATGTGAGCCTGGTCAGGATATGCCTTTTTTATTTTTAATATCAACACCTGACCTTTTCTATATATTGTTTTCATAGTTTTTTCACATATACGAGTATATGTATATGTTATGATAAATTTACATTGTAGTAGAATTTGCTTAGGTTGTTTAAGGATAAATGAACATTTTATGTTTATGATATTGCAGCCGTGATAATAATTAATAATAACAATTCGAATCATAATTTGCTTTATTTGTGCTGATAGACATAACTAAGGAAGAAATACCTGATTTGAGGCGTAAAGAATAAAAAAAAACGTTACATATTTACATATATACAAAAATATTTTAGCCGGCCAATGGGAAACAACAATAATGGGTTCGTAAAGGGAAAGTCGCGACATCTGGCGTTCGAATTAACAGAGTAGTTTTTCTAGAAATTATAATTTCAATATAATATAACATTTTTTGGCTGAGATCATAGTGTAGTTTATCTATATCTCTTATATATATATATATATAAGTCAGTGTATGTATGTATGCCGGCTAAATCATCAATATGCACCTAACCTGGCTGAAATTTTAACAGGAAATAGAGAAAAATCAGGAAATTTTTAGCCAAGAAAAATTGATATTGACAATGTTCTGGGCAAAAATAGTTGTTTTAGTCAGAGAATGATAAAGAAAATATTGCTGTATCTGTTTAATTAACAGATACAAATTTATTTCGGGGAAAATTTCATAAAACAGATATAAAGCCAGTTCATTTT
>CP092865.1:34894046-34945395 GCA_030710605.1 Cordylochernes scorpioides | reverse complement strand
AAGCTTTGAATTTATAAAAAAAATCACTCAAAACTTATTTGTACGCCTAATATTATTTAAAAATTAAGTCAAATCACCTAGGCAAAACATTATTAATTATATATTTGAAAGGTATAAGAGTATTTTAGAACATCTTTCTCAAATAATATAATACTATATTTATTTGAAAAAATGCCTCTAATACCTTGTTGTTTGAAAGTGAAAAGTGAAATTTAGAAATCAGAATTGTCTTAAAATCTCCTTATTTCTATCAAAGGAATAAAGCTCCGTGTATTCTGAATCAATTGAGGATGAATCAAAAGTATCCAATTCAGAAAAATTGGACGCGAAACATGTTGATACGATAGCGCGATCGGTAAAATTACGAATAAAAAACACCAATTTACAAACATGAACTCGGTGGTAAAACGGCCGGCCAGTGGGAATATCCGCGAACCCTGAAAGAGATATACCTAACATGAATTCCATTCTAAAAATAGAACTGTAGTGGTAGTTTTTGAGAATTTATAAGTCGATTTGTTTGTGGCTCATGTGACACAGGGAACATGGGGGAACTGTTTTTTTTAATCTTCTTCTTTCAATTCCCGTTTCCACATATTCTTCTGAAGTGTATATTAAATTTTGTTTTCAACCTGTTATTCAAACCATTTCTGGCTTTAAAATTATTTGGAATTATGTTTTAGCCTAGGTTAAACTTGATATAGAACGCTTCTAAAAGGGCTTGCTGCCATTGTTTTTTTTTTGTTTTTTTAAGACCGCCACTCTTTGTTTCTTTTCTTTATTTTGGAAGCCATTTGTATTTTTATTCTATTTCAAAATTGTCGAATGCAAAGATATTCTATTAAATAAAAGTATAATGTGTAAATATTTATACAACATACAGCAAAAATAGAAAGGAAATGAAAACAAAAAATGCCGCTAATTTTTTGTTTTGAAATCGCGATCCGTGAGCTGAAACATGCTCAAAATTTTGTTGTTTTAATATTTTTTAAAATCACAATTTTAAGTTCGTTATAAGCATAGTATTTTAATAGATTTTATCATTTTGGGACCGAAAATAGGTTCGTTATAGGGGTAGTTCGTTATTTTAAAAATCGCAAAGTTTGTTATAACGATGGTATTTTCAATGGAATGGGATGGGAATCGCCGTGGGTTCGTTATAAGAGAAGGTTCGCTATATTCAGGGTTCGTATTAGCGGGGTTTTACTGTATATTTTTAAATCTTGAAATAAATAATATAGATAAGTGTAAACAGCTCTTCTTATCTGATAATATTTACCTTTTATTATCTGCTCACCATTTACAAAGTGTTTAATGAATTTATATATCGTAATGATCTCAATAAAAAATTGTGTAAGAGAGAGCAACATAATTTATTGATAACATCACGGCGACTAGTCAACATTTATTAACAAATCAACAAAACTCTCTACATCTTGGGAATACGGAGCAAGTAAGCTAGGCAACTAAATGATGATTTAACAAATGTAAAATTCAAATCTGTTTCAAATATTTTCATTGAATATTTAAATTAAATAATAAATTATTTCTTCACCACATAGCCTCCTCCTTTAAAGAGCCTCGACCCGATGCTCAGCAAGAGACATGCATCCTCAGTTTTCAGAACTGGTACTATGGCCAGGGATATTTTCAGGTGTCTGCAGTGAATATCTTCTTCAGTTGAGATATCTTCTTCATGAGGACTTGGCAGGTCTATATTTACGTCAATGTAGTTTTTTCTTATTTCTACTGTGGTCGGCAAGGGAGGATTTTATAACTTTGCGGCCTCACCTCCCATATGGTCTGTCATCTAGTTTTAATGGCGGGGTGTAAAGCTAGATATTCTAACAGGTGAGAAATGTCTGTTTCGACTGAAATATGAGGTAGTGCTTCGGTAGCGAGTGAAATTTTTCGGATCAGCGATGACAGATCTTCTCCATCATCCTGGTCACAGAGAGAGGCTACATTTGGTAGGCGATCGTAACTGGTTGGGGTAACTCGCCTACAACCGAGCGCTTCGACACGGCAACATTCTGTAATGAATTGTTCTGTGCTCTGTGCATCCCTCGGTAGGAGTGCTTGATAAAGCTCCTCAGCTATACCTTTCTTGAGGTGGGGAATTTCCTCAATCATTTGAGGATCAACCTCTTTGCACAAGCACAGGACATCGTGGATTTAAAATTCGGTAGTGTCACCTTTTAATTGCGCCCGTGTTTTAAGTTTCTTCTCTGCTTGCAATTTTGAATTTTCTTTTTTTCCCGACACATTCTCTAATTGATGTGACTTCCTTTCAAGTCTATATGCTTTCTTTGTTGTTCTCAAACCATTTGAAAGCAGTTCCAGACATAATAATAAACTCTCTAGTAAGGCAAAGGGTTTCGTCCCAATGGTTGTACCTTGACACACGTTCATACCCTTTTAACCATTTTTGGAGATAGGTTTTTCTTTTCCTTCTACTAGTTGGGTCAACACTGTTCCGACGCCATATCCACTCGCGTCGGTAGTTAGGGCTGATTTTAATTGCTGGAAAGATTGTTCTTGTTCTTTAGGCCAAAAGAAATTCACGTTATTCCTCAGGAGATCGTGTAACGGCTTTGCTTTATTTAAAAATCTTTCACAAATCGTCTGTAATAGGAACACAATCCTATGAAGCTTCTTACTTCAGTTGTTGTTTTTGGAGTCGGAAAATTTGTAATTGCTTCGATTTTTTCGGGATCAGGGCGAATGCCGCTTTCTGTAACCAGATGTCCTAACACTTTGATTCCTCTTGAACCAAAACGGCACTTCTTATGATTAATACACAAGCCTGCTTGCTGGATGCATCTGAGAACTTTTCCTAGGCATTCAATATGTTTTTTAATGGATGTAGCTTAGACAATTATATCGTCTAAATAACAAAGACAAATTGTCCATTTCAATCCTGCTAGTAGCTTGTTCATCATTCTTTCGAATGTTGCCGGTGCATTGCAGAAACCAAAGGACATCATCCGGAACTCATATAAGCGATCAGGAGTGATGAAAGCTGTCTTCTCCCGATCTTCATCGTCGATTTCTATCTGCCAGTATCCTGTACGTAGTTCCATGCTGGAAAAGAATTTAGCTCCTGTTAAGCTATTCAAAACATCATTTCTAGGTAAAGGATACACATCCTTCTTGGTGACCTTGATAAGCTGTCGGTAGTCCAGGCAAAATTCCAGGACCCATCTTTCTTTTTAACCAAAACTTGTGGGGATGACCAAGGACTTTCGGACGATTGTACATTTTGCATCTTTATAATTTTATCTACTTCACTTTGTATAGCTAGTCTTTCGACAGGAGACACCCGGACCCGGTATGGTCGTTGTTTAATAGGACGGCTGTTTGAGGTGTCGATTTTAAGTTTCACATGGGAGGTTGTACTGAATGATTTTTTCTCAAAATCAAAAACCTCAGAGTACTTTTCTAGACATTCTGTAATCATTGACTTTTGTTCTTTATTAATCTCTCGTCTTCCAGAGATAAAATTTGTTGGCGTCTATCCTCATTAATGTTTGATTGAATTTTCTCGTTTTCAGCTGTGTCAATACTGTAGATTCCGCTACTTCCAATTTTCCTCAAGTATCCTACAAACATACCACCTGGGATTATTTGATTTTGAGAAGTCTCATTAGTTACCCATATCTCCCCTCTGCCGTGGTGGAGGTTAATTATGGATAATGATACGACCAATTCTTTTTTTTTTTTTAAGATGAGATCTTTGCTTCCTTCTATCATTAGATCTTTTCCACCTCCAATCTCTTCGTTAATAACCGTGATTTTCTTAATAGAGCGAGCTGGAGCAAAACAATCTTTTAACTCTACGGCTGGCCCTCAACGCCCTACCACATTCTGACCATCCTGCCTCGAGACGTGCCATCTGTGCTGCCTGTGGGTCTAGCGACGGGTCGCTGACCCACAGATATTGGAGTTGCCGAGCTGTGCGACCCCAGCTCCGGGAGGTCTTCGTCTCTTGCTAAGTGCCCCTGGATCTGCAGACCTGGCTCTTCAGCGTCGGCCTCCGTCCTGAGGCAATGAAGTTAACAAGTGTGGTGAAGGCTACCATCTACAATTACCATATTGGTCTTGAGGTGGGTAACGCCAGCCAACAGCTCAACCTGCCTACTCTGTGGGAATGAACTCTTGCAGTCCATCGGTGGCGGAGTCTTTCCCGCGGTGGGCGCTACCAATTACGACTTGTATATATATTTATATATATGTATATTTATCAATTTTTTTTATATATCTATACCTATTTATTCATATATTTATTCTTATATAATCTTATTTATTCATATTTATATTCATTCTGTATTTAATCTTTTATAATCTTATATGGACATTGTAATAAATCAGTTTCAATCTCAATATCTCTCTCTCTCTCGAGGTGCGAGGATGCACAGGCGTGTGCTTCTGCCCCAACTCTAGAGGCTTGAAAAAATTAAAACTGCTTCCGAAGAGAATAAGTAAATAATTAATTTTTATGGGGGATTTCCCACCCCCGAATCACCAATGCCATTGACTGAAAGCCAATTGCCATCTTCAACTGCTGATGCAATTAGCACTTCTCCGGCGACGGAGAAATTTATCACCAACCATCAGCCTGGAACAGGCAAACCATCGACGAGCTGGGCTGATCTTGTCGATGGGGAAAACCAACTCCCCATGGAGGAAGATAACAATGGCTTCAAAGTGGAGGCCAGAAGAAAGAGGCCGATGGACTCCAAGGCGGCAAGATGGAAAGCCAAGAGGGCCTGCGTCCAGGCAGCGGCCGCCAAGCCAACCCCCACCTAAGCCCAGCGCCCAGGTCCAAAGTGCAGGAATGTACGACGGCCCAGAAAAAGCAGGCGGCGTTTCGAGCCAGGTCGACGCCGGGGAAGGTAGACCAGTGTGTCTTACCTTGAATTCTGCCCAGACTCAGCTAGGCCCAGTATTTTTTGCCGCGAACGCGAAGCTGGGCCTGGGCTCCGTCTATCAGTTGAAGAAAATGAAGGGCACATCCTGGTCGGCCTCTCCAGCGTGCAGCTCGCCATCAAACTAATAGAAGAAGGTCTGGATATCGAGGGCGCCACCCTGCGGGACTTTCCCCTGAGAAAAAGGACCGAGCGCGTCATGCTGGGCAACGTCCTCGTCTTTGTGGAGGATGCTGATATCATCACAGCACTTCGGCCCTATGGCCAGGTGACTTCAATCGTCCAGAAGATGATAGAGATGGGCGACTCCTGCTGGGCTGATACCCGTTGGGAAGCTTTAATCACTCTACGAGACGGAGTGAAGCTCTCCCAGATGCCTGTCCGGCTGGATGCCAAGTCCAAGAGGGTTTTCACCCACGTATACGGGACATATGGCATCAAAGGCTCCCTATGCTACAAGTAAGGGCACAAGCATGCCAACTGTCCACGGAAGACCAGCCTGTAGGAAAAAAAGCTGCTGCTCCCTGTGGATGCTCACTTCCATCAGGTTTCTGAGACCGCGTCACCCAATACCAAACCATTGACTACGCCTACTCGGACCACCGTCCTGATCCAAGTGGGAGACCCAGCTCCTACAAGACTTCCCTGGGGACCCACGTGAGGACGCCCCACGGCGCGACGGGCATGATTGGTGCGTGAAGGAGATGGAGCGGGACGTTTCATAAGAGTTTCGGCGTAGGGGCGAGAAATGCTTTCGGGAAAAACCCGGGGGTTGCTCGGGTCATTTGGCTAATAATGAATATATAACAACAGCTATAATTATCTGTAACAATAATGACTACCTTATCTATATCAATGACTCTATTGGCAAGAAAATCTATTTTATCCGAAACAAAATAAACTTATATATATATGTGGCGACCGCACTTTGCTTCAGCGAAGTGGGACAAAGCTTCAAAACACATACGGGCAGAAGCTTGGCGAGCACGTGTTGGGAGAACATTTCACTACGCATGCGCGGGCGTCAACCTTACTACGCATGCGCGCGGGACGTCATCAAAGACGCTGGACTTAGCGGTAAACAACAAGGCTAAAGCTGGCGGCCAATATTTCAACCGTTGCTTATTTTCTCTTTATAATTTCTTGCTTTAAATAAATTAATTTTAATTAAAATTTTATCAGCAGCCTTTCCACAAGCCACACCAGCACATCCCACAACAACCATCCTACAAAATTGGTTAGCCGGACGACTCGAATGAAGAATTAACGGCCAACGTCAAGGGCAAATCAAGGAAGCTCAAACATTCACGATGGAACTCACCCCATCTCAAATATCAAAATTGATTTTTCGAGCTCCACCCTTCTTGCCCAAAGACATTCCATTGTGGCTCAACCAACTGGAAGCTCCCTTTAATTTTGCAAACATCGCCAGCGACGACGATTTCAAGTATAACACAATAATCGTTAATTTGGATGAACTAGCTCTCATCTGCGTCTTCGACATTGTAGAGAACCCACCAGTTTCAGGAAAATATGCGGCGCTCAAAGAACGACTTCTCCTGCGATTTGGCCGGTCACGCCAGGTAAGAACAGCTCAAGTCTCAGAAACTAAGCCCCTTGCTGATCAGAGACCCTCGATTATCCTGGTTGAATTGTCCAAACCACCTCCATCTCAGCACTGTGATCCCTGTACTCCCACCTCCAATAGCCTCCAACACCTGGAGCAGACGGCTTTTCCCCGTGACATGAATGTCACAACAACTGCCCCGGTGACTACCGTCCATAACGTTGAAGACACCAACTCAAGCGCCAACTTTCCTTCTCTCTCCAGCTCTCTGAGTGACTCTTCATCCCTGGACTCCTCATCGTTCTGCTCCAACCCTCCTTCAAACACCATCTCGTGCCCCCCTGAAACTGTTTTCTCCACCCCAGTGCACAGTGACAATCCCTTGCCCCAGCAGCCGCCGTCTCACGAAGAGCCCTTGCCCCAGCAGCCGCCGTCTCACGAAGAGGACTTGCCTCCATCCTGCGAGCAGAAACATCCACTCTTCCTAGAAGAAACCAATAACGCTGCTGCAACGACTCCTCTCCACTTGCAGCCCGACCAAACTTCGGTAACACAACCTCTCCAACCTCAAAACTCTCTCCAACAGTCATTACCTCCCATTGAAGCAAGAGTCACTACTTCCCCAATGCCAATAGCTCCACCGGTACTCGCGGCGACTACACCTATCGCTGAGCAACCTATCGTGTCCCTGCAAGCTAACAAGATGGTCGCCACCCATTACATCAGGACAACATTTGAAAAGGACAGGTGCCTCCCTCAAGCCCCCAAGACCAGATCCCAACCCATCAAGGCACCCTACCAAGAGTTCCCTCTACGACTACATAGGATCTTTAAAGATCCTACTGGAGGGGGAGTAGTGTGGCGACCGTACTCTGCTTCGGCGAAGTGGGACAAAGCTTCAAAACACAAACGGGCAGAAGCTTGGCGAGCACGTGTTGGGAGAACATTTCACTACGCATGCGCGGGCGTCAACCTCACTACGCATGTGCGCGGGACGTCATCAAAGACGCTGGACTTAGCGGTAAACAACAAGGCTAAAGCTGGCGGCCGTTATTTCAACCGTTGCTTATTTTCTCTTTATAATTTCTCTTGCTTTAAATAAATTAATTTTAATTAAAATTTTATCAGCAGCCTTTCCACAAGCCACACCATCACATCCCACAACAACCATCCTACATATATAATCCACAACAATTATTACCTTATTCCCACAAAGATTTTTATCTGCAACAATGAAAGATTATCCACAACAACATATTATATCCGCAGCAGTGAAAATTAATCTACAACAATTAGATTTCATTCACAGTAATGAAATTTGTCCACAACAATGGCTATCTTATCCAAAAATATATATACTTTAAGAACAGCAATGAAACTTTATCGACAGCAAAGCGACTACTTTATACAAAAATGTAATTTTATACAGCCCAATGATTATCATATTCACAACACAATGTATATTTTTAGGCAACAATGAAACTTCATCAGCTTAAATGACTCATTTATCTGTAACAATAATAACTCTTGCTCAACCCACAACAATAAGAAATTCATTCAAATTAATGACTATTTTTTATTCGCATCAATGAAATTAAACCACATAAATAGCTATATTGTCTACTACAATTTCTATTTTTTCGCTAAAATAAAACTTATGTCATACCAATAACTATCCGCAACAATGTATTTTTAAGCGCAATTGTATTTTTCGACAACAATGAAACCTTATCTACAGTAATGGCCTTTTTCTATCCACAACTTAGCCACAATCACTGGTTTATCTTTAATAATGACTACGTTATTCACTGCATTGACTACTTAATCCGCAACAATGGGATTTAAATCAAATTAATGACTATTTATCCACAACAATGACTATTATTGCACGACAATGTCTACTTCATCCGCAAAAAAGGAATTTAAATCAAATTAATGACTATTAATTCACAACAATGACTATTAATGCACGACAATGTCTACTTCATCCGCAACAATGAGATTTAACTAAAATTAATCACCATTTATCCACAACAATGACTTAATGCACAACAATGTCTACTTCATCCGCAACAATGAGATTTAACTAAAATTAATCATCATTTATCCACAACAATGACTATTAATGCACGAAAATATCTACTTCATCCGCAACAATTAGGTTTAACTCAAATTAATGACTTCACAAATCACCCTTTCATACCTCATCCCAAAAGTTAGAAATAATCGTTATTTCTCCTTGAAATAAATTTTGATTTTTCGTTGAAAAGAAACACAGGCGGGATAGTTTTCAAATGTCGTTTTCAAATTAATAACTATTTATCCACGACAATGACTATTAATGCCCGAAAATGTCCACTTCATTCGCAACAATAAGATTTAACTCAAATTAATGAATATTTATCCACAACAATATATATATATGTATTAAAAATAAATAAAGCATCTACTGACCACGAGCACATGTGCTTTTCAGAGGGCAGAGCGCCATCTAGTGGAGCAGAAATAAACTAAACGTTTATTTAGCTTACTCCGTGATATTTGGCCAACCCAATTTCTTGATAAATCAAGAAAAGCCATTCACGAACGCGTTTTGCGCTGTTGGCGCTCGTCAGCGTGGAGATGGCGCTCTGCCCTCTAAAAACACATGTGCTCGTGGTCAGTAGATGCCTTATTTATTTTTAATATCAACACCTGACCCACTTATCTTTTATATTTTTCTATTGTTTTTTCATATATATATATATATACACAAAAATGAATATTTCAACCTCAACAATGAATATTTCATCTACAATAATGAAGATATATCCACAAAAATTAATGTTTATTCGTAAAAATAAAACTCATACTATACCAATAACTATTTTATCCAGGTAGGAAGTCAAGTATTTTTGGACTGTTAGAAACCCATTTCCTAATGGGAAAACCTCCCTCAGTTAACAAACCAATGATTTGTCGAATCAAAACTTGTGCCTCTTCCACAGTATCTGCTCCTGTAAGAAGGTCATCGACATAAAAATCTCTCTTCACAATTTCCGAAGCAACAGGATATTTCATCGCTTCGTCATCCGCCAACTGATGCAACCTTCGAATGGCCAAATATGGAGCGCATGCTGTTCCATAAGTGATTGTTGTTAACTTATATTCTTGAATAGCATCTGATGGTGAATCACGCCACAAGACTCTCTGATAGTCACTATTATCAGGATGAATCAATATCTGCCTGTACATCTTCTCAATATCTGCAGATAGTGCAACAAAAAAAGTCTGAAACCTCAATAGAAGGCCAAAGATGTCTGTTTGTAATTTAGGACCTATATGTAAGGCTTTATTCGAGAATGACTATCATCAGAGCAAGCTGAGGCATCAAAGACTACTCTGAGATTAGTGGTAGTACTCTCCTCTTTTAGCACACAATGATGTGGCATATAATAGACCTGGGACGGTGATTTAGGAATATCTACAGCTGAGATAATTTGCATATGTTTTAGCGATGAATATTCCTTCATAAAAAGTTTATACCGACTATAAAGTTGCTCACTCTTTTTTTTTAATAACTTATTTTCAAGAGAAAGAAATCTCTTAAAAGCAACTCTTTTCGAATTTCCGAAATTCGGAGTAACCCTAAAGGGTAATCTTACTTGATACCTCCCAGTTGTAGTCCTTAAAACATTAGTTTTAAAGTGTTGTTCACAATCCATTTCTTCTTTTGTTAGGATAGGTTGGGTACATGGCGGAATAGAGTTCAACTCCCAGAACTTTCTGAGTTGATTATCTATAGAGGTAGCACAGAATTGGTGAACACTATGATGCAATGAACCATCTGATTGTTGAGCCATGATTTTGCCCGAGAGAAGCCAACCCAACTTCGAATTACATGCTGTTGGACCCCTCTCATTTCGAAACCTAACCTGTCCTGTATACAAACCCGGGGCAATATCAGCTCCAATGATTATATCAATGGGAGCGGGCATGTCAAAGTTTGGATCCGCCAGCCTTAGGACAACCAGGTGAGGCCACCGATTCCTCTCCATTACAAAGTTTGGCAGATTACATGTGATTTTATTTAAGATTAACGCCTTAGCGGTGAATAACATGTTTGAATAGTGAGGAGAGAAGGTGATATCCACCTCTCCTAACGGCTTTTCCAAGCAGTTATCTCCAATGCCATACATAGAGGCATCCAAATAATTCACAGACAGATTCAACGTTTTTCTTAGTGAATCAGTTATCAAAGTTCATTGAGATCCAGTATCGACTAAAGCTCTGGCCATACAAGAATTACCGTATAGATCATTCACCCTTATTAAAGCTGTTGACAGCGAGATCTGACTAGAAGAACTAGAATGATTAATTGAATGTGTCTGAATCACCGAATTAAGACGAGCCGAATAATTTACATTAGATCTCACTGATGAATCAACTCTGTTGGCATTACTAGACTCTACTGCATGTATGGCCCCAGGCAATGAATTAGAGTCATGTGATTCAGAAGTAAATGCGTGAAGCAAGGTATGATGCCTCAGTTTACATACTCCGCAAACTGCAGTCAACTTACACGCATATACCAAGTGATTTGATCTGAGACAATTATAACATACCCGTTATCTCTTACAAACCTCCATCTCTCTTGCAGTGACTTATCTCGGAACAACTGACATTTTGATAACAAATGTGAATTTTTGCATAACATGCAGGGAGTGCAAGCTGCATTTGAATTTGGACGGGATACAGATGTAGCATGAGAATAAACCTTCTTATTCGGTTTAAGCGAGGTCCCTCAGATTTCCCTTAATCTTAGATTTGCAAGGCTCCGTGCATACTTTTCTAAGAATGTTATCAACTCACAATTAGAGGGATAACCCTGCACATCAATGTGCAACTCCCAGTCCTTTTTTTAAGTGAATTATCAAGCTTTGACTGGTTAATATATATTAGTATTAAATCCACAAGAGTGTTTCTTTTCAAACCCAATGTACTAAGATTTTGAACACCCTCATTGCAGATATCCAAAAACTCATAAAGAGCCTTATCCGAGTCACCTTTAATGAATTTAAGATTTTAAAATTTCTGAATTTGCCTAAAAGCCAATTCCCTTTTATTAACATACCTATGTATTAAGGTTTGCCAAGCTATGGAATAATTTTCCTCTGAGATGCTGAATGCCCTAACCAATCTCGCAGCGTCTCCCCTAAGGGCAGAAACAAGATATTGTAGTTTCTGAGAATTTGCAAGTGCTCTATTTTGATCTATTACTTTTATGAATATTTCTTTAAATCCCAACCATTCCGAAAAATTACCACTAAAAATTGGCAACTGAAATTTAGGGAGTTTCATAGAAAATTCTTCAGAAGCCGATTTATCCTGTTTAATGCCATCTAATAATCTATTTATGCTGACAAGCATACCATCAATTTCTTTTACTGCATTATAAGTTATTTTAAAATTTTCCGCAATATCCAAGCTTTTATATTTTGCTAATTTTAAAACCTGACAATCGAGATTCAACTTTAAAGTATTTAAATTTTCTTTTGTCTGATTCAATACATGCAAATCACCGGTTAACAATTGAGACTCTACATCTTCTTTCAAAAAATCTATCTTAATCAAATACTGTTCAAAAATAGCTATTTCGGCCTCCATATTAAAATATACTATCACAAAAATAAACGGAACTTAGGACTTAAATGAAGAAACTGTGCAGATGGCGGTTGGGTTGACCGAGAAGGGATGGGCTGACTTGGCCTTTGGAGGAATAATCGGGAACCGAATTTGCAACATATTCGTACACATTTATTTTTAGCAAATCTTTATTGTCTTAGTAAAGTCTGATACAGCCTTTTATTGTTTATTTTCGAAACGCCAAAAAGTGACAAAAACAAATCAAAAAGGGATGATGATAACCTGCGTCTTGCAGATTAACATTTTCATAGAAACATATATATATACATATTTATTGCTAGCTATATATCACCATCTTCTCTCTTCAAACACGAAATCTCACAGGCGGTCTCCTCGCTCGAGGTGGGTTCCGCCTTAGGACAGGACCCTCCTCTTTCAAGGCCTCGGGGTCCAGCGAGCGAAGAGGCTCCAATTACTTTCCATCGTCTGTATCACTCTGAACCTCTGAATCTTGATCCGACCGCTGGCTAGTTAGTCCTGGCGACAGCGACTCCATATAACCTCTGTCTCGTACAACCTCCGAGATTATGGCACTGGGACCTGCTCCTCTTGAGTGCTCGGGTTGACGCTCTTCAACTCCACTCTCATCTTCCTCACCATTCCTCCACCTTTTTCTAATTTGATCCCTGTGATAGGCCTTTACCTGTCCGTGGATCAAAATGGTGTAGACTCTAGTTCCCTTCTTGCCCACAATTTTTCCTGGGATCCATTTATCACCACCTCTAAAGTTTTTACACCACACTAAATCATCTATCTGGAATTCTTCCAAATGGGTTCGCCGATCATACTTCATTTGCCTGGCTTGCTGGTCCCTAACTCTAGATGCCAAGCTGGGATGTATCAACGATACTCTGGTTCGAAGCGCACGCCCAATAAAGAGCTCTGATGGAGTCTTTCCCGTTGTCACATGCGGGGTGCTTCGATATGCCAGAAGAACTTTTGATAAGGTGTCTTGAATGGTATCCCCAATTTTCCTTTTATTTTTATCCAGGGCAGTCTTAATAGTTCTAACCGCTCTTTCAGCCAAGCCATTACTTTGCGGGTGGTACGCCGGGATCAATGTTTGTTTAATTCCATTTCCTTCCAGAAAACCTTTCATTTCACTACCAGTAAACTGAGGTCCATTATCAGATACAAGTTCCTCCGGTAACCCATAGGAAGAAAAAAGTCGCCGTAGTTGCTCAATGGTTTTGCGTGTGGTGGTCTCTCTCATTGGGATGGCTTCGATCCACTTTGAATGACTATCTACTACTATTAATAAATTAATGTTTTCCTTATTTGCAAAATCAATGTGAATTCTTTGCCAAGGTCTGGTTGACCATTTCCAGGGTTGCCATTTTCCTTTATTTGGCCCATCCTGGGATTGCTGACAGCTTCTGCACTTATTCACCAAAAACTCGATTTGGGTATCTAAATTTGGCCACCAAAAATGTGATCTTGCTACAGCCTTCATTCTGTTCATACCGGAATGAGTCTCATGAAGACAGTTCAACATTTTTATTCTGAGAGATGGTGGAATGACAACTCTCATTCCCCAAACCAAACACTCCCCATCTACAGTTAGCTCAAGTTTCCTTTGAAAATAAGGTCTGAGGTGATCAGCCACCTTTTCAGGCCAGCCTTGCTGAGTATAAAATTTGGCCAATGAGAGCACTTCGTCTTTTTCAGTTTCCGTGGCAATTTCCTCTGCTGTGATCGGCAATTCTTCCACATAGGATAAAGCATAGACATTATTTAATCTTGGAATTTCTCCACAGCCCACAGGAAAACGTGACAGAAGATCTGCATTCCCATGGTCTTGAGTTCTTCGAAATTTAATATCGTAAGTATAAGCTGACAAAATAAACGCCCAACGCTGCAATCTTGAAGTAGATAAGGTGTGGATTCCTGATCTTGAGCCCAAAATGGTCACCAATGGCTTATGGTCTGTAATAAGAATAAATTTTCTTCCATAAATAAATTGATGAAACTTGGTAACTCCATAAATAATGGCTAGAGCCTCCTTCTCAATCTGAGAATAATTTTGTTCTGCTACCGATAAAGTCCGTGAGGCAAACATAATCGGTCTCTCCTGGCCTTCTATAATATGTGACAACACAGCGCCCACTCCAATCTGCGATGCATCAGTGGCCAAACACAATGGCAAAGTCGCATCATACGGGACTAGCACCCTCTCAGAGGTAATGCTATTCTTGCACTTGTCAATGGCCTCTCCACATTCCTTTGTCCAAACCCAAGGACGTTTTTTGTGAAGAAGCTCATGAAGAGGCTTCAAAAGCTCTGGCAAATTGGGTATGAACTTCCCATAAAAGTTTACCAAAACAAGAAATGACCTTAATTCAGAGATATTCGTAGGCGTTTTGGCCTTCTGTATTGCTTGTACCTTATGATCTAAAGGTCTGATGCCCTCTTCCGTGACAAGATGTCCTAAATATTCAATTTCTTTTTGCAAAAATAGGCATTTTTCTTTCTTTAGTTTGATATTATACTTCGCCAAGCGAGCAAATATAGTCTTCAACAACGCCAGATGTTCTTCAATTGATGCTGTGGCTATAAGGACATCATCAATATAACAAATTACGCCTCCTATACCTGACAAAACCCTATCCATTACAGATTGAAAATAACTGGGCGCATTTGCCAATCCAAATGGCATTCTCTTAAACCTGAAAAGCCCTTTATGAGTATTTATCGTTAGTAACGGTCGGGTGCCTGGGTCCACCTCTAATTGCAGATAAGCGTTCCTCAAGTCCAATTTAGAAAAGTATTTTCCCTTGGCCAATGTGGAGAATAAATCTTGCTGTGTGGGAAGGGGATAGGCCGCAGTGTCCAAATATTTATTTAGAGTTACCTTGAAGTCGCAGCAAATTCTGATCTCTTTATTTTTCTTCGGCACTACAACCACTGGAGTGGCCCATTTACTGCTCGCCACCTCACATAGATAACCCTTAGCCAACATTTTGTCTAATGCTTCAGTAACTGCTGGCCTAATGGCGAAAGGCACCGGACGAGCCTTATGGAAAATTGGATTCACATCACACATGTTTACTGAAAATGTGAAACCTTTTATTGGTTCGGTTGTCTCCACAAATAGGGCTTGATTTTCCTTCAAAATTTCCTCAATGGTAATTTCCACAGACATATGTTTTACCGCGAAACAGCCCAATTACAATCTATTTATCCATTCTCTTCCCATCAAAGCCCTCTTTTCTCCTTTCACCACCAACGCTCTAAGTTTGTAAGTAATATCTTGACACTCCACTTTGACATTGATTTTACTCAGAATGGGTACCACGGTACCATCATAAGTTCTTACAATAATACTCGCTTTTTCCAATTTCAAGTGTTGAAGACTATTTTTAAAATCCTTTTCTGATATCAGTGTTAGACCACTACCTGTATCCATTTCAAATTTAATAAAGTTTCCTTCTACTTTTAACTCCATCAGATAGGGAGGGTCACTTGAGGCAAAATTAATTTTATACTCAGGTATCGTCACGCTTATAATTTTCTGGACATACTCTTCCTCCTCTTCTTGGTCTCCTATCTGATGTATATTTCCCGGCTGATTCTGATGTTGCCTTAGATTTCTTCTACTGCTCCAACATATTGAGGCAATGTGTCCTTTTTTATTACACTTAAAGCATATCGCCTCCTTAAATCTACATAGTTCTTTATGCTGTTTACCACAATGTTTACATTTGCCATTCTGGAAATTTGATTCAACCTTGCGTTCCATCCTCAACTTATCTACACAATCTTCACCCTGCTCCAAGTGAAATAATTTTGTATTTTTCTCGGCCGCTTCCATAGATAATGCTATCTCAATTACTTTAGCTAAAGAAATGTCGCCCTCCGACAAAATTCTATTTTGTATTTTGGCATTATATAATCCACAAACCATTTTATCACGTAAAGAATCCTCCAGAAAATTTCCAAAGTTGCATGAGGAAGCCAAACGCTTAATTTCCACCAAGTAATCCGAGATGCTTTCTTCCTTTAATTGCATTCTTTTAAAAAAAATGAACCTCTCTACTACAATTGAGCGCTTTGGAGAGAAGTGCCTTTTCAAGATATCTATTTGGTTATCAAAAGTTTTATCTTTAGGTAGAATAGGACTGCACAAATTCTTCAAAACACCATATGTTTTACTTCCCATGAGGGTTAGGAGATAAGCCTTTTTCTTCTCATCCCCTGCCTCCTCCAATATGAGAAACTGTTCCAATCGTTCATAAAACGTTTCAAAAGTTTCAGTTTCCTCATTATATTCCTTAAATTGGTAACTAGCCATTTTTTTCACTCTTTCTTAAATTTGCATCCTAAAACTTTGCAATTTGTGTCTTTTAAAATTTACTTTCAATTATATGCAAAATCAAAGATATTTTCTAAAAATATTTACTTCAAAATTCGAGGGTACTTACTCTTATATCCTCGTCGCCAAATGCAACATATTCGTACACATTTATTTTTAGCAAATCTTTATTGTCTTAGTAAAGTCTGATACAGCCTTTTATTGTTTATTTTCGAAACGCCAAAAAGTGACAAAAACAAATCAAAAAGGGATGATGATAACCTGCGTCTTGCAGATTAACATTTTCATAGAAACATATATATATACATATTTATTGCTAGCTATATATCAGAATTCAAAATGGGCGCTGGCTTACTTCAGGTGAACTTTTTGATTCCTATGTAGATTCAAAGATTTATTTTTTGAATGTAGCTTACTCGCAGAGCCGTAGATTGTTTGACTTGAATAATTCCTGTCGTGTTGTAGAATTCCTCACACGGGGCACCAAAATGTAGTTCGCGTGGTCTACCGAGCTCAAACCCTATGCGCTACGGTACAGCGATGAGTAAACTTGACTTTGTTCTGTAGACTTGAATAAAGGGAAACTCCACGCAAATCGATCAGGAACCTCTGAATTTAATTCTCTTTGACTAAGCTACATGAATTTTATGGCTGATTTAAACTAGACTGACTGACAACTAAGAAAAACAAAAAAATATATATACAACACAGTGTTGCCGAATAAATATATATATATATATATAGATTAAAATTAAAATAAAGAATTATGTAAAATAATGACCAACAATTTCTACAATAAATGACAAATAAGAAACATAAATTTTTTAACCAAACAGCTAATTACAGAGGAATTGGAGATAACACACTGCCACCGTCTCTCAAGAAGACCTAGTGCCCCTGTCATAGTCGAAATACCGAAGCAAACAATTAGAACAAAAATATTCAGGAACTCAGGCAGACTCAGGGATGATAGGATTTTCATAAGCAAGGACTATAGCCCTAAAATCCGAAATCAAAAACGCATCTTGAATGCCAAAAGGAAAGAACTGTCAGAGAGGGGTACTAAAGCGAAACTGAGGGATAATAGGCTGCTTGTAAACGGTGTCAGTTACCAGGTTAATAACGGCCAGGTAGTTGATGTCACCGGAATATCCATATAGCAAACTTCTGAAAATTTGAATATCAGGCTGCACGCAAATAGAACTGGAAAATATATATGTGGATCTTTATCTAAAAATGTTTCCAAACAGTTTCCTGCTAAGAATGCGACAATTAGATTACTACACTGGAATATTAACGGATACCACAGAATTACATCGCTATTTACACTCATAGTCTACTTTAAAAAATTCGAAATGTTTGAAATTACTGAAACATGGCTTATAGAAGAAACCAAAATTTTGACACAGGATTACCATATTATACAACTCTCAGCAATTAAGACAGAAATAAAGGGAAGAGCTTCCGGAGGAATTATAGTAGGGCTTAGGAAAAACTTACAATTAACAATTAAAAAAACAGAGGTAGGTTCCTGTTGGATAACAATAATTATAAACAAATTGATCGATGGGTCTGATGTGAATACATGTCTGCTTTTTACATACCTACCCCCAATGCATCACATGAACAAAATGTAACTAAATTGATAAATCAGATTGAATACCAAATAAAAGAGTGCAATGGAGTCGTGATTGCTGGTGACATAAATATAAGAACAGGAAACAGGGGCAGTCTGCACAACCCATTACAATTGGAAACAACCCTAAATAAGCACAGACATTCCAAGGACCAAATAATATTTCCATTATCAGAAAGACTCATTGCCTTCAATGATTCAAACTCAATAACAATAGCAAATGGAATTACAAAAGGAGACACAGAAGGTTCATTTACCTTTGTGTCAGATAGAGGTTCATCAGTCTCCGACTACATTATGTTTACACAAAGCCTAATAGAGAACATATCTGATATGCTGCGAAGGATGGCTACGCCGTTCCTCAACGGCCTCACGACCCGCTCGGCCCGACGGGCCCTGGATCGACCGCGCCTCGCCGCCACGCCCACCTCAAGGCTCACCTCGAGATGGTCGCCCACCATCGATCCACCACCATCCAGGATCGACTGGGCCTCGCTGCGGCGTTGCGCCTACTCGGGCCACGAGGCCAACACGGCCCTCAAGTTAACCCTCCACGCCCTGCCCCATCCTGCCTCGGTCAGCCCCTTCTGTCCTGCCTGCGGGTCCGTCGACCGCTCCCTCAGCCACCGTTACTGGTGCTGCCCCTCCATCAGGCCTCTCATCAGAGAGGCCTTCAACATCATAGGGCGGCCTCCTGTCCTGCAGGCTTGGATCTTCGGCCGATCCGGCCTTGAGGACGACGCCCTTTCCATCCTGGCGTCGGCAAAGTTGCGAATTTATCGCTACTTTGTCCAGGTTGGGCTCGGAGAAGCAGTGGAGGATCCGCTCATCGCCTGGTCCGGGACCCTCAGGCTCCGAGGTTTCTTTCCTCCATCTCCAATTACCATCATGTAATATATGTGTCATATATGTATATATTTTTCTTTCCTTCTCTTTTCCTATATTCTTTTCTCTCTCTTCGATTGGAAAATGTAATATTGTCTAAGATGACAATAAATATTTTTAATTGTCAAAAAAAACATCTGATATGTGGATAGAAGAACTCCCCTATTCTGACCATCTACCAATAATCTTAGAACTAAATACAGATCATAAACAGAAGCAATCAACACAAAAAACGTGACACCATTCAGAAAATACGACTGGTCTCAAAATGAAGAACTACTAAAACGAAATCTGGATGCACTAGAAGAAATATATGACATCGCTACAGATATTGATACAATGACTGCAAATTTCACGGAGCAAATCTTCAAGGCAATGGAACTATCAAATATTACCAAAATAGTAAACAAACTTAACACAAAATCTAAGCCCTGGTACGATAGGGAATGCTATCAAATGAAAAACACAACTAAATCAAGTTTAAAGAAATATACTAATTCAACCGAAGAACAGGACCGGAAAAAATACATAGAAGATAGGAAGAAATGCTTAAAATTGCTAAAAACAAAAAGAGATAATTTGATAAAGACAAAATAGACAAAATAAAAAATGCTAGAGATCCGAAATCTTTCTGGAGCGCTCTATCTATTCTCAGAAAAAAAGTAACCCCTTCATCTGATATAGATATAAAAGACTGGTTTATCTTCTACAAGAAACTGCTAAATAAAGGCGACAATGAACCCTTCCATAAAGCAAACCTGATGATCATGTGGGAAGATATAGAATTATATAAAGAAATAACGCTTGATGAGATCAAAGCCGAAATTAAAACTTTAGGGGATGGAAAAGCAGCAGGATCGTATAATATTCCCAAAGAACATTTAAAGAAATTACCAATACCTATTCTAGAAAAACTAAGAACTATATTCAACAAGATAATGATAACAAAGAAATATCCAGAGATTTGGACGAATTCAATTATACATCCTATTTTCAAAAACGGAGACAGAAATAACCCATCTGACTACAGAGGAATTGCACTATGCAGCAATATGTCCAAATTATTTACCTCAATTCTGAGAAACAGACTCAACAATTGGGTTGAGAAAAAAGATTATATAGGAGAAAATCAGGAAGGATTCCGAAAAAAACTGCTCATGTCTAGACCATATTTTTACCCTGAATACCCTTATCCAACTATCTTTAAGAAAGAAACGAGGTAAACTATACGTTTTCTTTGTTGATTTGACCAAGGAATTTGACACAGTTCCTCACGAAATACTATGGAAAAAATTACAAAAAATGGGAATCAGCCCAGAGTTTATATCAATAATAAAAGGTTATTATAAGGCAGCAAAACTCTCAGTTAGATGGAAAGGTGAATATTCAAACAACGTAAAAATTGATTCAGGAGTTTTACAAGGAGAGACACTGTCACCTCTACTATTTATAATTTATATATCTGATCTAATTGAACATTATAATAATTCTTCACTTGCAGGATTCTATCTTCCAGACTTTGGCTTCCTTCATCTTCTCATGTATGCAGATGACATAGCAATAATAAGAGAATCAAAAATAAATTTGCAAAGCAAAAACAATTTACTTAGAACTTATCTGAAAGAAAATAAATTAGTTTTAAATGAAAAAAATCAAAAATAATAGTGTTCAGAAATGGTGGAAGACCATCAAGAAATGAAAACTGGTTCTGGGGAGGCACTCCGTTGACTGTCACCCCTAGAATAACATATCTGGGATTCCCCTATACAAACACACACAATACCAGACCAGATGCGCTAGTTTTCAAAGCAAAGGCATATACCGCACTAAACTCAACCATTGGTTTTCTAAAAAGAGAAAAATCGATTCGATAGAAGTTGCATTCAAACTATTTGAATCTTCGATAAAATCAGTTCTTTTTTACGCGGCCCCAGTGTGGGCCTGCGATAATGGGGAAATTATAGAGCAACTTCAAACTTCATTTATAAAAAACTTTTTTTGATTTACCTTGATATATCCCGGGGAACATACTAAGATTGGAAACTGGAAGAATCTCACTTACTGCTACCGCCACAAAATTAACATTGAAATACTACAGAGAATACTGGAAATAGACGATTACAGACTACCAAAATTATGCTGGAACAGACTGAAAGAAGTACATCAAATGTCAAAAAACTCTATTGGATTATACAAAACCGTTAATGATATAATCAACTGTTGTGGTCAGTCATGGCTGAACCTCCCACCGAACTATGATACAATTAAAAAAGAACTTCCTAAGATTATGGAAACAAAAATAGAACAGCTTATTCTCAACAAGACTTCGCTAGAGACTCGCGCGACAATTCAAATTTTCTTTCAAACTATAAACTTCTCTGTAATTAATTTATGCCAGAACGATACTTGTCATGAAATCTGTCATCAAAGATAATAGCCTTCATTGCACGGACTAGAATTATCTCAACTCTAGATAGAGAAAGTCTTATTCTCATAATCAAAAAGGAAAACATTCACTGCAGGATTTGTGGAAATATGATATCTGACGAAATCTCCCACTATATCATAGAATGCAAATATTCAGGTGAAGAAAGATAAAAAACTCTTAAAAACACTTTCTGGAGATCTATAAACCCACTGAAGACGCTGAGAACTATTTCAGAAAAGAAAAATATAGCAATAGAACTCTATAATTTCTACAGATCAATTTTAAATAGATTCATACACAAAATAGGTAGTGAGGAAAGTTCTAGAACAGATGTTTAAATAAATCCCTTTTCAAAAAAAGGCTCACGTGCACATGGGGAAAGGGAGGAAAAATTACTGTGTTATTTTGTTGTTGTATGGCGAATCCATACAGGGCAATGGGCCCTAATAAAAGCCTTTTTGTTTTTTGAGTATTTACATTGTATTATTATTCTTATTAATTTATCAAATAATCACATATATAGTGTAATTTTCGTTTATAATATTGTATTTCTCGTTTTTCATTAGTTTTATGAATTGACATCACCAGAAAAGGTATTAAAACATTTAGTTTTTCAAATAAAGTTCTCCCAGAAAAGTGGTAAGAGAGTTAGCCTACCTGCAGTGTACCACGATGGGCGCCTCGCTGTCCCCCTGAGCCTGTCGGGCCGCCTGCATCGTGTTCAACAGAGGGGTGGGGTCCACCTCGGGGGCGTTGACATCCGGCCACACTGCCTCCAGCAGGAGGTGCTCCACGCGGTGGGTCTCTCCGGACTGCACCATATTTCTCGGTCATTCATACGTATTGTGGCATCTGACTCGTGGAAGCTTTAAAAAGAAGCTCCCAAACCTAAGTAATTAGTACGTTTTGTTCCGTCAGCGAGAGTCCTTGGTACACGTCGATCGCCAGGTAATCCTTCCCTGCCTGAATCCCCTTCTTTCCATTCCTTCTTGACGACAGCCGCTTCTTCTGTGGAATCTCTGTTTGCCTATTTCACCTTTGGTCAAGCTGTGTCGCTTCCTCACTACTGCTCGATAGCGGTGACATCGAGTCTCATTAAGCCTCAGGTATCATTGGTCCGAGAGGTCCCTAGATATCACATATACACTACTATATACCGTATACTACTACACTATGATCTTAGACAAAAAGTTTAGAAGCGATTTTTTATATATAGAGATGATCTGGCTACGTGTCTTTAGTTCGAATGAATATTTTGCTGTTAGAATTTTGTTCCTGCTAATAAAAATGAACTGGCTTTATATCTGTTTCATGAAATTTTCCCCGAAATAAATTTGTATCTGTTAATTAAACAGATACAGCAATATTTTCTTCATCATTCTCTGACTAAAACAACTATTTTTGCCCAGAACATTGTCAATATCAATTTTTCTTGGCAAAAAAATTCCTGATTTTTCTCTATTTCCTGTTTAAATTTCAGCCAGGTTAGGTGCATATTGAGGATTTAGCCGGCATACATACATACACCGACTTATATATATGTCATAATTTGTATAGTTAATGCCAAGAGATACAATTTATTCTCGTCAAAATAAGTATGTAAATATGTTACGCTTGCGTTAAAATGTAAATATGTAAATTCATCCATGTATAAAAGGCGGTACAAAAAATAAAGTGGCAGACATCGCGGGCGCGCTGTTCGCTAGGCATATCGGCTGCGCCTCTTCATTTAGCCACGACAGCCAAGAGTCGACAAGGATAAAGAACCTCAAGAGCATGGGCAAGGCAAAGAGACAAGAAGGCCAGAAGGAGGCCGAGTTAGCCCAAAAGAATAAGTCGGTGATAGACGCAATAACAGCAATGATGAGAAGAATAGAGCAGGACGCGCCCCACCACCGCAGCCAGATTTGACGGATCAAGTTCGGCGGAATCGTTCTTAAGGGAGCTGGAGAGGTCCCCGGAATTCCAAAACAGCAGCTGTGACGAACAAGGCCGCATGGTAGTGGCAGCGCTAGAAGGAGAGCCCCGGAAAACACTCCATGGACTACCTCTATGAACCCTACTGGAAGATCAAACGGGTCCTTGAGGATCTGTACCCCCCACCCGAGACACCGACCCATCAAGAATTCTATCAACAACGCTGCGGGCCTCAAGGCTTACACAAGGTACGCAGCTCAACATCGGCCGCAAGGAGATGGTCAATGCCCTCACTCAAGGAATGCCCTCCTACAGTCGAAATCTCCTACTGATTGCAACACCCAGCAGCCTGTCGGAATGGCTCACTCTGGCCAGGAAAATCTATGGTATCGGCGGAGATCCGGGTCGTCCCGGCATTTCCTCTCCCACAGAACGCCCATCTCCCTGCCAATCCGGTAGACGGACAAGTAATCCGCTAAGGCGCTCATTCGAAGATGTGCCTCATTCCCAGAAGCGACCAGAAGGATCTCCCTCCACCGCGCCTACACCATGCAAGCACTGCCAAGGGCCACACTGGAACAATCAGTGCCCACAACGGTCCACCTTGCCTGGACAGCGTGCCGATCATCCTCGACTATCGACACCGCCGCGGTATTTTCGTGACCCAAGAGACAACACTACCATGTAACCAGAAGTATAACCCAAACGCTATTAAAGGCGTAAGTACCCTGACTCTCAAGTTGCTACTTGCCAACCATTTGTTTTCATTTCTAATAGATACAGGCTCTAATATTACTATTATTGGTTTGAAACAATATAAAACATTAAGAACTAAAATGTCACTTTTAAATTATGATGTTACTATTAGGACATTGTCTCATAATATCCAACCTGTGGGATTTGCATTTATTTTAGTTACTGTAGGATCCATTAAGGAACACTTGTTATTTTATATAATAGATAATGATCTACCATTTGGCATTTTGTCTTTAAACTCATTATGGATATTCCGATTAACTATTGATTTTTTTTTCAAAGAGAATATATCAGGATGATATCATGTTAGCACCGTTACAATATTGTTTTAAAGATTATTTTACTCCATCATTAAAAAACTTTACAATTAAACACGACCCTAATAACCATACCATGCCCCACACTACTCAATCTTTTCCTCATGACACCCTTAATAGTACCACAAATGTAGAAAATTATATAGTTGCACATCCTCATCTAATTAATGAATGTAAACATCTTATTAGAGAAAATATTGGTTTGTTCCCTATCGATAAGTTTTCAGTACCTGCTTTAAATATCGACCCGGTTAAAATTATACTTAACAGTGATAAGATTATAACACTAAGACCATATAGAATACCATATAGCGATTATCCTGAAATAAAATATCAAATAGAGAAAATGTTAGAAAATGAAATAATAGAACCATCAAATAGCCCATATGCCGCTCCCGTAACACTTGCTAGAAAAAGGGATGGCTCGAAACGCTTTTGCGTAGATTTTAGAAAACTTAACGAATTAATGACTGTAGATAACTATCCCATACCACTAATAGAAACAGTACTAGATCAATTATCTAATTCCAAATACTTTTCCACCATAGATATAACCTCCGCCTTCTGGCAAATTCCTATCCATCCCGAATCTAGGCCCCTACTTTCATTTGTAACCCACCTGGGGCAATACCATTTTAATAGACTTCCATTTGGTCTCAAATTAAGTCCTCAAATATTCGAAAGGCTGTTAAATCAATTGATACAGAAACACAAATTAACATTTGCTAATCATTATTTTGATGACTTCATAATACATTCTAACAGTTTAGAGGAACACTTAGGACACTTACAGGAATTTTTTCATTTTTGTAAATTAGAAAATATAAAATTAAATCTTAATAAATGCCAGTTTTTCAAGACATCTATTGACTACCTGGGATATAAGATCAGTTCAGGTACCTGCACTCCACTTGTTAGGAATATAGATGTAATTAATGCCATAAAACCCCCTACTAATGTAAAAACCTTGCAATCATTCCTAGGCGCCATTAATGTTTACAACAAATTCATTCCAGATTATGCGCGCATTAGAAATTCTCTGAATCAACTTTTGAAAAAGAACGTTAAATGGGAATGGACGTCAGACTGTCAAAAGGCGTTTGACAAACTCAAATAACTACTTTCATCAGGTCCCATTCTCCATCTTTATAAATCAGGTTTACCCTGTCAAGTGTACTCTGATGCATCTTTGCAAGGGATAGGAGGAGTACTGAAACAGCTCCATCTCTCTCTCTCTCCAGATGGAAACTCTTATCCAGTACAATATTTTAGCCGCACTCTGCGCAAATACGAGCGCAATTATACCATGACCGAATTAGAGTGTCTGGCCATAATTGAAACAGTGGATCGTTTCAAGGTCTATCTGGCGGGAAATTGTTTTACCATTTTCACCGATCATTGCGCCTTACAGTGGCTTAAAAACATCAAAAATCCGACAGGAAGACTCATTCGATGGAGTTTGAGATTGTCAGTCTACGACTATCAGGTGAAATACATCAAAGGCACCAAACAACTAGAGGCTGACCTTTTATCCCGAAATCCGTTTTGTGGCCTTCTTGACGCCACACAATTAAAAATGTACCAAAGCGAGCTTCGGGATAATCCCAAGTATGTTCACCAAACCTCAGGCTTGACTACCGTCACCAGACGTGGTGTGAGCAAAATAGTTGTTCCGCCATCCTTACGACTCACCATACTTAGAGAAGCCCACCAGAAATTCAACCATCCAGGAATTTCTCAATTGACTAGGATTATCTCCGCCCAATACTTTTGGAGCGGAATGTCGATAGACATTCGTGCCTTCGTTAAGAATTGTAACATCTGTCAAATGAGCAAAACCCCAAAAGGACCGAAGTATGGAGAGTTGGGTGAATTGCCAGAATCCCCACTGCCATTCGATCTGGTCTCTATGGACACTATAGCCGGGTTTTCTAGATATGGAAGTGCAAAAAATTACCTGCATGTAGTAGTAGACCACGCGACTCGATTCGCATGGACATTTCCATCTCGTTCCACCAGTACGACCACATATATTGAAGTAATAAAAAAGGTGCTACAAAGTGGTTGTCCGAAGCGTCTCCTTACAGATAGAGCCCCTGCCTTTACATCGCCGAGGTTTAGGAGATTTCTAATATCCCATAACATCCAACCAATGCTCACTACAAGCAACCATCCACAAGCAAACGGTTTATCCGAACGTTTGAACGCAACCCTGACCGGAAAACTTAGGCTCCTCCATCTTCAACATCCTAGAGCTAGTTGGACTATGCTCCAATCCAAAGTAGTTAAGGCATATAACGATACCCCTCATTCCGTCACGGGATTTCCCCCATCATACCTTATGGACGGTTCCCTACCGAAAGAACTGTCACAACATCTAGATCCTTATCCATCAGTCACTGAATCCAGACGCCTAGCGTTGCAAAGAACGAAAGAACGTCATAAGATAGATAAGATCAGATTTGATAAAAATCGCAGGTCCCCCGACTTTGAGGTAGGCGATCTAGTCCTTACCAAAATTTACCAACACCCCAAAACGGGTAAATTGGTGCCTTACTTCAGTGGACCATATGAGATAATTGAGATGATATCCCCCTATACAGTTAGAATCAATAGACCTAATCAAGCTCAAAACTTAGAAACAGAAGTTATCCACGTAAACAAATTGAAACATTATTCCGAAGACACTAAGTACATCTTCACACCTCACTCAACGAACAACAATAGCAAGCCAAAATCATATTTTATTTACCATCATTTCCCACCTGAAATATTTCATGATGATTATAAGAATTATGCATCTACATCCAGTAACCCATTTAACCACATGAACCCCGATATTTTCATAGATAATGACGAACAGACATTAACAGCCAGATACATTTCTACTCCTGACACCACCCCAAAGATTGATATCCAATTAGAACCTTCCCCTACAACAAAGATAGTGCTCCCATCCTCACCAACACTTCCGCAAATTAGCCCTCAATTGAGTGCTCTCCTTATTAACTGTGACAATGCAAAATTAGAAAATAGGTCATCTATAAGCAAAAATACGTTAGTACAGTTACCCATAGTTAAATATTGTAATAGAATTAAACAATTCCCAATATGTTTTCTATCCCTCCTTACAATGGCATTTATTAACCCAAACGTCTCCATGACGATTATACATTTGCTAATTTATTTATTGCCGTCGTCCCGATTGAGACAAATTCAATCAATCTTGATTCATTGTCTTGAAGACCTTTCAATAGTCCTTTGGAACACCTTAAAGGACTTCATTAACCACTCAGAAAAGAATGGTGACCATGACATTAAGATTGATGATCCCCCATAAGATCCTAACGTCAGGGAATTCCTATATATAATTCCTATTTTGAATTAGAATAACACCACCTGCGTAACACATTGACCACCCCAAACTGATAGTCTTTTTCCAAATTCACTTCCTTTTAAGGTGTCAGCAGGATTACTGATAGTCACAGACCCGTCTTGAAACAATCCGTTCAGGATGTACGTCACAGAATTCAGTACATTTCCCTCTGACCACTTGCAATAAACCATGATGTTCGCACACCTACATCAAGAGATATTCTCCCTGCGCTACTTCATTGACATAAAAACCGTCCCCTTTCTCTCCATCCCAAACAAGAAACCTTCCGAGGACTCCATTGGCCCAGTTTGGATCATCCTACCGAATTGTTCGCCACGACCCATGTCCTCATTCCTCAAACATTCATTCTTTTTAATCCCTGAGCACCTTTTCAACACCCCTTCTCTTACGTTCCCTATGGAAAGTACGGTACAGAAGGATGCTCAGCCCATCATCAATCCACCAACACTCCAGCGCAGGAGATCCTCTTACACACAGAACACTCCCACAAACAGATACACAGTCGTAGCCACATCACACAGGTTCGTATCCTGCTACATTTAAAACTTTATTATCTTTGTATTATATATCAGACTTAATGTTGTGTTAATCCCTACTTGTATATATTTTAGCATAATATCACACAAATTTCCAATTTTGTACATAGTATCAGAATTCAATTTATAAAATTGCCTCCCAATCTCTCAACTAAATAATTTTAAATTCATTTTAAATTTATTTATCCCACACAGGCTCCATCTGTCATAATTTGTATAGTTAATGCCAAGAGATACAATTTATTCTCGTCAAAATAAGTATGTAAATATGTTACGCTTGCGTTAAAATGTAAATATGTAAATTCATCCATGTATAAAAGGCGGTACAAAAAATAAAGTGGCAGACATCGCGGGCGCGCTGTTCGCTAGGCATATCGGCTGCGCCTCTTCATTTAGCCACGACATATATATAAGAGATATAGATATACTACACTATGATCTCAGCCAAAAAAATGTTATTTTATATTAAAATTATAATTTCTAGGAAAACTACTCTGTTAATTCGAACGCCAGATGTCGCGACTTTCCCTTTATGAACCCATTATTGTTGTTTCCCGTTGGCCGGCTAAAATATTTTTGTATATATGTAAATATGTAACGCTTTTGTTTTTTATTCTTTACGCCTCAAATCAGGTATTTCTTCCTTAGTTATGTCTATCAGCACAATTAAAGCAAATTATGATTCGAATTGGTATTATTAATTATTATCACGGCTGCAATATCAATAACATAAAATGTTAATTTATCCTTAAACAACCTAAGCAAATTCTACTACAATGTAAATTTATCATAACATATACATATACTCGTATATGTGAAAAAACTATGAAAACAATATATAGAAAAGGTCAGGTGTTGATATTAAAAATAAAAAAGGCATATCTTGACCAGGCTCACATGAGCATTTCCAGATGGCAGAACTATTGAATTATTCTGTAATTCTTCTTTTGATCTGACTTAAATAAAGTCCTAAATATCCTTTGTACCCACGGAAATTGTTCGTTTGTTATAAGCAACAACGTAACAATATATTAAGTTAGGTTGGAATGCCACTCAATCAAAATTAAATGACCCGATTAAGTAGATAAGTGAGAATATTCCAATGTTTAATCAATCACTCAAATCGAGAGGACTGAGGGAACGCCTCTCTTTTAATTACCTGTCATACATCTCACAATCTTTCGGACATGTCTGTCCTTCAAAGGTGCTGAGAAATGAAGCGAAAAAAAAAAGGTTCTTATATGGACAACTATTGTATAATACTATATAATCATGTTAAAAAAAACTAAACTGAACTAAAATAAAATAAACTAAACGTTTATCTAACTGTTCCGTAATATTTGGGCAACCCAATTTCTTGATGAATCAAGAAAAGTCAACCACGAACGCGCTTCGGGCTGTTGGCTTCGTCAGCGTGGTGTAGACTGTACCTCTACGACCAAATTTTGGTCCCAGAGGCTTCCTGAGAAATCAAGAAATGGGTATTTATTTTTATATATATGTTTTTTTTTCACATATTAATAAATATAACTAAAAATGGTAAAAACGTATTGCTATTCTGATTAGTTACTGTTGGATCGGTGGTTCAATCAGATGCAGAATAGATTGAAATATATAAGTTTAATATATCACGGCATAGCAAGCAGCCAGAACAAAGGAAGACATAAACAGGAAGTGAAGGGAAAGGTGCAGCGCCTCTAGTGGTGATGGTTGGAAGCTCCTCAATGCCACGTCGTCCCGTGACGTAGGCGCGCTGGAAGCCACTGTGTATTTGAAGGAAGCACACAGTTCAGCATTCCCCCACTTGCGACTTCAAATTCATCTGGAAACATGCATCTCTGTGCACCAACTTCTTAAAAGTCTTGGTTTGGATATCGGCCATGTTTTCCTTGGTGTTGACAAACTGGACAACGATATCACCAGAGTTTATCTTATCTCTTGTGTAGTGGAACTGAATTGAGATGTGTTTGGAACGATTATTCTCGATGTTAATCTTAGAGAAGTCTATGGCTGATCGATTGTCACAGTAGGTTGTGAATGGTTTGGCAAAATGCGAGATAAATCCAAGATCAGACAGGGTTTGCCCGAGCCAGATGGCCTCTTTAGCACTGTGACATAATGCTATATACTCCGATTCCATGGTAGACAACGAAACACATTGCTGCTTTTTAGATCGCAAATTGATGACATTCCCATCAATAACTGCAACCATTACCGAGTAGGATCTTCGATAATCTGTGTCACTCCCATAATCGGCGTCTGTGGACATTGCGACTTATTGTTGTTTCCTTTGACATAGGAGATTTCTAAGTCAATGGTATCCGATAGATATCTCAAAACATGTTTTGCAGCTTCCCAATGTTACTTTCCTGGGTTTACACAAAATTGGAAAAGTTTCGAAGTAGCAAAAGAGATATCTGGTCTAGTGCAATTGGACAAATACAACAATGCACCAATAAGCTCTTTGTATGGTATATTAGACATTTGGTCTATTTCAGCTTGTGCATGGGGACAATCTATTTTAGATCGTATGATAGCTGGGTCTAAAGGAGTACATACCTTTCGAAAACTTCGAACATATTATATCTTTCAAGTAAAGTTTGAATGTAATGTCTTTGATTAAGAGATAAACTCTCTTTGCCGTAATTTATCTCGACACCTAAAAAGAATGTAATGGGCCCAAGACTTTTAATATGAAACTCTTGTATAATCTTATCCTCGATTTCGTCAAGTGTATTCTGGTCAACAGCAAATGTCGCTAAGTCTTCTACATAAATTGCAATGATTACCCTATCTCGTCAAGCACAAAAATGCAATTACACGATGGAATTTTAGAAAAGCCCACTTTTTCAAGAAATTGACTCAGCGTGGTATTCCAACAAAAAGCTGCTTGTTTAAGCCCATAGATAGGTTTTAAAAGTCTAAGAACTTTATCTTTAGAATCCTGAAGCTTTACTCCTGGTGGCAAAGCCATGTACAATTCTTCATGAAGTTCCCCATATAAATATGCATTATTTATGTCTAAATGCCTATTTACCCAGCCAGCTTTTTGGGTCAAAACTAAAAGCATTCGGATTATACCGAAATTGGCAACAGGGGCATATGTTTGATTAAAGTCAATATCGGGTGTCTGACTGTAACCTTTGGCTACGAGCCTAGCTTTAAATTTACTAACCTTTCCTTTAGAATCTCCTTTTATTTTAAAAACTCAACGATTACCGATTACTTTCTTATTTTTAGGTAAATTAGTGATAACCCATGTTTGTCTTTCTTCTAAACAATTTAACTCTTCTTGCATCACATTTTTCCAAAGATCCGATTCGGGTGTGCAAACAGCTTCTTCAAAAGTTTGAGGTTCAGACACCTCGCATAAATTTAGTTCAACATTTGCAATATTCAGTGTTTTTCTTTCAATTTCTCGACTACGGAGGCTCAGAGTATTATCAGAACTACCCCACACTATATCTCTAACTTCTGAAGTCGACGGAACTTCTAGTTGACTGTCGTAACCTGGTTGAAGGTCAGGATCATGTGGCGGGAGAACTTTGCCCTGTTCCGGCAACCAAACGAAACTGTTTTTAGCCTCGCTACCCTCCGTTACGTCATCCTTAAGCTGTTTTATCCCGACTTTATTTTCGTCGAATCTAGCATGTTTAGTTATGAACACTTGTTTAGAATCATTATCCCAGAGTCTATAACCTTTGGATTGTGTTGAATATCCGACTAAGATACATCTTTTAGATCGACGGTCGAATTTCTTTCGTTTTTGCTTTGGAATATGAGCATAAGCTAGAGCTCCAAATATTTTAAAATGACGTACGCTCACTTTTCTTGAAAGCCAAATTTCCTCTGGAACTTTGTTATCAAGAGCGCTACAAAGGCTTCTATTTTAATGTATGCGGCACAATTAACGCTTTCAGTCCAGAATTTTTGTGGCAAATCAGCGTTGTGCATAGACGCTCTAGCCATGTCAAGTAACGAACGCTTTAAACGCTTCGAGACGCCATTTTGCTGAGGGCTGTAAGAATTGGTTAATTCGTGTTTTATTCCAAGGCTCTCAAGTTTTTGTTTAAAGTTTTTATTACAATATTCTAACCCGTTATCTGTCCGCAAACGTTTAATCTTATGACCTGTTTCTCTTTCGGCTCTAGCCCTAAAGATGTCAAAGTATTCAATAACTTGATCTTTATGCTTTAAGAAATAAACAATAACTCTGCAGGAGAAATCGTCTGCAAATGTTAGAAAATAGCGTGACCCAGCAAAAGAATCAACTGGAAATGGTCCACACAGTTCGCTATGTACTAACTCTAACAAATTTTTAGTTTTAATTTTATATGGAGAGCTTTTATATGGCGACATTGTTGACTTTGTCATACAGCAATCATCGCATATTGACATTTCTCCTTCAGAAATTTCAAGACCATTAACAACGCTATTTTTAGCTAAATTGTTTGAAGTGTCTGCATTGATATGCATAAAGCGCTTATGCTAAAGTTCTAGTGTAGGCGGACTTGAACTAGCTAAGTGCGCATTTTGTAAGATAGGCTTACCTCTAACGATGTACAATCCGTTTAGGTTCCTTGCCACACAATCACTCTGTTGTCACTGAACACTCTTGCCTTGTGGTTACAATTCTTGATGTGCTTGCCTTTATCCTCTGTTTGCGACACAGAAAGCAAATTTATTCTTGCTTGGGGCACAAAAGGTACGTCGTTCAAGGTGACATCTTGCGTTCCAGTATCCAGGTACATCTTCATGTGGGTATTTCCAACTCCCTCTACTTGTAGGTTGCCGCTCGCAGTCTGGATGGGCTCACACGTAGTAGGCTTGAAACTTGTAAAACATTGTCGGTTCTTACAGACGTGATGTGTTGCGCCGCTGTCCAAGATAAATTCTTCTTCCGAAGAGACTGCATTGAAGACCATGAGCATATTCTCCGACGGAGATTTAAAAGAGTCTTTCTTCCTGCTGTAGCTTTTATCCGCCTTGTAGTCTCGGTTGATGGCGACTTGCAATCCTTGGCGATATGGCCGATTTTCGAACATCGGTAGCACTTGACTCCTTGTTTTCTGGAAGTCTTCCTAGTATCGTCCTTTGAAAAATTGAGTGCTTCTCCGAAACCTGAACTTGCTCCTTCTCGGCAGATATTCTTTCATACTCTGTGAGTAGAGTATTTCCAACCTTGTTCGATGTGACGTCAGAGTCCTCGACATTTCCGAACGACATCACCAGGGAATTGAAGCTGTCAGGTAACCCTGATAGCATTCTATATGCTATATCTTGATCGTCGACTTCCGCACCTGCCTCTTTTAAATAGTTCGTGCAAATTTTCAATCTATTCAAATAGTCTAACATTGATTCACCAGTTTGAAGCTTGATGTTCACAAACTGCTTTTTTAACTGTAGTATCCTCGAACGATATTTTAGCTCAAAAACCTGTTCCAGATTTTTCCACGCATCCTGTGGCGATGTAAAGTCGATGATGTGGATTTGGTGTTCTGTATTTATCGACAACGCGATAACAGCCAAAGCTCTATCCTTTTGAGCTTTTAGTTGAGCATCTTGGGTATCTTCATCTTTAATCATCTCATCCCACAAACCCTTCTCAATTAGAAGCATCTTGATGTTGTACTTCCATGAGCGGTAATTTTGGCCGTTCAATTTTCCAACCGCCGCCGTTATTGCACTAATGGCTGCCATGGTAACGCAGCAACTTTTCGACGAGGCCAAGCGGAGTAGCTTCACTGAAGGAATTTTGCTCACGAGGATATGCAGAACTTGAACCACAGAGCTAGGGAACCATGCTCTGCTACCACTTGTTGGATCGGTGGTTTAATCAGATGCAGAATAGATTGAAATATATAAGTTTAATATATCACGGCATAGCAAGCAGCCAGAACAAGGGAAGACATAAACAGGAAGTGAAGGGAAAGGTACAGCGCCTCTAGTGGTGATGGTTGGAAGCTCCTCAATGCCACGTCGTCCCGTGACGTAGGCGCGCTGGAAGCCACTGTGTATTTGAAGGAAGCACACAGTTCAGCAGTTACTAAGAAAAGAATAGTTACAAACACCAGGTAGTTCTTTTTTTGCATTAATGCTGCTTAGACTCTCTGGAACCAGAACTTCTGGTGTTTATTTACGACATAGCTGTAATGTGCGGATAGGTCTACAAGGCTGTATTTCTAAGCACTTGTTGAAGGACAGAAATGTCCGAAATCTTGTTATGTATGACAGCTAAATTCTAGCTTCCCTTAGTCGTCTAGATTTAGTATTAAGTATAGTCTGGAGAGATTATCGTCTGCGATCACTCAGCAAGAGTCTGACCTTCTCTTTCTTGAGCAGGAAGGTGCGGGCCGTCAGACTCAGGTCCACCTGGCTGGTGCGGACCGTCAGAACGTTGATGTCACCGTAGAAGCCGCTCTCCTCCGGCCAGTACCGCCCGCACTTCGGCTGCACATCCCCTTCACCCATTGATACATATAGTGTGAATAGTTGGAGGTCGTGTAGAATTTTCAAAAATTTTTTTTTTCATTAAATTTTGCATTGAACATCTTTTATTGAATATATAGATGAATCCGAAATTATTACTAACTTCTGTATATAAATATACTCATCGACAAAACTTGAAGTTTCATTTTTTAGCATGTATATCGGGATTCAGAAAATAACTCCGAAAGATATTTGATACACAGTAATACTTATCGAAGACACACGAGACAACCAAGTGTGAACGAAATTCCCCCTGTCTCCTTAAAAAAAAAAAAAACAGACGACCAACGACATCGAAGACTTTCCACTTTCTTAAGTATCATCCATGAGTGTTTGTATTATGATGCTGCGCGTCTCAAGGGTCTAATTATGAGCTACGATATTCCTAGCCCGGAGATCGTGTAAAATACCTTTCCATCCATACCTTAAATTTCATAGTCCTTCACCTTCCCGTCCGCATCCCGGCATTTCCTAGGAAATCTTGGGGTCTAAGCACCCAGAAAAGGCCAACTTTATATTAATTCATTTTCAGACCAATACTTACATATGGAGCCGAAATTTGGTTCAAATATTTAAATAAAAATGTTTACAAAAATTAAATTCAACCCAATATCAAATACTAACATGGTGAATACAAGCCTATAAATCCACATCATATAGCTGTGTTCATAGTTTGGCCAACATTCCTCTGATCTCAGACTTTATCGAATCCAGAATAATGATATCTGTGTGTGATCTGAGAAACTTATCCACAGATGATCAACAAATTTATAACCCATTTATTCCAGGAATTATAGATACCTTTCTCAAATCAAGAAGGAATGTTCTGAAAAACGAAGCAAAGAATACTTTCCTAAGCTTTTTCTCCAAGAAATTCCTGAATACTTTCGTCCAAATTTTTATAATACTCAATTTGTTACAAACCACGGAAATTTCAAAAGGTTTTTAAATAGAATAAAGGCAGTGGAGGATTCAAGTTGCTTTTGTGGTATTGAGGAACAAACCTCAAGACATCTACTGATCGATTGCCCAGCATTTCAAGATTATAGAATGAATAATGAACTAGTTGTTTGTGAACTTAACAATTTGATTTCCGATAAAAAATCATATTTAAAGTTCAATTCATTTTGTTAATACATTATAAACTTTCTACAAAATCTGGATCTCTAATGTTTTCATGCGTTGAATAATGTAAATACCTTATATAAATAAACTTTTCTCCTTGTTTAGCGCAAGTATCCCTTGCGGGATATAGCGCTTTAGAAATAAAATAATTGTAATTGTAACCTGTTCATCTTCAGCCATAGATCCCAAATTAATTGCTTACATCTTCTCAGTCCGATATCTCAAAAGCCATAGCCAGCAATACCAGAAGCTATTACCAGCCCAAAATACCAGAATGTCTCACCTGCCCACAATACTAGAATGTATTGCCTGCCCGCAATATACCAGAATGTATTACCTGCCCGCAATATACCAGAATGTATTAACTGCCCGCAATATACAAGCATACATTACCTGCCGACAATACCAGAATTGTATTACTTGCTGACAAGACCTGAATGTTCTACCTGCCGACAATACCAGAATTGTATTACCTACTGAAAATACCAGAATTGTATTACCTACTGACAATGCCAGAATTGTAATATCTGCCGACAATACCAGAATGCATTACCTACCGACAATACCAGAATGTATTACCTACCGACAATACCAGAATGTATTATCTGCCCGCAATATACAAGAATGTATTACCTGCCCGCAATATAGAAGGATGTATTACCTGCCCGCAAAATATCAGAATGTATTACCTGCCGACAATACCAGAATTTATTCACTGCTGACAAGACCAGAATGTTCTACCTGCTGACAATACCTGAATGTATTACCTGCTGGCAATACTAGAATTGTATTACCTGCTGACAATACTAGAATTGTATTACCTGCTGACAATACCAGAATGTATTACCTACAGACAATACCAGAATGTATTACCTACCGACAATACCAGAATGTTCTACCTGCCGACAATACCAGAATTGTAATACCTGCCGACAATACCAGAATTGTATTACCTACCGACAATACCAGAATGTATTATCTGCCCGCAATATACAAGAATGTATCTCCTGCCCGCAATATACAAGGATGTATTAGCTGCCCGCAAAATATCAGAATGTATTACCTGCCGACAATACCAGAATTGTATTCCATGCTGACAAGACCAAAATGTTCTACCTGCTGACAATACCAGAATGTATTACTTGCTGACAATGCTAGAATTGTATTACCTGCTGACAATACTAGAATTGTATTACCTGCTGACAATACCAGAATGTATTACCTACAGACAATACCAGAATGTATTACCTACCAACAATACCAGAATGTATTACCTACCGACAATACCAGAATGTACTACCTACCGACAATACCAGAATTGTAATACCTGCCGACAATACCAGAATGTTATACCTGCCGACAATACCAGAATGTATTACCTACCGACAATACCAGAATATATTACCTACCGACAATACCAGAATATATTACCTACCCACAATACTACAATTGTAATACCTGCTGACAATACCAGAATGTTCTACCTGCCGACAATACCAGAATGTCTTACCTACCGACAATACCAGAATATTAAAATTTTACACAAATAAATTTACTCGCAATGCGCTTCTTTTAAATATCATCAAATATTATCTCTACAGATATTGATATTTAAAAGAAGCGCATTGCCAGTAAATTTATTTGTGCGAAATTTTAACGATAGATGGCAATTAAATTTAATTTACTAATACCAGAATGTATTACCTACCCATAATACAGGAATATATTACCTGCCGACACTACCAGAATGTTCTACCTACCGACAATACCAAAATGTAATTCCTACTGACAATACCATCATGTATTTCCTGTTGACAAAACCATGATATTACCTGCCCGTCCTCAGCTAAGCTGGTCAGCATGACGACCACGGAGACGTTGTGGTCCCACACCATCCTCCAGAAGTCATTGTACGTCAGGGTGGTCGGTGCTGGAAACAATGTTTTTTAGATTTTATAATAATAACAATACAGAGTTAAACATGCTAGTGTTCTTTTTTATTTTACTGGTGTCATTAAATTTCGATATTTAATTTTAAAATCGAGTTTTCAATTGCAAGCAATACCTTATATAAAAGAAATGTTGTTAGATCTCTATCGGCAGTAATCAATAAATCACATCCTAAATTTAACCTACCGTTGCCATTATCATCATGAGATCCTCTTATTTTTACTTTACCAACACACAAAACCTTTATTAAGACATCAGTCTTATACAGATTCCTCTCTCGCATTGCCGACTTGTAACGATATCCCCACGAAGATCAATCACCATCATGTAGTGGAGGAGAAAACGATGAATATAAGTTATTTTTCCTGCTTACTGCTTTGTTATATAAGGACAGAGAAACACCATTCGACTTGGTATGGCGCTGGTTAAATAATTTACACTAAAGTAAGTTGGTTGTCGTTTAGTTTTGAGAAGAACTTCTCTTTTTCTTCGCTCATATACTGGCACTCAAAGATGTAATGAGATATTTCTATTTATATATTTTTTTCTTTTCAAATATGGCATACTGTATCCTCCTCACTGAAGATATTGATATGGTTTTCCCAAAGAAAGAAATATTGGAGTATTCTCTGTTGTTCCATATAGCGTTTTACTGGAAATGGAAGATCACTAAGTAAATTACTTTCAGTCAAAAATGAACTGTATATGTACTTAGAGTCAGGATAGAATTTAGAATTTTACTACTTTAACTTGATTATTTTGAATAGATTGTTCTGTTGCTATTTTGACTATTGATGGGATTTCCCTTTGGACCATGCTTATATAATTTCAGTGAATTAACCAAGAAAAAACGACTGAATAGAGTATGTTGGCCAAACTTTCCGCAAACCAGATAAAGATATTTATTGTTCTTGATATCTCCAGTATTTGAGTTAGACATATATAGGGAAGTCGGCTATTGTCCATTTTTAGAATTCTAAGCCAGAACCTGAGGGTTAATTTCAACACTGCAACTCCCAGTGACGTTCGTCCACATTCCATGCGCAGAATATAACCGGGAGTATATCTAGGTAAATTTAAGAGCCACCGGAGAAAATCTTTCCTTAACACCGTCCACCAAGCTCTTCTGGTTATTGGCCCGAATCGAAGCTGCATATAGCAAGGTTGAGAGAACCATTGAATCCAAGAGTCTGAGTGAGGATTTGATAGAGTTGATTTTTGATTTTGTCAATATTGCCCAAACCGCATTAATAGCATTTAGCGAATTGTTTTTAAAAAAGTTGCGCCGCCTGTTGAGTTGAGTTTGAAGTTGTTAGCAGGTAACCCAAATACGTGTATTTAGATGTTGTAATGAGAGGCAGTTGTCCCCAGAACCAAACCATAACCTTTGATTTATTTTGGTTCAAAGTTAGGAAATTTTTTTAAAATATTTTTTGAGTAAATTAACTTTTTTTATTTGAAGATTTATTTTATTACTTTATTCTTTTTATTGACAGTGTTTTATATATTAAAAAAATTAAGCCTTTGCTCATCAAATAATATTTTCAAACCGAGATACATTTCTGATTAAAATATAAAATATATATTAATTTGTTTTGCATATATGAATATAAGAATGTTTATCAATATATATAAAATTGAATGTCTGTCTGTCTGTTTGTTTGTCTGTACTCTATAGATTCAAAAACCATACATCCATTCGCCGTGAAATTTTGGGATATTATTAGGTATATCACCGGGAAGGTTTTTGAAAAATAATTTCATGAATATCTTGAATATCCTTAGAGTTATTTGCAGATTTGTAGGCTTAACTCGCAAGCAGCGCCCCCATTGTGACGATGATAACAAGTTTTCTTAATATTATTTATCAAAAGTAAGATTATCTCAGGATAACACGGCAATGTGAAACGGGAAAAATGTTCACTAGATAAAACTAGGATTTTCTAATGTAGAAAATTAGGAAAGACAAAATTCAGGATGACACGACACACATGGACCGGGAAAAAATGTTCACTTTATCGAGAGATTCAAATTTACGAACTTCAAATTATCAAAATATATCTTTTTTTTTAAAATAAGTTTTTAGAGAATTGTTTTAACAAATGTTCGCTAGACAAACCTTTACTCGGGTAAAACCCCGGGCGAAGCCGAGTACGTTTTATAAGTTTATAGAGAATTGTTTTAACAAATGTTCGTTAGACAAACATTCACTCGGGTAAAACCTGGGCGAAGCCGGGCACATCCGCTAGTTTAATAATAAAAAGTATTTTTATGATGATAAATTAGTTAAATATTTTTCAATATGTCATTGCGCATTACTTATTCACCGGCACTTGTATTTACAAAAACTCGCATTGAGCATTGTTTTTCAGAAAATAATTGACAACCGTTTTACACTCATTTGAACTATTATTGCATCAGAAAGCACTGCCAACCACTTGTCTAATATTGTCTAGAGTGCAAACTTCTCCAAGGAGTCTCCAAGCCCCTGCAGAGGTACCTACCCTGAGTGGCGATGTATTCCTTTGGCCGTTGGTTTCCCTGTGGCACACAAGTATACAATATATCATTTGGGTTTATCAAGAAACATTTTCAAATATGAGAAATTTAAACTCTTTCGAAGCGTTTCATTCCTTTTTTTAAATGAAAGTTATCATATTGCAGTAATAGCAGTAGAAAATTATTTTCTAAAAAAAGGATCATACGCTTCAAAAATATTTGATTTCTCATAACAAATGGCGTGCTAATGCCTAATATTCTCAAATATATTAATGCACACACAAAAATATTACCATATGAATATTTATATACAAAAAATACACTTCGCCAGTTGGAGTTTTTTATTTTCTCAACGTTTCGACAAAAATCTTTTGTCTTCGTCAGGAGAAGTAAATAAAAATAAAGCATTTGGCATTATTTTTATTTTTATTTACTTCTCCTGACGAAGACAAAAGATTTTTGTCGAAATGTTGAGAAAATAAAAAACTCCAACTGGCCGAAGTGTCTTTTTTGTATATAAATATAAATGCCGGCCAGGCAGCCTCAATCTTTACGACACCATATGAATATTAAAATCTGGTATATTTTTTTAGCGTTCAGAGATATTTTATCTTTTTACCTGTTTCTCCATATTGAGAAGGTATATAAAATGCTATATATGCGGTAAAAATGTTTTGTTGCAAGAAAATCGATGCGTGTAATTTCGCATTACATACATATTTATATAAAATGAAAGTATTTAAAAGCACGAATGTTTCTTTTATACAAAATACAAACTTCTACTGTCCTTACTGCGATGAAAAAATATATTGGGAGGGCTTGGCTCATCAGTGGTGAACCCTCCCAGCGGTTTCGCCAATTTAATCCACTAGACCGCTTCTCAGAGCTCTATTTTTGTAATGGACGATTCTGCTTATATACGCAGTACTGAAGGATGGAATCTCAGAAATGGTTTTCAAGAAAATTATGGAAGAAAATACTTTCATTTTATATGTATAGATGGCGCGTTATTGCTTTTCGTTAATTTATGCCTAACAGGCCTTGTCTTTATTGTTTGCGGAAGAGCATTGCTCGATGCAAATATTTGAATGTAATTCTACTGTCCTATAAGCTTATGTCCATAATTTTCTTGAAAACCATTTCTGAGATTCCATCCTTCAGTGCTGCGTATATAAGCAGAATCGTCCATTACAGAAATAGAGCTCTGAGAAGCGGTGTGGTGGATTAAATTGGCGAAACCGCTGGTAGGGTTCACCACTGATGAACCAAGCCCTCCCAATGTATTTTTTCATCGCAGTAAGGACAGTAGAAGTTTGTATTTTGTATAAAATAAAAATTCGTGCTTTTAAATACTTTCATTTTATATGTATAGATGGCGCGTTATTGCTTTGTGTTAACATACATATAAATGATTATGTTATAAAATTGCATATTTTTATGCACATTTATATTATGTGTAGACGAATAGAAAGGCGTCTGAATCTGTGAACAACCCTGCATACATACATATTTTATTTTGTTTCTGAAGAATTTATCAATCTTGCGCAATCTTTTCTCGTGATTCGTTTTTCCTTGCACGATTCAGGTGTCATTGGCTCGAAAACTTAATCAAAGTGGCCGAAAGTCTCCGGCGTGAACAACTATGCTATTTGGAATGATTCACAGAGGAGAAAAGAACAAAGCAAACAATCATAAAGGATATTTTTGAAAGATTTTCATGATTAAAAAAAAAATATTTTTTCTTCACTTCTCGCAATTTGCCCACATTCCCACTGCAGTTATTCATTTAGAGTAAAATGGTATTTATAACTTTCTTATGTTCAAAAAAGCGCATTAATGCAAAGTTCTGTAGCTAATTAAAAGTTAATCATTGAAAATTGGGTGTTTAGAACATAAATTCTTACCTTTTCAGTTATTAAGCCTATTTATTATATTTTTGGGGACGTATCATTCTTATAATTTTTGTGAGAGAGATAATAAATTAATTTTACACCAAGTATTTATTGATGGAAATTTCTCCGGGAGTAGTGTAAGCTAAAAAGAGGGGCTGCCGATACCATCAATATTTTATCACTATCTTTTTAGAAAATTCTGAATATTTATAAAATTCATTTTTGATCTTATAAAATATAAAGAACGCAGAGAACTAAGGAGGGCCATATCCCGAAGCTATATTATACAGGAGATGTTATGAATTTTCTGAAGATGGTGTATGTAAAAGTGGAAGTTGTATAAGATTATGATTTTGCTTTGTTTTTAAAAATGAATCGATGTTGGTTCCATATGCTTGAATTGAATTTTACACCTTACTCCTATATATTTTGTTGCTTGAAAGGAACACAACAAAACAAAGAAAAAAACCTACAGTTTCAAAATGATTTGATAATTAACTAAGAGAAAAAAAAACAATATCAAAAATGATGATGATAAAAATTGTATATGTCTGCCAGAAAAATGCTTCTATGAATTAAAAAATAAGAATAATTACAAAATTAACATATAAACTTCAAACATCCCCCCCTTGATATTACAATATCAACATTTGATAATGACAGAAGTAGAAAGAAAAGAAAATCAGCAAACAAAGATTCAAGTATAGGTAGAAGGACAGTCAAGTGGAAGAGGACAAACTCTGGCCACAGCTCTTCTGAGGTCTCCACCGCCGTCTTGACTGAAACCACACGTACCAACCCATCTTCTCCCGGATACACCTGATTGATCCGACCCATTATGCAATTGAGAGGAGGAAGGTTGTCCTCTTTTAACAAAACCAATGTTCCAATCTTGATGTTGTCCATTGGTTTCAGCCATTTTGGGTCTGTTCTTTAGTCTGGAAAATTACTCACATGACCATCTTTTCCAAAGGTCTGTCTTGATCTGTTCAACCAATTGCCATCTTCCTTTAGGACTGGAAGCGCTTTCTCTACTAGGGATGGGACTACAGTCAGTGGCATTCCAATGAGGAAATGTGCTGCCGTCAACGCAGTCAAGTCTTCAGGGTCATCTGTTAGAGAGCACAATGGTCTTGAATTTAGACATGCCTCTATTTGGGTTAGCACAGTTGTTAATTCTTCAAATGTTAATTTATTTTTACCCACGATTCTACGTAGAGATTTACAGATTTTATTCCTGCCTCCCATAGTCCTCCGAAATGAGGAAAGGATGCACATCTTGCATTTCTCAAATTCGATGTTTTCACAATCACCGGTCCAGCAAAATCAATTCCTGTTTTAGGTAATGGTCTTGTTAAATTGATCCGTGATGCCGGAAAATTGCCCATCAGTTTTTGTACAGCCTTTGTTCTAAATCTAGCACATTTACTGCATTTAAACAGAATTTGTTTTACTAGACATCGTTCGGATGGTATCCAATATTTTTCTCTGATGGCTGATTGAGTTAATTGTACACCTGCATGTAATAGTCTATCATGGTAATGTCTTATTACTAATTGAGTAATATAATGTGCCTTAGGTAAAATAATTGGATGTTTATGATCAAAACTAAAAAAGGCATTATTTAATCGTCCACCCACTCTGAGTAATCCACCTTTATCAAGAAAATGATTCAATTTTATTAAAGGACTCTTCCCACTTGAAGGTTGTAAGGCCTCTAATTGCCTCAAATCTATGTAGTAATCCTCTTGTTGAGTACATCGAATCATTCTGTTGAAAGAGGTATCAATTTCTTAAAGTGATAATGTTCCGGATATTTCTTTTTGAGAGGTTTCGACAATTATAGAAGAAACGAAAAATCCATCCTCTCTCTCTCTCTGTTATCCTTTTTAATTTATTAAATGATGAATATCTTATCTCTATATATATATAAAATTGAATGTCTGTCTGTATGTTTGTACTCTATAGATTCAAAGACCATACATCCAATCGCCGTGCAATTTTGGGATATTATTAGGTATATCCCCGGGAAGGTTTTTGAAAAAATAATTTCTTGAATATCTTCAATATACTTAGAGTTATTTGCAGATTTGTAGATTTAACTCGCAAACAGCGCCCCCATTGCGACGGAGATAGGCTTAGGTTTTGGCAGGAAGTCTGCTCTACGCCTGATGACCTTGGGTCTTTCAGGGCTAATATATTGTTGCGTTGTTGGTTGGCAAAGAATAACTTCCGCGGGTACAAAGGATCTTTCGGACTTTTTTTTAAGCCTAATCGATAAAATAATTACAGAAGAGTCCAAAATAAAACAACAATAAAGAACACAGCAGTTACAAACTCACCAACTGCAGCACGGTGAGGGAAAGCAGGAGCAGAACAGGAGACAGAAGTTCGTAGAACCTTCTAGAATCTTCCAAGAAGTACACCGGCGTCGGCGGTAAGCAGCAGTCCGACCTCTTGAGACAGCAGCTTGCTTGGAGTACAGCACGTAGCTTCGTTCTTCGACTTCTTGCATGAGTTCCTCATCCCTATATATACCAGAGTAGATCTTTCCAGAACGGTCATGGTTGGTTAGCCAATCACAAATCCGCCAGGCTTGAGCATTGCGCAATCGCTACTAATTGGCCAATCCGTTGTTCTCCGATTTTTCTACATTTTTCTAGAACGTTCTAAAACATTCTCTTCTGGAATGCGCCATTTTTCTTTTTATGTAACACTGCCCCCTCCTTAGGACTGATTGTCCCGAACAGTCCATTGTTCTGGAACAGAACCTCTGAAGGGTGTTAATCGGTTGTAATGCAAAACTTTGGGTTTAGAAGTCGGGGTCTTCTGAATCCGATAGATGACATCATTGAGGCACTTGATGATCTTAAAGGGTCCTTCCCACTGATACTGAAGTTTAGGAGAAAGTCCTTTCTTCCGTCGAGGATCATGGAGCCAAACCATTTCACCCTCTTTGAAAGTCTTGTTGGAAGTTTTGACGTTGTACCTGTCTTTCATTTTCTCACTGGAAAGGTGAAGCTTTTCTCCTGCCCACTGGTGAACGGTCAGCATCCTTTCAAATGGGGCACCTACATTGTATATCTTCACCTTTTCTTTGGATCTTGGTGTCGGTTCCTTTCTCACTGAACATCATGCACAGTTTCTGCACCATATTTCAACATCAGTTCGACTTCCTGGCCAACAAAATATTTCTCAAACTTTGGCCAATGTTTTTCTGATGCCGAAGTGAACTCCCGTGGGACTGCTATGCATCACCTGGAGAGCCAAAGGTACATGAGATCTGGGTAACACCAACTTCCAGATTTCATGCTTTCCATCCTCGCTCTCCCATTTCCTGTATAAGACACCATCTCGTAGGGTCAAAGAATTCCAGAGGCGCCAGAGACTTTTGGTTTTAGGACTGTGCGAGGCTACATCTTCCCAGAATGGTCTTTCACCTGATTCCTTCCAATTTAACACTGACAAGAGATCTCGGTCTTCACGTTGAGCTTTTCTTAAAGCTTGGACAGTCCAGTGTTGCTCTTCCACTTCATTGCTTTCTTGCGCTGTAACTTGCCTTACGCAAAATCTTTCTTCAGCACGAGAGCAAGGTCCACTTTGTGGAACACACGGCCTTCTTGATAAGGCATCAGCATTATCGTTCCGTCTCACATGGTTCTTTCTAGGGGCTGTGATGGTTTCAGAAATTTCCGGACTGTTTCTTCTCATGTGGCCATATTGTCCACAGCTCCAGCAGTCGGTGTCACTGCGTTGTTTTACTTTTCTGGGGCAAGTAAGAGAAATGTGATCATGGGCTCCACAAGTCCAGCAGCGACCCCTTTTTCTTTCAGGCTTATTATTAGGGTTATCTGGACAGTTTTTCATTATGTGGCCACTTTTTCCACATTTCCAACAACCTGTATCACTGCGCTGTTTTACTTTTCGGGGGCAAGTTGGAGACATGTGATAATGGGCTCGACAGGTCCAGAAGCGACCCTTTTCTCTTTCTGGATTATCCAATTTAACTTATCTAGCCACGCGATAACTTTCTATTGTGGCTTGTTGGGCAGCTTCATACTTCATGGCTTGGACTAGGATTTCTTGTAGAGTAGTCGCACTTGAAGGTCTGACAACTTTTTGGGTTTCAGGGTCTCCGATGGCATCAATAAACTGATGTTGGGCCATAAAGTCTTGTGTCTCAGACGGGCACGTTGGAAAGGCTAAATCTTGCCAGGCGTTGGATGTCGTTGGCCAAATCCTGCAAACTTTCTTTCTTTTCTTGTAGTCTATTCTTGAACTTCACCACATGAAGTTGTTGATAATGTTCTTCTCCATATCGGGACTTCAATGTATCAATCAGGGCGTTGAAGTCTAGAACATTCTCTTCCATCGGGAATGTACTTTTATTTCTACGTAACAATTTATATATATGTTGGTCGGCTATGCACGCCCTCAATATGTAACTAATTTCGCTGAAATTTGAACAGGACAGAGAGTTAAATATGGAAAGTTTTTTGTCGCGCTTTAACCAAGAAAAATTATAAGTAACCATGTACTGAGAAACAATATTTTTTTAGTCAGAAATTATGATGACAATATTGTTGTATCATGCTTGATTTACATAAAAAAATTCTTTAGAGGTATATTCACTAAAGCAGACCACGGGCGAATCCAGATAATAATTTTTAGTAGGCAAGAACAAAATTCTACCAGCGAAACATTCACTCGAGCAGAAGACGCACGAAGCCAGGTCTATCTATATATATTAAATATATTTTCTCGGCCTTTTGGCTAAGATCATGTAGTATATCTCTAGATATTTATATATATATATGGTGATTCTGGTAGCCTCTTGTAGAATCTTGTCGACTAAAACGGTGGTGAGGTATCCAGTCGACTTAAACTATGATGTGAGTCCCTGTCAACTCTCGCTATACTGTTTTGACCGAGAGGAACAGTCAGGATGAGGAGTTTTCCAGTGCCTCTCTGCACCTTGTAAGACCTTTAACAGTTCTCACAAAGTACAGGCAGTCGTGGTCGAGGCAGAGTGGAAAGCTTGGGAATGTCCATACACAAAAAAACGAAGACACAGTTGCACTAAGAAAGTTCCGTGAACAGATAAAAATTGAGCTAGGAGCGAAAGATGGAAATAGAAGAGTTTTTACTGACTACATGGTGGATGAGGTGGACCAGGGTGTAAAACCGATGAGGGCTCACGCAGATGGTCAAGTGACTGTATTTTTAGGTTAAAACGAGGGCTTTATATACCTTTTATGAGAAAGGGAGTTTTGCATATCACCAGATGTGAAGAGAGTGGATAGTCTGGTGACATTCTAAACTGGCGCCGTCCTGACAGCTTCGAATCTATCTTTATATGTTGTTTGTGACTTATATCTATCTCGAATTTAGACGTTTTTGACTTCTATCTCTTTAGCTCAACTCTTAATCTATTACAGATTTTTATTTATTTATCCTCAGTTTGTACAAAGTACATTACATATGATGATGTAATGACACATGTCAATCATGCATATAATCATTTACAGATGTGTTTCTATTATACAACATGAAAATCTTGTTATAAGTTATATACAATATGGGGTTGTTGGCTTAAATTACCATATATATATGTGACAATATAGTGGTAAATGTGGTGAGGAGAGAAAAAATCACACGACGAGTTATTAGAGGCAAAATCCAGGCAGCCAGCCGAGAGAGAAAGTGGTGGCGACCGAGACGTTATCTACTGCACGACTGTTTTTCCCTGTGTACACAAGCGGGGCTAACAAAAGATAAGCGCCAGGTGGTGACGCCCCCCTCAGGAATGTGACCAAAAAATGGTCGTAAGTTAGTTTTCTTAGCTTTAGCTGCCCATCTCTCTCTCGTCGGCTGTTGGATTGTTTTATTAATCCTGGAAGAGCATATATTATGACATATGGCCCCCGTTGAAGAAGGCTGAACATGGTTTAAGTATATTTAAAGCTGGAGAAGCCAGGAATAGAGAAAATAATTTTACAATTAAAATTAGTTAAGGTAATGGTGACATAGTTTTATGTAAATAAAATACTGTATAGTACACAAGTAAATATTATTTACAAGCAGTTTTACAACACCGGAGAGTTTGACATTTATGGGAGATTTTGAAAATATCAAGGCTATAAAAGGCTATATACAAATTAATTTTATGTGTAGGTTAATATGGTACAGAGTGTAGGTATGGACAATCATAGCTATGTACAATATGGATACGTGAATGAGGAGGTGAAGAGAAAGAAAAGGTGGAAAGTAAGAGAGCTCTAAAGTAAGTGGTTCAACATTCTAAAATGAACAAAGGAAGCCATTAGAAAGAGGCTGGAGCAAATAGTCATCTCTGCAGCATTCGTCAACAAAACGTATTGAGACATTTTACAGAGATACTTTAGAATGAAGAAGATTGATTAGGCAGACAACTTATGTGCGGTTCTCTTGATGACACTAAAATTAATAAATTTAACAAATAATGGACATGCACGTACGTGAAAAAGACCTTCGGGGTCGAGTGAGAAAAAAAGTGAACCTTTGCGGTCAATTGACAAAAATAAGACCTCTGAGGTCGAATGGTTGAAAAAAAAAGCCTTGACTTTCAGAACCTAAGTTTCAATGTAGGAATAGATACACTGCAGAAAGACTGAGAGGTTCAGCGAAAATTTGGTCATTGGTTCATAAAAACATAAGTTGATGTACGAAAAATTAAAGAACAAGAGTTTTTTTTTTTTTTTTTTTTTTTTTTTCAAGAGCGATGGTATAAGATAAGAAAAATTTTCGAGAGAACATGTTATTGAGAATAAAATAAGGCATTGTAAGCTTGAAAGCTTGTAGCATATTATGGTTTTAAAATTGATATGAGATAAGTTATTTAGAGCATGAACTGTGCTAAAAGTGGGCTAACATGGATGTGATATATAAAACAAGCAAAAATGTAAACGGATGAAATCACAATAAAGTTAAACACTCACTGTTGATGGGCTTCTGTTGGACTTCGAAGCTGGGTTGTGCTGAAGACTTGGTTCATGTTGGAAAGTCCCGATGGGGAATGTGGTTGCCGTACATGGCGTGTAGACGAGTCCGCGGGACGTAGGCGGCTTGCTCCGCTCGTGGTGGCGTAGACTGGCAGGGGACGGCGTTGTTGGAAGAAATTATTCCAGTGGGGTTTTCCATTACTCTACTACAGTCGGAATGCTCGCAGTCACCAAAGCTCTCGTAGCACTTCTCCTCACTGAGACTGGGGCTGTCTCGCTTGTCCGGCGTGCTAGAGTCACTAAGGGCTGTGTCCTCTAACAGTTGGCGGTTGTCATGTTGAGGGTTCTTGGACATCTCATCTTCCACAATCAGCTCATGTGGATCAGGGGTAGTGGGATCTTGGGAAGTCTGTGCAATTTGTACTTGGGAAGTCTGTTCAATTGGGACTTGGGAAGGTGCGACGTGATAAATTTGGGACGTGGCTATTGGTTTTGTGATAGCTTGCTTGATGGGATGGATTTGCGCATCCCGGAGAGAAGACCTCTGTTCAGGAGTCTGTACCTGGTGAAGGATAGTATTGTCGGCGGCGAATGGTTGTTTACGACATTGTTTGTTGCAATGATTCTGGCCACAGTAACGGCAAGGATATGGTGGGGTCTTTTCCACGGTGGTGGAAGGTGCTCTGCTCTGGCGCGGTGATCGTTGTTGGGCAGCTTTAGTGCTGGTGTTATCCCCTTCGTAGGTCAGCTGTTGGGCTAAGCATAACCATTCTTCTGGTCCCGAGGGTTGTGCCATCTTTAAAAGGTTGCCATAGTTACGTGGCACACCGTTGGATAGTGCTTGCACGATGGCACTCTTAGGGAGGTTGATCGCCAATCCTATTCGGACCTTGTTCTTGTAGTAGGTCTCGATCTCGGCCATCGATGTGCATTTAAGTTCATAGAACTCTTGAAGAGTGAAGCTAGGGCGTCGGGGATAGACGGCGCAGAGTGACTCCTTGACCTCTTCATAAGTCTTATTGAGTAGAGCTAAGTCTTGTGCAATTTTGCGAGGTTCGCCTCTGAGTGATGATAGAGCCTTTCGAGCTTGGCGTGCTGGCTCTAAGTTGTGGAAGTTCGGCTGAGACTCAAGTTGTGAGAAGAAGTGTGCGGCAGGTTCATCTCCGTCGTAGGTGATTGCTTCTTCAGACTCACGGTTTAAAAGTTGGTCGAGACAGAGGGTGAGAGTTCGAAGGAAAGCGGCTACAGTAGCGTCGGTCGTTGGTTCTTGTGGAACTTGGTTGTGGGTTTGTTCGATCATCGTGGCTTGGCTTCTTGTTTCTTCATGCTCTGGTATATGAGGGATTTGCTTCCCGGTCAGATCTTATCCTGTCGACTTTCATTGTGACAATATAGTGGTAAATGTGGTGAGGAGAGAAAAAATCACACGACGAGTTATTAGAGGCAAAATCCAGGCAGCCAGCCGAGAGAGAAAGTGGTGGCGACCGAGACGTTATCTACTGCACGACTGTTTTTCCCTGTGTACACAAGCGGGGCTAACAAAAGATAAGCGCCAGGTGGTGACGCCCCCCTCAGGAATGTGACCAAAAAATGGTCGTAAGTTAGTTTTCTTAGCTTTAGCTGCCCATCTCTCTCTCGTCGGCTGTTGGATTGTTTTATTAATCCTGGAAGAGCATATATTATGACATATATATATTTTTAGAAATCTATTTAGTAGAGAGAGTGGATATGTTTGCTCGAAAAATATATTTATATATTATATAAATATATAATGTAATGAATATTATTACCATTATTATCATAATATTCTATGTTCCGGAAAATTATTTCCAATAATATTCGTTAGGCAAACTTTCACTCGGATAAAATTCGGGCGAAGCTGGGTACACCCGCTAGTTATGAATAAATAAGATATGTTCCTTTTGACAAAAAGGTTGATCTTAATTCTTTGTTCACTTAAGCATTGCTCATTTATCACTGGTATAGAGTCGTTATAGGGTTGTGATGTTGTTTTCAACCATGGTGGACCGTGCCACCACAGCTGAAGATC
>CP092865.1:34865098-34893946 GCA_030710605.1 Cordylochernes scorpioides | reverse complement strand
TATTAGCAGGAACAAAATTCTAACAGCAAAACATTCATTCGAGCTAAAGACACGAAGCCAAATCATCTCTATATATAAAAAATCGCTTCTCAACTTTTTGTCTAAGATCATAGTGTAGTAGTATACGGTATATAGTAGTGCATATGTGATATCTTGGGACCTCTCAGACCAATGATACCTGATGCTTAATGAGACTCGATGTCACCGCTATCGAGCAGTAGTGGGGAAGCGACACAGCTTGACCAAAGGTGAAATAGGCAAATGGAGATTCCACAGAAGAAGCGGCTGTCGTCAAGAAGGAATGGAAAGAAGAGGATTCAGGCAGGGAAGGATTACCTGGCGATCGACGTGTACCAAGGACTCTCGCTGACGGAACAAAACGTACTAACTACTTAGGTTTGGGAGCTTCTTTTCAAAGTTTCCACGAGTCAGATGCCACAATACGTATGAATGACCGAGAAATATGGTGCAGTCCGGAGAGACCCACCGCGTGGAGCACCTCCTGCTGGAGGCAGTGTGGCCGGATGTCAACGCCCCCGAGGTTGACCCCACCCCTCTGTTGAACACGGTGCAGGCGGCCCGACAGGCTCAGGGGGACAGCGAGGCGCCCATCGTGGTACACTGCAGGTAGGCTAACTCTCTTACCACTATTCTGGGAGAACTTTATTTGAAAAACTAAATATTTTAATACCTTTTCCGGTGATGTCAATTCATAAAACTAATAAAAACGAGAAACACAATATTATAAACTAAAATTACACTATATATATGATTATTTTATGAATTAATAAGAATAATAATACAATGTAAATACTCAAAAAACAAAAAGGCTTTTATTAGGGCCCATTGCCCTGTATGGATTCGCCATACAACAACAAAATAACACAGTAATTTTTCCTCCCTTTCCCCATGTGCACGTGAGCCTTTTTTTGAAAAGGGATTTATTTAAAAATCTGTTCTAGAACTTTCCTCACTACCTATTTTGTGTATGAATCTATTTACAATTGATCTGTAGAAATTATAGAGTTCTATTGCTATAATTTTCTTTTCTGAAATAGTTCTCAGCGTCTTCAGTGGGTTTCTAGAACTCCAGAAAGTGTTTTTAAGAGTTTTTTTTATCTTTCTTCACCTGAATATTTGCATTCTATGATATAGTGGGAGATTTCGTCAGATATCTTATTTCCACAAATCCTGCAGTGAATGTTTTCCTTTTTGATTATGAGAATAAGACTTTCTCTATCTAGAGTTGAGGTAATTCTAGTCCGTGCAATGAAGGCTATATTATCTTCGATGACAGATTCCACGACAAGTATCGTTCTGGCATAAATTAATTACAGAGAAGTTTATAGTTTGAAAGAAAATTAGAATTGTCGCGCGAGTCCCTAGCGAAGTCTTGTTGAGAATAAGCTGTTCTATTTTTGTTTCCATAATCTTAGGAAGTTTTTTTTTAATTGTATCATAGTTCGGTGGGAGGTTCAGCCATGACTGACCACAACAGTTGATTATATCATTAACGGTTTTGTTTAATCCAATAGAGTTTTTTTTTACATTTGATGTACTTCTTTCAGTCTGTTCCAGCATAATTTTGGTAGTCTTTAATCGTCTATTTCCAGTATTCTCTGTAGTATTTCAATGTTAATTTTGTGGCGGTAGCAGTAAGTGAGATTCTTCCAGTTTCCAATCTTAGTATGTTCCCTGGGATATATCAAGGTAAATCAAAAAAGTTTTTTATAAATGAAGTTTGAAGTTGCTCTATAATTTCCCCATTATCGCAGGCCCACACGGGGGCCGCCTAAAAAAGAACTGATTTTATCGAAGATTCAAATAGTTTGAATGCAACTTCTATCGAATCGATTTTTCTCTTTTTAGAAAACCAATGGTTGAGTTTAGTGCGGTATATGCCTTTGCTTTGAAATTTGCATTTCTGAACACTATTATTTTTGATTTTTTTTCATTTAAAACTAATTTATTTTCTTTCAGATAAGTTCTAAGTAAATTGTTTTTGCTTTGCAAATTTATTTTTGATTATCTTATTATTGCTATGTCATCTGCATACATGAGAAGATGAAGGAAGCCGAAGTCTGGAAGATAGAATCCTGCAAGTGAAGAATTATTATAATGTTCAATTAGATCAGATATATAAATTATAAATAGTAGAGGTGACAGTGTCTCTCCTTGTAAAACTCCTGAATCAATTTTTACGTTGTTTGAATATTCACCTTACCATCTAACTGAGAGTTTTGCTGCCTTATAATAACCTTTTATTATTGATATAAACTTTGGGCTGATTCCCATTTTTTGTAATTTTTTCCATAGTATTTCGTGAGGAACTGTGTCAAATGCCTTGGTCAAATCAACAAAGAAAACGTATAGTTTACCTCGTTTCTTTCTTAAAGATAGTTGGATACGGGTATTCAGGGTAAAAATATGGTCTAGACATGAGCAGTTTTTTTCGGAATCCTTCCTGATTTTCTCCTATATAATCTTTTTTCTCAACCCAATTGTTGTGTCTGTTTCTCAGAATTGAGGTAAATAATTTGGACATATTGCTGCATAGTGCAATTCCTCTGTAGTCAGATGGGTTATTTCTGTCTCCGTTTTTGAAAATAGGATGTATAATTGAATTCGTCCAAATCTCTGGATATTTCTTTGTTATCATTATCTTGTTGAATATAGTTCTTAGTTTTTCTAGAATAGGTATTGGTAATTTCTTTAAAAGTTCTTTGGGAATATTATCCGGTCCTGCTGCTTTTCCATCCCCTAAAGTTTTAATTTCGGCTTTGATCTCATCAAGCGTTATTTCTTTATATAATTCTATATCTTCCCACCTGATCATCAGGTTTGCTTTATGGAAGGGTTCATTGTCGCCTTTATTTAGCAGTTTCTTGTAGAAGATAAACCAGTCTTTTATATCTATATCAGCTGAAGGGGTTACTTTTTTTCTGAGAATAGATAGAGCGCTCCAGAAAGATTTCGGATCTCTAGCATTTTTTATTTTGTCTATTTTGTCTTTATTAAATTATCTCTTTTTGTTTTTATCAATTTTAAGCATTTCTTCCTATCTTCTATGTATTTTTCCGGTCCTGTTCTTCGGTTGAATTAGTATATTTCTTTAAACTTGATTTAGTTGTGTTTTTCATTTGATAGCATTCCCTATCGTACCAGGGCTTAGATATTGTGTTGCGTTTGTTTACTATTTTGGTAATATTTGATAGTTCCATTGCTTCGAAAATTTGCTCCGTGAAATTTGCAGTCATTGTATCAATATCTGTAGCGATGTCATATATTTCTTCTAGTGCATCCAGATTTCGTTTTAGTAGTTCTTCATTTTGAGACCAGTCGTATTTTCTGAATGGTGTCACGTTTTTTTGTGTTGATTGCTTCTGTTTATGATCTGTATTTAGTTCTAAGATTTTTGGTAGATGGTCAGAATAGGGGAGTTCTTCTATCCACATATCAGATATGTTTTTTTTTTTTGACAATTAAAAATATTTATTGTCATCTTAGACAATATTACATTTTCCAATCAAAGAGAGAGAAAAGAATATAGGAAAAGAGAAAGAAAGAAAAATATATACATATATGACACATATATTACATGATGGTAATTGGAGATGGAGGAAAGAAACCTCGGCGCTTGAGGGTCCCGAACCAGGCGATGAGCGGATCCTCCACTGCTTCTCCGAGCCCAACCTGGACAAAGTAGCGATAAATTCGCAACTTTGCCGACGCCAGGATGGAAAGGGCGTCGTCCTCAAGGCCGGATCCGCCGAAGATCCAAGCCTGCAGGTCAGGAGGACGCCCTATGATGTTGAAGGCCTCTCTGATGAAAGACCCGATGGAGGGGCAGCACCAGGAACGGTGGCTGAGGGAGCGGTCGACGGACCCGCAGGCAGACAGGAGGCCGCCCTATGATGTTGAAGGCCTCTCTGATGAGAGGCCTGATGGAGGGGCAGCACCATTAACGGTGGCTGAGGGAGCGGTCGACGGACCCGCAGGCAGGACAGGAGGCCGCCCTATGATGTTGAAGGCCTCTCTGATGAGAGGCCTGATGGAGGGTCAGCACCAGTAACGGTGGCTGAGGGAGCGGTCGACGGACCCGCAGGCAGGACAGGAGAGGCTGACCGAGGCAGGATGGGGCAGGGCGTGGAGGGTTAACTTGAGGGCCGCGTCGGCCTCGTGGCCCGAGTAGGCGCAGCGCCGCAGCGAGGCCCAGTCGATCCTGGATGGTGGTGGATCGATGGTGGGCGACCATCTCGAGGTGAGCCTTGAGGTGGGCGTGGCGGCGAGGCGCGGGCGATCCAGGGCCCGTCGGGCCGAGCGGGTCGTGAGGCCGTTGAGGAACGGCGTAGCCGTCCTTCGCAGCATATCAGATATGTTCTCTATTAGGCTTTGTGTAAACATAATGTAGTCGGAGACTGATGAACCTCTATCTGACACAAAGGTAAATGAACCTTCTGTGTCTCCTTTTGTTATTCCATTTTCTATTGTTATTGAGTTTGAATCATTGAAGGCAATGAGTCTTTCTGATAATGGAGATATTATTTGGTCCTTGGAAAGTCTGTGCTTATTTAGGGTTGTTTCCAATTGTAATGGGTTGTGCAGACTGCCCCTGTTTCCTGTTCTTATATTTATGTCACCAGCAATCACGACTTCATTGCACTCTTTTATTTGGTATTCAATCTGATTTATCAATTTCGTTACATTTTGTTCATGTGATGCATTGGGGGTAGGTATGTAAAAAGCAGACATGTATTCACATCAGACCCATCGATCAATTTGTTTATAATTATTGTTATCCAACAGCCACCTACCTCTGTTTTTTTTAATTGTTAATTGTAAGTTTTTCCTAAGCCCTACTATAATTCCTCCGGAAGCTCTTCCCTTTATTTCTGTCTTAATTGCTGAGAGTTGTATAATATGGTAATCCTCTGTCAAAATTTTTGTTTCTTCTATAAGCCATGTTTCAGAATTTCAAACATTTCGAATTTTTTAAAGTAGACTATGAAAGTAAATAGCGATGTAATTCTGTGGTATCCGTTAATATCCCAGTGTAGTAATCTAATTGTCGCATTCTTAGCAGGAAATTGTTTGGAAACATTTTTAGAAAAATATCTACATATATATTAACCAGTTCTATTTGCGTGCAGCCAGATATTCAAATTTTCAGGAGTTTGCTATATGGATATTCCGGTGACATCAACTACCTGGCCGTTGTTAACCTGGTAACTGACACCGTTTACAAGCAGCCTATTATCCCTCAGTTTCGCTTTAGTACCCCTCTCTGACAGTTCTTTCCTTTTGGCATTCAAGATGCGTTTTTGATTTCGGATTTTAGGGCTATAGTCCTTGCTTATGAAAATCCTATCATCCCTGAGTCTGCCTGAGTTCCTGAATATTTTTGTTCTAATCGTTTGCTTCGGTATTTCGACTATGACAGGGGCACTAGGTCTTCTTGAGAGACGGTGGCAGCGTGTTATCTCCAATTCCTCTGTAATTAGCTGTTTGGTTAAAAAATGTTGGTTCTTATTTGTCATTTATTGTATAAATTGTTGGTCATTTTTTTATTTTACATAATTCTTTATTTTAATTTTAATCTGTATATATATATATTGATTCGGCAACACTGTGTTGTATATATATATTTTTGTTTTGCTTAGTTGTCAGTCAGTCTAGTTTAAATCAGCCATAAAATTCATTTAGCTTAGTCAAAGAGAATTAAATTCAGAGGTTCCTGATCGATTTGCGTGGAGTTTCCCTTTATTCAAGTCTACAGAACAAAGTCAAGTTTACTCATCGCTGTACCGTAGCGCATAGGGTTTGAGCTCGGTAGACCACGCGAACTACATTTTGGTGCCCCGTGTGAGGAACTCTACAACTCGACAGGAATTCTGCGAGTAAGCTACATTCAAAAAGAAATCTTTAAATCTACATAGGAATCAAAAAGTTCACCTGAAGTAAGCCAGCGCCCATTTTGAATTCGTTTCCCGATTATTCCTCCAAAGGCCAAGTCAGCCCATCCCTTCTCAGTCAACCCAACCGCCATCTGCACAGTTTCTTCATTTAAGTCCTAAGGTAGGATCCATCCAATTTCCGTCTGTTGATTTTTGTGATAGTATATTTTATTATGGAGGCCGAAATAGCTATTTTTGAACAGTATTTGATTAAGATAGATTTTTTGAAAGAAGATGTAGAGTCTCAATTGTTAACCGGTGATTTGCATGTATTGAATCAGACAAAAGAAAATTTAAATGCTTTAAAGTTGAATCTCGATTGTCAGGTTTTAATATTAGCAAAATATAAAAGCTTGGATATTGCGGAAAAATTTAAAATAACTTATAATGCAGTAAAAGAAAGTGATGGTATGCTGGTCAGCATTAATAGATTATTAGATGGTATTAAACAGGATAAATCGACTTCTGAAGAATTTTCTATGAAACTCCCTAAATTTCAGTTGCCATTTTTTAGTGGTAATTTTTCGGAATGGTTGGGATTTAAAGAAATATTCATAAAAGTAATAGATCAAAATAGAGCACTTGCAAATTCTCAGAAACTGCAATATCTTGTTTCTGCCCTTAGGGGAGACGCTGCGAGATTAGTTAGGGCATTCAGCATCTCAGAGGAAAATTATTCCATAGCTTGGCAAACCTTAATACATAGGTATGATGATAAAAGGGAATTGGCTTTTAGGCAAATTCAGAAATTTTAAATTCTTAAATTCATTAAAGGTGACTCGGATAAGGCTCTTTATGAGTTTTTGGATATCTGCAATGAGGGTGTTCAAAATCTTAGTACATTGGGTTTGAAAAGAAACACTCTTGTGGATTTAATACTAATATATATTATTAAAAACAATAATAAACATTAAGAGGAGCTTCTTGTGTAAATTTCTTTAATACCGCAAGCTTTCGAACAAAACGTTCTTCAACGGGCATGGATAGTAAAACCGTACTAACAAATTATTAGAGGAGAAAAACTAATATGTACACCAATAAATTTACATACTAAAGAGATAATAGCGTAAAAGAGAATCCAGCATAAATATTTAAAATTGAAATTTGCATGTTACAAACGTGACGACGAAAATATGCAATAAACTTTGCATGAGACTAAAAACTAAGGTAAAAATTATTAAATCGGCGACATCCTTACATTAAAATAACATAGTATATAACAGTATATGGAAGTTAAAACCCAAAAGGCCAAGGCATTGGGGTCCCACCCAGTGCTACCACTATCTTTGAGATATAAAAGGGGGGGAGGGGGGTGAAAGAAAGGCTATTTACAGAGTGTCTGGTAAATGTCTGGGAGGTCTATTCTACGGTTACAGCTATTTTTTTGTGTTGAGATAATAGATTCTAGGCAGAGTCTGTGATGTTTGTTATATATGTGTCGGTATTTGACTTGAGGATGGTCGAGATCAAAACTATGGCCTGTTTGAGCTATATGTGTGAAAATTAAGGATTTAGGATCTTTATTGCGGATGTTGCGTCTGTGTTCTGAAATTCGGATGCCAGTGGTTCTTCCTGTTTCCCCAAAATAAGAAGTTGGGCAATTCAGGCACTGTACGGAATAAACTGCACCGGTAGAGTTAATGGGTAGGGTGGGTTTATCAGATTTGGTGATGTGATGTCTAAGGATGGTGGCAAGTTGGGGGAACTATTGTAGAGAACTTTTATGCCGTATGGACGTAGGACTCTGGATATAGATACTGCGGCAGGTTAGAATGGAAGCCAACATGTGGCCCTATGAATTGTAGTGGTTCTATGGACACATGGATCAAAAGTATGTTTTTCTATAAAATCTAGGGGATAACCAGCAGTTGTTAATAAGGAATGGATTCTGGATCTTTCTATTGTTTTAAAAATGGGTAAGGAACAATGGGTAAAAATTCTTTTAGTTAAGGTCCTGACTGTATTAATTTTAAAGGCGATGGGACTATTGGAGGATAAATGCGTATATTGGGGAGGGATGTGCTTCTTATGGAAAACAGAGGTGTGAAAAGACTGAGGGGTGCGAATAATAAGGTGGTCTAGGAAAGGTAAAACAAAGCCTATTTCTGTTTCATATGTAAACTTAATGTGGGGGTTGAAATTATGCAAGGTACTGTATGTTAGTTGAAGGCTGTCTGTTTTAATAATGCAAAAGATATCGTCTACATATCTCCTCCAATAGTATATATCGGAAGGGAGGGCTTGATTGATCCATGCGTCCAAAGAACCCATGACTATTTCAAAGATAAGGTGTGATGATGCTGAATTTCTCCACACAAAACAATAGCTGTAACCGTAGAATAGACCTCCCAGACATTTACCAGATACTCTGTAAATAGCCTTTCTTTCACCCCCTCCTTCCCCCCCCCCCCCCTTTTATATCTCAAAGATAGTGGTAGCACTGGGTGGGAACCCAATGCCTTGGCCATTTGGGTTTTAACTTCCATATACTGTTATATTCTATGTTCTTTTAATGTAAGGATGTCGTCGATTTAATAATTTTTACCTTAGTTTTTAGTCTCATGCAAAGTTTATTGCACATTTTCGTCTTCACGTTTGTAACATGCAAATTTCAATTTTAAATATTTATGCTGTATTCTCTCTTACGCTATTATCTCTTTAGTATGTAAATTTATTGGTGTACATACTAGTTTTTCTCCTCTAATAATTTGTTAGTACGGTTTTACTATCCACGCCCGTTGAAGAACGTTTTGTTCGAAAGCTTGCGGTATTAAAGAAATTTACACAAGAAGCTCCTCTTAATGTTTATTATTGTATTTTAATGATCGTGATTTTAAGAGTTTTAATCCTACACTAATATATATTATCCAGTCAAAGCTTGATAATTCCCTAAAAAAGGACTGGGAGTTGCACATTGATGTGCAGGGTTATCCCTCTTATTGTGAGTTGATAAAATTCTTAGAAAAGTATGCACGGAGCCTTGCAAATCTAAGATTAAGGGAAATCTCAGGGACCTCGCTTAAACCGAATAAGAAGGTTTATTCTCATGCTACATCTGTATCCCGTCCAAATTCAAATGCAGCTTGCACTCCCTGCATGTTATGCAAAAATTCACATTTGTTATCAAAATGTCAGTTGTTCCGAGATAAGTCACTGCAAGAGAGATGGAGGTTTGTAAGAGATAACGGGTTATGTTATAATTGTCTCAGATCAAACCACTTGGTATATGCGTGTAAGTTGACTGCAGTTTGCGGAGTATGTAAACTGAGGCGTCATACCTTGCTTCACGCATTTACTTCTGAATCACATGACTCTAATTCATTGCCTGGGGCCATACATGCAGTAGAGTATAGTAATGCCAATAGAGTTGTTTCATCAGTGAGATCTAATGTAAATTCTTCGGCTCGTCTTAATTCGGTGATTCAGACACATCCAATTAATCATTCTAGTTCTTCTAGTCAGATCTTGCTGTCAACAGCTTTAATAAGGGTGAATGATCTATACGGTAATTCTTGTATGGCCAGAGCTTTAGTCGATACTGGATCTCAAAGGACTTTGATAACTGATTCACTAAGAAAAACGTTGAATCTCCCTGTGAATTATTCGGATGCCTCTATGTATGGCATTGGAGATAACTGCTTGGAAAAGCCGTTAGGAGATGTGGATATCACCTTCTCTCTTCACTATTCAAACATGTTATTCACCGCTAAGGCGTTAATCTTAAATAAAATCACATGTAATCTGCCAAACTTTGTAATGGAGAGGAATCGGTGGCCTCCCCTGGTTGTCCTAAGGCTGGCGGATCCAACCTTTGACAAGCCCGCTCCCATTGATATAATCATTGGAGCTGATATTGCCCCGGGTTTGTATACAGGACAGGTTAGGTTTCGAAATGAGAGGGGTCCAACAGCATGTAATTCGAAGTTGGGTTGGCTTCTCTCGGGCAAAATCATGGCGCAACAATCAGATGGTTCATTGCATCATAGTGTTCACCAATTCTGTGCTACCTCTATAGATAATCAACTCAGAAAGTTCTGGGAGTTGAACTCTATTCCGCCATGTACCCAACCTATCCTAACAAAAGAAGAAATGGATTGTGAACAACACTTTAAAACTAATGTTTTAAGGACTACAACTGGGAGGTATCAAGTAAGATTACCCTTTAGGGTTACTCCGAATTTCGGAAATTCGAAAAGAGTTGCTTTTAAGAGATTTCTTTCTCTTGAAAATAAGTTATTAAAAAAAAAGAGTGAGCAACTTTATAGTCGGTATAAACTTTTTATGAAGGAATATTCATCGCTAAATCATATGCAAATTATCTCAGCTGTAGATATTCCTAAATCCCCGTCCCAGGTCTATTATATGCCACATCATTGTGTGCTAAAAGAGGAGAGTACTACCACTAATCTCAGAGTAGTCTTTGATGCCTCAGCTTGCTCTGATGATAGTCACTCTTTGAATAAAGCCTTACATATAGGTCCTAAATTACAAACAGACATCTTTGGCCTTCTATTGAGGTTTCGGACTTTTTTTGTTGCACTATCTGCAGATATTGAGATGTACAGGCAGATATTGATTCATCCTGATGATAGTGACTATCAGTGAGTCTTGTGGCGTGATTCACCATCAGATGCTATTCAAGAATATAAGTTAACAACAATCACTTATGGAACAGCATGCGCTCCATATTTGGCCATTCGAACGTTGCATCAGTTGGCGGATGACGAAGCGATGAAATATCCTGTTGCTTCGGAAATTGTGAAGAGAGATTTTTATGTCGATGACCTTCTTACAGGAGCAGATACTGTGGAAGAGGCACAAGTTTTGATTCGACAAATCATTGCTTTGTTAACTGAGGGAGGTTTTCCCATTAGGAAATGGGTTTCTAACAGTCCAAAAATACTTGACTTCCTAACTGGAGATCAAAAGGGCATTAATCAATCCTTTGATTTCAAGGATCTCCCGTTGGTTAAATTATTGGGCATTTTGTGGGAATCGAGCTTAGACTCATTTACCATCAGAGTGAAGCCCCGTGATATTCAGGTATCTTCTAAGCGGTCGCTTCTATCATTGATTGCGAGAATCTACGATCCTTTGGGCTGGATGGCTCCTTTGGTTATCATTTTTAAAATCATGCTGCAAAAACTCTGGGCCAAGGGATGCAACTGGGATGAGAGATTACCCGAGTGTATTCAAAGGCAATAGAGAGGCATTGAGGGAGATATTAATCAATTGAACAAAATTTCAATCCCGAGGTACATTCCTTGCCGAAATTCTATACTCACTCTACAATTACATGGATTTTGTGATTCTTCGGAAAAGGCCTATGCAGCAGTTATTTATGTAAAATCTTGTAAGCATGAAGGATCAGTTAATATATCTTTAATTGCATTTAAAACAAAGGTTGTTCCAAACAAGGTCTTATATTTGCCCCACTTAGAACTGTGTTCAGCTCTGCTGTTAGCAAATTTATTTGTTGCGGTGAAAGAGTCATTGAGTTTGCATTTCGATCAAATTTTCTTGTGGAGCGACTCCACCATTGCTCTTAATTGGATAAAATCAGAATCTAAAAGATGGAAGACTTTTGTTGCTAATAGGGTTTCAGCTATTCAGAGAAAGACACCATCCCATTCATGGTTCCATGTACCAGGTTCGGAAAACCCTGCAGACTTGGCTACAAGAGGACTAACTCCTGCACAATTGATTGATAACCAGTTATGGTGGCAGGGACCACATTGGTTGCAGGACCCATCGGTTAATTCTTACATCGATTTGCCTCCCTCAGATGAACTCTCTCCGGAAACATTGATTGAGGAGAGGTCGACAATTTTGGTCTATCACTCTATAATGGGACCTATGCCTGAATTACTTCTGAAATACTCATCTTGGATAAGAACAGTTGATGTAATTGCATTTTGTTTGAAATTCATTTCAAATTGTAAATCAACTTATAAATCGTTGAATCGATTCCTATCGGCCTCAGAAATTCATATTGCAACGGTTAAAATCATCATATTAATTCAAAATTAAGAATTTACTCAGGATATTGGGTGGCTTCGAGATAAGGGCTTTGTGTCGGGGAAAAGCAATCTCAGGTTTCTAAATCCTTTCCTTGATGCTGATGGAATTCTTAGAGTTGGAGGAAGACTTCAACATTCAAATCTTGACTATAATCAAAAACATCCAATAATCCTACCAAAAAGACATCATTGTACAGATTTGATTATCGAACATTATCATAAGCAATCTCTACATTCGGGTCTACAAACAACATTATCTATGGTTTCTCAAAAATTTTGGATTATTTCTTGTAAAGCTGCAGTGAAGAGAGTTCTGAATCAGTGTATTACCTGTTTTAAGCATCGATCCAAGGTCGTGACTCAAATTATGGGTGAATTGCCACTTGAAAGGGTGGTGCCATCCCGGCCTTTCCAACGAGTCGGAGTAGATTTGGCGGGCCCTATCATTACTAAGCCAATGTTAAAAAGATCAAAAATACTGTTTAAGACTTATATTGTTTTATTCATTTGTTTCACCACCAAGGCAATACATCTTGAGGTGGTTTCTGATCTCACTGCAGAAGCATTTATAGCTAATCTTAGGAGATTTACCTCGAGACACGGCTTGCCTTCAGATATTTTCAGTGATAATGCTACAAATTTCAAATTGGCCAATAGAGTTTTGTTGGATTTCTACAGGGAGTTAGATATTCAAAATTTCTGTGCTCAAAGAGGGATTAGGTTGCATTTTATTCCTCCCTCCGCTCCCCCTTTTGGTGGACTTTGGGAAGCAGGTTTTAAATCTGTTAAAAGTCATTCAATCAAAGTAACGAAGTCGGTCATTCTTAACTTGGAATAATTTTATACGTTGCTCACTCAGATAGAAGCAATTTTGAATTTGAGACCACTTCTCCCCCTTGATTCCAACTTTGATTCTTGTGAAGCACTGACTCCTTCACATTTTTGATTGGTTCCCCTCTTCTAGCTATTCCAGATGAAGTTGTGGATGATTTAAGTCACATTTCCCGTTGGAAATGCATTCAATCAATGGAATAGTTTTTGTAAAAAATGGTCCCAAGACTATCTTAATCTGTTACAAGCACGTCCAAGGTGGCATAAGACTCATCAAGATCTACAATCTGGACAGCTTGTACTCATGAAACAAGACTCCACACCTCCTCATCATTGGCCTCTGGCGCGAATCATCAAGACCTATAAAGGACCAGACGGACACGTGCGAGTCGTAGACCTTAAAACTCCAAAGAATGTACTCAAGCGTCCCATCACCAAGATAGCTCCTCTGCCTTTCAAGGAATGAATTTTATTCTTGTTGGACTTGGCTGTCCAACGGGGGGGGGGTATGTTTGGTTAAAAAATGTATGTTTCTTATTTGTCATTTATTGTAAAAATTGTTGGTCATTATTTCACATAATTCTTTTTTCAAATTTTAATCTGTATATATATATATTGATTCGGCAACACTGTGTTGTATATATATTTTTGTTTTGCTTAGTTTTCAGTCAGTCTAGTTTAAATCAGCCATAAAATTCATGTAGCTTAGTCAAAGAGAATTAAATTCAGAGGTTCCTGATCGATTTGCGTGGAGTTTCTCTTTATTCAAGTCTACAGAACAAAGTCAAGTTTACTCATCGCTGTACCGTAGCGCATAGGGTTTGAGCTCGGTAGACCACGCTAACAACATTAGCAATTTTCCTTTATTATTTTAGTGACTTTTGTCAGAGTCTTATCAGCGTTTTCATTTTCAGTTCCATTTAATCCGTATATTACGAGGTGGTTTTCCCTGAGCTTTCTCTCCATTGATTCGACATGTTCCCAAATCTCAGTACCCTAGCATCGTTTGCGGTAACCGCTTCCATTCCTTTTTTTAGGGACGTCTTAACGACACCGAGTCTCTGGTCCTAATCCACCATCTTTTGTTCAATACTTTGTAATCTGGAATTTAAGTCTTTCACCCAAGTCTTTTAAATCTAAAGCCATTTGTTAAATAAGGGTTTTTAAGTCTTCATCACCTGATTCTTTCTGCCTGGGCGATTGTGTTGACAGTAGGGTTGTTTGTTTCTTAGTTGGAGGACCAGGGTTGAGTTCGACGCCACCAATAATCACAAGAACGGCTATTACTTTTATTAAGTAGGCATAGGAGTGCTTAAGCAGTGCTTAAGCCATGGGATAACGGACATGTAAGGAAAGAATACTTGTTGTAAATTTTGTTTATAAATTCAGTGTATTTAATCAGGGTAAAAAAAAACTTATTTTCATTTTTGCATATTACCAGAGAAATAACAATAAAAACAGTTAGAAAGTATGCAAATTTCCTTTCGAAGAATTTTGATTTAAAATTTCTCAGCCAAATCTTTTGGCAATCACAACAACAATTGCAATTAGATATGAATTGCTGCTTACGGTAAGAAAGATAAGATAGGAAAAAATCATCAAAATAGAATTAGAATTAAAAATTGATACTTGGCTGCAGAGCGAGGCGACCGTGCGTCCATCCAATTTGGCCTCCTAGCGGCGAATCATGTAAATACTCTTTAGATACCACATACAAACTTACTCTCTACTACATATAATCTCCTATTGGAGGTTGGGTTATTTAAGTTATCTCTGAATTTAAAAAATGTCTCGATTGAGATAGGTCGGTATTTCATGAGAGGTTTCCTCAGTATATAATACCGAACCACGTGAGGCTGCTAGTAAAATAATGTCGCGAATTTTCTGGAAAAAGTTGGACAAATTAAGGTTTACATCGATGATGTGGGATCTTATAATAAGGCGTTGTTGAGGCGCTAACTCTATGTTATATCATCAAAATTTATCCGTCTGTCTGTCTATCGATAAACTCCAAAACTACTGGATTAAATATCACCATATTTTACATGTCACACCTTCTGACCCTGGGAAACGTTATAGATTAATTATTTTTTATATAAAACTTTGCATCGTAATTTTAATTACAAATTTGTTCATCTACGCGCCAATTTAACTCGAACCAGCGCTACCCATGACATTTTAGAATTATTTTCCACTCACCGAGGGGCGTTTGTTGAAATCACATTTTATTGATAATTTTTTTCAAAAAAAAAATGTGTTAAAATATACTTTTATTATACTTATAATTATTTTATTTCCAAAGCGCTAAATCCCGCAAGGGATACTTGCGCCAAACAAGGAGAAAAGTCTATTTACATGAGTTATTTACATTATTCAACGAATAAAAACATTAGAGATCCAGATTTTGTAGAAATTTTAGAATGTATTTACAAAATAAATTGAACTTTAGATATGATTTTTTATTGGAAATCAAATCGTTTAATTCATAAACAACTAGTTTTTTCTTCATTCTGTAATCTTGAAATGCTGGGCAGTCGATCAGTAGATGTCTTGAGGTTTGTTCCTCCATACCACAAAAGCAACTTGAATCCTCCACTGCCTTTATTCTATTTAAAAAACTTTTGAAATTTCCGTGGTTTGTAACAAATTGAGTATTATAAAAATTTGGACGAAAGTATTTAGGGATTTATTGGGGAAAAAAGCTTAAGAAAGTATTATTTGCTTCGTTTTTCAGAACATTCATTCTTGATTTGAGAAAGGTATCTATAATTCCTGGAATAAATGGGTCATAAATTTGTTGATCATCTGTGGATAAGTTTCTCAGATCAGATATCATGATTCTGGATTCGATAAAGTCTGAGATCAGAGGAATGTTGGCCAAACTATGAACACAGCTATATGATGTGGATTTATAGGCTTGTATACACCATGTCAGTATTTGATATTGGGTTGAATTTAATTTTTGTAAACATTTTTTATTTAAATATTTGAACCAAATTTCGGCTCCATATGTAAGTATTGGTCTAAAAATGGATTTATATAAAGTTAGCCTTTTCTGGGTGCTTAGACCCCAAGATTTCCCGCAAATTGAGAAGAGATAATTTTTAAAATATACTTCAAAATATTTTAATATAAAATAAATAAGGATTGAAAAATTTTGTTGAAAAAAAATCTAAAAACGCCTTTTACATAAAATATAAGGCCTGAAATAAATTTACAATTGATTTTATTTATGTTCAAACGTGACATGACGATAGGCTATTCTCCACAACCTAAGTTCGAAGCTGAGTATTGGTGTTTTTTATTCTTATTTTTATAACACATTTTAATCAAATATATTAATGTATATAAATTCATCGACTGAACCTTTTTATTTTTATTAAGGACTTTTTAAAATTCAGGTTTGTGCATATATATACTAGCCGAATGACCCAGGCAACGCCCGGGTTTTACCCGATTAAATGCTTTTATTCAAATAATATTTGTTACAATTATAAATTGGCGCCGTCGATGTCATTCTTGTGAAACGTCCCGCTCCAAACTTTGTGTCTGAGAAGCGATATTTTTATAAAGAGATGATCTGGCTTTGTGTCTTCTGCTCGAATGAATGTTTTTCTGTTAGAATTTTGTTCCTGCATACTAAAAATGAACTGGCTTCACCCGTGGTCTCTGCTTTTTGGAATTTTTCCAGATATAATTTTGTATCTGATAATCAAACATGATACAGCAATATTGTCATCATCATTTTCTGACTAAAAAAACAACTATTTTTGCCCAGAACCTGTCAATTTCAATTTTTTTTGGCTAAAAATGCGAAAAATATCTCTTCAATATTTTTTCTATGTCCTGTTAAAACACGTTTTGCATGTACATTAGGTCAGCTGATATTACCTCCCATCTTCACCGCTAGAGGCGCTGCTTGTGAGCGAAAGAGCAAATTTGCAACTCAAATTTGCAAATAACTCGAAGAATATTCGGGATAGAGACCTGAAATATTCAATATAAGTTTTTCCAGATTCTACTATACATACTACTAAAATTTCAGTCATATTAGTTACGTATTTTATGTATATTACGTAAAAGCATTCCATTCACAAAAGCAAACGATGACAGAATTGATGACTCTGATACTTGTATATTTTAATAATCTATATATATAGTCACGACCATCTTACCTCATCGGCCTCTGTCACGGATGCGCGCGCACAGGAAGGTCACGTGCTCGCCGGCAGCCAATAAAAATAAAAATAATAAACTCCCTCGGGCCGGATTTGAACCAGCGACCTAAGGATCACCATGGTAACATCTACAGTCCTCCGCTCTGCCAACTGAGCTATCGAAGGATACAAACTGTATGAATAAGTTTACCTTATAAAGTCAACTAATCCTATTTCTACACACAAAATGTACTCATACATATATTATATTATATTATATATATATAGTCACGAGAGTCTTTCCTGATCAGTCAGTCATTGGCCGGCCGCCTCTGTCACGGATGCGCGCGCACAGGGAGGTCACGTGCTCGCCTGCAGACAACGGGCGCGCGCCGCCGGCAGGGGGGGGGGGCATTACGTCACTCAAGGTCACCTACGCGCCAACGATGACACGTGATCGTAGCCGTCCAATAGGAGGGCGCCGGCCATCCGTGACAGAGGCGGCCTATGACTGATTGATTAGGATTAGGATATGCATTTATTTAAGGCGCCAATTTATAATTGTAACAAATAGTATTTAAATAAAAACATTCAATCGGGTAAAACACGGGCGTTGCCTGGGTCATTCGGCTAGTAATAATATATAAATGAGTTTTAAAAATTGTAAAAAAAAAAAAAATGCATCAGCCGGGAATGCTGATGCTTATAAGAAATGACCATATTTGGGTATTTATTCCATTCACAAAAGCAAACGGTGACAGAATTGTTGATTGATTGTTGATTATGACTCTGATACTTGTATATTTAATGAAGGTTTTAGCTCATGATGATGATATAATAATAATGATAATAATAAATTGGTGCTCTGAAAATTGTTTTGTGCTTACATTTATAAAAGGGAGTAAATAAATAAACTAATATAAAATATAGAATTAAATATTGTTGAATAGTGTTGCCGCGAAAAGATATTTAGTCCTTTCCCAGCTATCTAATCCAGCACACACAAAATGAGAGCATCCACTCTTGGCACTGTCCATCCCGACGAATTTTAAGGACTTTCAAATCGATCTGCAGAAGGGGAAGCTATCTGTGACAGGGAGGTCTGAGACTGACTGGCTGTGTGTACAGCGGCGGCGGACGGACCGGCGTCTTCCTGGCCGTGGAGTGGCAGACCCGCCAGCTGGAGCGAGAGGCTGTGGCCGCGGTGTACCAGTGCGTAAACCAGCTGCGGCTCCAGCGGGGAAGCCTCGTACATTCCCTGGTCTGTACATCTCACCATCTGTTTGTATTGAAATATCTGATCATACAACTAAACGTTGCTGTTGGCCATCTCTCGGAATATATATTTTTTTAATTGCTTGTTTTCTCTCCTGAATAATGTCTAAAAAAATGTTAATGGATAAAAAGAGTCATCTATGTACACGTTTAACGCTGTTGTTGTCCTTTATCAGTTTGGCGCAGACTGTACCTCAAAGACCCAACAAGGCAGTTATAGAGACTTCTTGATCCATCAAGAAAATGTTTAAGCCCGAGATATAGAAATTCAAAAATATCTACGTTTACTCGACATTTATTTCATAGAATGACAGTGGTCATGAACCACGTTTATTTGTTTGATTAGGATATCATTTTTGTCATTATTATATAGTCAAGTAGTTCTACAATGGGACACCTGTCAATCATCACTGGGCTCCGGGGGGGGGGGGGGGACGACCACAGGTGTGAGGGGTTCTCGGAATCTTATCGGCAAATAAAGAAAACGAGACGCCTCGGTGGCAGAACACTCTTGTTATTATTATTTTTACCTTGAGATAATTTGTTATATTATCTGACTCTCTCTCCCTATAAATACCTTTTCTATATAATTTTATTGGAGAAATAAAAGGTAAATATTATTTATAATAAATTAATTATTCCCAAATTTGCCCTTGCTTTATTTATCTCCGCTACAATATTGATGTGTGTAGCCCGAGTATATGCTCATCTACCACTGCCTTCTGGCCTGGACCATTAAGGATGGAGCCAATACTGTCATGGCCTAGGACAACTGTACATAACAAGCCACGACATTTTGTTTTACGTAGACGATTTGAATTATATTTGTTTATTTTTCAATAATAATGCTACTTGTCATTTTTGTACAACATATATCGATCTCATTGGAATCATATATGATATAATAAAGCTATCCCAAAATGGCTGCTCTATATTTGTGTACATATTTGTGGCACTAAACCATCTATAACATCGATATCTTTTATCTCGATGGGTGAAGCAAAACTCACTCTGTCTTCAGTTCTCTCGTTTCACGCCATTGAATTCGCTCCACGTCGAGTTCTGGCTAAGAAATTCACAATATGAAAGAAGTAAGTATTCAGCATAGAAACTACATTTCAAGAAAGGTGCACTTAACTCACATAACATATATTTAGCAATTTACAATCTGCTCGTATCCACGCTGCATCTGCTAATATTTATCACTCAAGGGTAAAATTTTGAGCGCAACACTTTTTATATCATCAATTTATAGAATTAAAAATGCTTATAACAGCACTTTATTTTGTTCTACATGTCCTACATTTTTTTTATTCTATCGAATCCAAATTACCATTTACAATATTAAGCAATTTGATATTTTTAAAAATATTGTAACGTTTGGTCTCTCAAAACGATGCTTCCTTGTCACGTAATGTGCACCATTTATCGCTCGTGGAACTACAGGGAGTATCTTCCAACAGAGTGGCTACCAGCTAGCAACATCACCGCATAAACTTCTAGGTGGGCATTGTCGTTAATATACTTGTCTCTTTCATACAACACACTCTCTACTTATAACCTCGAGACTCCAAAAAAGGTTTAGATATGGTCAAATTAATTTATTTTATGTATACATTTTTGATAATAATACTCATGTATGTCAAATTCCTATCTCTCTCTTAGTCTTGTTTAAATTTCAATATTTCCTCAAACTTTCTAAATTTATATAATTGTTTTGAAAATAGAGCAATCCATATTTAAATCATTAGATAATAAAAATAAAATATTGAATTGAATAAGAGATTTATTTGCCAATATTTCGGTTGGCTGAACGCCAACCTTTGTCAAAGTTATATTATAAGGCCTTGATATAAAGGTTGGCGTTCAGCCAACGGAAATATTGTCAAATAAATCGCTTATTCAATCCAATATATGCCTTTTTATTATCTAAGATATAATTGTGTGTGATATATATCCCAATATTTTTCTATCAACAAATTTGAAGCTAAATTGAAACTACCCCAGTTAAAATTATGCTAAACCCAATCACCCCCTTATAACTAAAGATTTAAAAAAAAGTTGAAAGATTTTTGTAGATTTCCGTAAATTAAAAGAAATAATTAGTTCAAACGAAAAAAAATCCATCCAGGGTGAAGTGTCTTGTAAAAATACATTTTTTAATTAACTCGAGAACTTCTTCAATAACTCCAGTTAATTAAATTGTATTTTTGAAAGACACCTCCCTGGATTTGAAATTTTTCACTCAAAGTTTCTATTAAACAAGGTGTGTCCAATAAATAATGAGATTGGTCAAAAATAAAGAAAAAATAGAATGATTAAAAAATATTTTATTAGTATTTTTCAAAATAGTCCCCTCCCGCATCCATACATAATTTCCATCTCTTCTCCCATGATTTGAAACAATTAGAAAAGGCATCTTTCGGGATGTTCTTCAAGACCTTTTTCGAATCTGCTATGATGGACTCTCTAGTGTAAATCTCCTTCCTTTTAAAGCCATTTTGAGTTTTGGAAAGAGAAAAAAATCATTTGGAGCTAGGTCTGGGAAATAGGGAGGTTGTTGAAGTATTTGGATGCTGTGTTTAGCCAAATAAGTCAGTACAGATGTAGCGGTGTGTGGTGGTGCATTATCATGATGGATAATCCAATTTTTGGAACTCCACATTTCACTTCTTTTCAGACAAATTGATTCACGTACACGTCTCATAATGTTTAAATAAGACTCCTTATTGATTGTTTGACCTTCCTCTAGATATTCATAATGCACAATTCCCTTTATGTCAAAGAACGTGACCAATAAGAATTTGTTTTTTGAATTGCAAAGTCGGGATTTCTTCATTCTTGGTTCATCTTTTCCTTTCCACTACATGGGTTGGCGTTTTGTTTCCGGGTCATACCCGTAAACCCATGTCTCGTCTCCAGTTATTACTTTTTCCTTCCAATTAGGGTTTTCTTCCACCATTTCAAGCATTTTTTGACAACTTCAACACGATTCTCCTTTTGTTGGATTGTGAGCATTTTAGGAACAAATTTCGAAGGTGTCTTCTTTAACTGCAAGTCTTCTTTAATTATCGATCAAAATAATGATATTGATATCCCTGTTTCTTCTACAATGTCTCGTAACCCTATTCGTGGATTTTCTTTTATCGGATTCTCTGCTAGGAGGCCAAGTTGACCGGTCGCGAAATTCTTCGGCTCCCGATAAGTAAATATTTTAAACTTATTATTTGCTTTTTTGTGCTTCTACTTGGGTTACGCCTTCTTGTGAGTATCCTGCCGTTGGCCTATAGTTTATATATTCTCTTCGAAGATCATGAAGCTGATTTTATTTATTTCTATAATTAATATCTTCATTTTTGCTAGAGAAGCTGCTGTGATCACTAGATATGTAAATTTTCGCGCTAAAACTTTTGTTTATTATGAAAATAATTTCAAGGCTATCTCTTTTACTCATGCTGGAAAGGGAACTCGTCGATGTATTATTTTAATGCTGCTGCTAATGTCAGGTATTGAACCAAATCCTGGCCCCAAACAGACAAGACAAACAACATTAGATGTGGGCAAATATAAAGATTTGCATGATCTAATTTTAGCACTTTCAACTAAGATAGATGACTTTGGTAAAAAAAATGGAGACTAGACTTGATTCGGTAGAACAAGGATTGGACAAAATAAATCAGCGCCTACAACACTTCGAGTCATCATTGGAAGCCACTTCTAAAGCTGTCTCGCTTAATATAAATAGAATATCTGATCTCGAGAGACATTTGGAGCTTGAAGAGATGAGGAAGAGGGAAAGGAACTTGATTATTTATGGAATGGAAGGAGCAGAAGGTGAAACCCCCTGAAGAATCTCGAGGTTTGATCCAAGATCTAATTTCAAACACGATGCAAATTTCTGAAGATCTTAGGATAGAACAGTGCCGAAGATTGACAAAAAAATCTAATTCGCCGCTGCTTATTGAGGTGCCTGATTTCAAGCAAAGACTTCTGCTTTTTCGGAACGCTTTCAGACTCAGGGACAAAAAAAATATTCGTAAATAAAGATTACCCTCCTACTATTAGAGATCAAAGGATATTGCTAATTAGCCAGCGAAAGGAACTCATGAGTAAGGGAACTGTTTCCAAACTAAGAGATAACAGGCTAATTGTCCATGGCATAAGCTACTCTGTTTTAAATGGCCGCGTTGTCAGCTCCAACGGGGATGCATTATAGCAAACTTCGGATAGCATTCGTACCACTGTCCAACCTAATTTTTCACAGTTAAAATAACTTTCTCAGGAAGAATTTTTGCGACAACCTAGACAAGAACTATCACATGATTTCTCATTTCTAAAAACGAATAAAAGTCGCCAATTTGCACTTGTAGCTCAGCATTAACATTCTAATTATCAAAATAAAATGTTACATCACTAAGAAACAATCCTCATAGAATAATATCCTGAAATATACTCTGTAGAATTATTATTTCCTCGATGAGAGTTCACTCACGGTAATAGATGGCAGATCTATCAGTGATAAATATGGAAACTTTTATTCTTCAACTCAAGGATCCTCAGTTATAGATCTTTCTATTGTTTCGCCTGCAGTACTTGAGCTGATTGTTGATCTTACTATTGAATGCATGCCTTATTTGGACCATCTACCACTTGTCCCAAAATTTAATGGTCTAAACAATATAAAGGCAAAAGATAATACGAAGTTTCGTTCTGTTGGCAAGTATTCCTGAACAGCTGACAAGGCTACATCTTAAAAGGGCAGCTTGAGGCATTCAACGAATTTACTAGTGGAAGACTCCACAATTGACTCACAGGTCGAAAAGCTTACAAGTGAAGTCCAACCGGCAATGCCAAGGGCGGGGAAGATGACTAGGAAGAGTTCTACATAGCTAAGAAGTTTCAGAGCTGCTACCAAATAACTTCACAAGACCTAACACGACGTGGTAAATCCATGTATAGTAACTTTCTTTGCCTCCAATTTGCCCAGATTAATCTATTAGCTTGATTGTCTTTATATCATTTTCTCTGTACATAAATTTTATGTTACCATTAAGTTCTATCATTGTTTTCCCTGCATGTATCCTATATTTCTGCTTGGAGAATATGTATAAGACTAAAGGGTCTTAATAAAGCTTTTGTTGTTGTTGTTGCTGATTTTCTTTTATAAAATTTGAAATTTGGCTCATTTTTCAGAGTTCCTGTGCGGATTTGGACATCCAACACGCTTCTCATCTTTCACCGATTCCATTCCATTTTTAAATCGTGAAAACCATCTAAATGTGGTGGACTTATTTACATTTTCATTTCCAAATGCCAATTTCAACAAATCTAAAGTTTCTGAAGCCAATTTCCCAATTCTGTAGCAAAATTTAATACAAATTCGTTGTTCAATTTTTCTATCCATTACAAATTAGAAGTTGTTATGCAAGGCGTTCTTTTTACAAGCTTACAATTTATCGACTGCGCGCGCAATCACGTGCTGTGATGTACGAGGTGTGTTCAAAAAGTATCGCGAATTTTGAATTTTCGCGGGTTACGTATATTCGAATTTCGATCTTTTTGTGGCTTTATGTTGGTACTCATGTCTCTCACTTATGCCGACAAGCTCGGCCATTTTGAATGTTCACTTAATTGTTGACAGTTGCTTTGTTTGCAGGTTTTTTGGATCGTCTTCGATTTTTACCTATTAAAAAAATGGATCAAAGAACCTGTATCAAATTTTGTGTGAAAAACGAAATTAAGTGCGCGGATGCATTCCGAATATTGACTGTGGCATACGGAGATGCTACCTTGGACCGAAGCAACGTTTATCGGTGATACAAAATGTTCTCAGAAGGCCGAGAAGATGTGAACGACGAAGAGCGTGCCGGACGCCCGAGCACTTCAACAACAGACGAAAAAAATAATGAAGTGGAGAAAATGATATTGGCTAATCGTCGAATCACCGTTAGAGAAGTTGCTGAGGACCTAAACATATCGATTGGCTCGTGCCATTCAATTTTTATCAATGATTTGGGCATGAGACGGGTCGCCGCGAAATTCGTACCAAAATTGCTCAATTGCGACCAAAAACAGCATCGCATGAACATTGCTAATGAGATGTTGGACTCTGTCCGTTACGACCCAAATTTGCTCCAGAGGCTCATAACTGGTGACGAAGCGTGGGTTTATGGTTATGACGTGGAAACCAAAGCTCAATCATCTCAATGGAAGCTGCCGCACGAACCAAGACCGAAAAAAGCGCGCCAGGTTCGGTCGAATGTGAAAGTTTTGCTGACAGTTTTCTTCGATTGCAGGGGCGTGGTGCATCATGAGTTCTTGCCACAGGGTAGAACGGTCAATAAGGAATATTACTTGCAAGTTATGCGCAATTTGCGCAAAGCAATCCGCCAGAAACGCCCGGATTTGTGGAAGAACAAAAATTGGCTTTTGCACCACGATAACGCCCCTGCTCACACATCGTTGCTTGTGCGCGACTTTTTGGCCAAAAACAACACAGTAATGATGCCGCAGCCACCGTATTCCCCAGAACTGGCCCCCTGTGACTTTTTATTGTTCCCTAAACTGAAGAGGCCAATGAAAGACGACGTTACGCTACGCTTGACGAGATAAGACGGCATCGAAGGAGGAGCTGAAAAAGATTTTAAAAAATGATTTTTTGAAGTGCTTCGAAGATTGGAAAAACCGTTGGCACAAGTGTATAATATCTCATGGGGATTACTTTGAAAGGGACAAAATAGGTATTCATGAATAAATAAATATTTTTTGAAAAAACACAAAAGTCGCGATACTTTTTGAACACACCTCGTACCACAGTGTAGCTGAAGCTTTCTATTTTTTTAATAGACTTTTAAAAAAAAATTATTTCATTTTTTCCCTGTTTTTGACCGGTCTCATTATTTAATGGACATACCTTGTATATAAGGGATTATTATTTTTAGAGGTAATTAGTCCCCAGCCTCTCTTTGATAGAAACAGTATTGAATAATGTGAAAAATAGTAAAAAGGTGAAATTGTACAAGAATCAGGTAGATAAATTAAGAGAAAGGAATATCCTAATCATTAAACTGAAAGTTGCTGATAGTTTGCGCTATCTGTCGGAATATATATTATCTAATCGTTGACCAAATACCCTTTTAAATTAATTAAGAAAAGCTAACTACGTACGCGGGCTGTCCCGACAGATGGCGCGAGCCATCAGAAACTTTTTGTTAAACTATCAGGAGAGGCCTTTTTCTTAAGTAGTGGATATATCAGCTAACGAGCCAAGTTATATGTGAACATAAGTTTGTCATTCTGGCAAGTTCAGATTGGACCTAGATTGTGAACCATTTTGCCTTTCGTAACCTTTGAAACCCCACCACAAATATATGGACGTGTTATAAATCAGCAGTCATTAATGTGGATTGCATTTCATTTTTGCTGATAAATCAACATTTTATGGTATTAATTGTTGTAGACAAATCTTCATTGTTGTAATTAAAATACTCATTGTTGTAGTTGAAATACTCATTTTTGTGTATAAGATTTCTTTGGGGCAGATAAAAGGTCATTGTTGCGAATAAAGTAAACTTTGTTTTGGATTAAGCTCCGTTTTTGCGGCTGAAGTAGTCATTGTTGTAGATAAATAGTCATTAAGTTAAATTTCAGTGTTGCGAATGAAGCAGACATTGTCGTGCATTAATAGTCATTCTTTTGGATAAATAGTCATTAATTTTAGTTAAATCTGATTGTTGCGGATAAAGTCGACATTGTCGTGTATTAATAGTCATTTTGTGGGTAATTTCATTTTTGTTAGTGAAATGCTTATTGAAAAAATAGTACAAATGTGATATTGTACTGGGATAAGATGCAAAAAATATATTTAAAAAAAAGAAAAAGGCATCTCCTTATCGTGCAACTGAAAGTTGCTGAAAGCTTGCGCCATCTATCTGAATAAATATCAACAATTCTCGTTGATTTTCAATTATTCTGGAATTGGCCAAATACCCATTCTTTCTTAATCAATAAAAGCTAACACGTTCGCGTTTCGGGCTGTTGCCCTCATCAGAGTGGTGCAAGCTGCACCTCAGCGACAAAAAACTGGTGGAAAACTGAAACACTTATTTTTTGTGTAAAGTAGACATTGTTTTTGGATAAAGTTTGATTTTTGTGAATTTATTCTAATTGTTGCGGATGAAGTAGTCAATGCAGTGAATAACGTAGTCATTATTAAAGATAAACCAGTGATTGTGTGTATGTTGTGGATAGAAAAATCAATTACCGTAGATAAGGTTTCATTGTTGTCGAAAAATACATTTGCGCTTAAAAATACATTGTTGCGGATAAAGTAGTTATTGGTATGGTATGAGTTTTATTTTTACGTATATATAGTAATTTTTGTGGATAAATATTCATTGTTTTATATAAAATAATCATTGTTGAGGTTAAAATACTCATTTTTGTGTACAAGATATTTTTTGGCAGATAAAAGGCCATTGTTGCGAATAAAGTAATCTTTGTTTTGGATTAAGCTTCGTTTTTACCGCTGAAGTAGTCATTGTTGTGAATAAATAGTCATTAATTTGAGTTAATTCCCATTGTTGCGGATGAAATAGACATTGTCGTGAATTAATAGTAATTGTTGTGGATAAATAGTCATTAATTTTAGTTATATCTCATTGTTGCGGATTAATTAGACATTGTCGTGCATTAATTAGTCATTGATGTATATAAATAGTCATTAATTTGATTTAAACCCCATTGTTGCGGATGAAGATGTGGGAGGGTTGCGTGCGTGGTGGTGTGGCTTGTGGAAAGGCCTCTGATAAGATTATAATTATTTTTTTAAATAAATTTATTTATTTAAAGCCCCGAAATATATAGAGAGGAAAGAAGTAAGGCCGCTGGAAGCAAGCCTTGTTGTTGAACGACGCGCGTGGCAAGAGTTCCAGATGCCGCCGGTGAATGCGTAGTGAGGTGTTCTCCCAGCTCGCGCTTGCCGAGGCGTAGTGAGGTGCCACACTACTGCCCATATGTGAAGTAAAGCTTTGTCCCAGTTCGCGCTCGCTGAAGCAAAGTGTGGTCGCCACATAGACATTGTCGTGTATTAATAGCCATTCTTATGGACAAATAGTCATTAATTTGAGTTGACTCTCATTGTTGCGAATGAAGTAGACATTGTCGTTCATTAATAGTCATTGTTGTGGATAAATAGTCAGAAATTTGAGTTAAATCTCAATGTTGCGGATGAAGTAGACATTGTCGTTCATTAATACTCATTGTTGTGGATAAATATACATTAATTTGAGTTAAATCTCATTGTTGCGGATGAAGTGGACATTGTCGTGCATTAATAGCCATTGATGTGGATGAATAGTCATTAATTGAATTCAAATCCCATTGTTGTGGAAGAAGTAGACATTGTCGTGCAATAATAGTCATTGTTGTGGATAAATAATCATTAATTTGAGGTAAATCTCATTGTTGCGAATGAAGTAGAAATTGCCGTGCATTAATATTCATTGATGTGGATAAATAGTCATTAATTTTAAAATAAAAACATAAAGCCTCCAGGAAAAAAATTATTTTTAAAATATTTTTATTTACAAATTATCTCAAGCTTTCAAGCAAGTAAGCCTTTCTACGGGAGAAAATACTTTACATGATTGATACCCCAATAAAATATTATTTAAAATTAAATAAAGTCCATTTATTGTTTACATTTGTTTTAAGGCATAATCAACGCGGGCTTCTGTTGCGCGTGCTTCACTTGGGGGCTATGGGATGGGCTCAGGGAATATAATGTTATAAAATTCCGGAATATCTATTCTTCTGTTAATGCTATTGTTCTTTCTGGATATAATGGATTCTATTATAAGTCTCTGTAGTCTATTGGGGATGTTGGAGTATTGGGTCTTTGGTTCTGATAGGGAGAAGGAATGGCCTGTTTCTCTTATATGTTGGTATACTAAAGATCTACTGTCTTGATTATCGATATTTCGTTATGTTCTGATACTCTTATATTTAAATGTCTGCCAGTTACGCCGACATATTTGGTTTTGCATTCGTTGCATTCTATGGAGTATATGGCATTCTTAATATTGGAAGGATAATCAATGGTATTGTTCTTTGTTATGGGGTTTCTTAGTAACGAATTATAATTAGGTGAGTTTCTGAAAAGGTTTTGATTACAAATTTCTTCAGATGACGGGCTATAGAAACAGATACTGGTGAATAGGGAATAGCGCTAATAGATTTATAAATTGGGGAAATCCGAATTTCAGAGGGGCTATAGAAATGACTTAGAATAAATGATAAAGGATATTGACAAGTCTTTAGATTTTTATAATATTCTCAGTTTCTTCCGTTTTAAAGTTTGATTATGCCTTAAAACAAATGTAAACAATAAATGGACTTTATTTAATTTTAAATCATATTTTATTGGCGTATTAAACATGTAAAGCATTTTCTCCCGTAGAAGTGCTTACTTGCCCGAAAGCTCGAGATATTTTTTAATAAAAATTATTTTTAAAATAAACTTTTCCCTGGAGGCTTTATGTTTTTATTTTAATATTAATTCAAGGGATTATTTTATCGAATAGTCATTAATTTATTCAGATCCCATTGTTG
>CP092865.1:34740558-34864998 GCA_030710605.1 Cordylochernes scorpioides | reverse complement strand
GAGCAATTGATCCAATGATATTCCCCTGGATGCAAGATCAGCGAGATTGTCCTCTCCTTTGACGTACATCCAACGACATGGTAATAGCTCTTGTGTATCCATTACCCGATTAGAAACATAGGGTTCCCATCTGCTATGCTCTGAAGCCAACCAACTCTGCACTATGGTGGAATCTGACCACAATGTAACCTTGTTTATATTCAACGACATAGCCGTACAAACGAGTCTAGTCAGCTGAGCTAGCAATAGCGATGCACACAATTCCATGCGTGGAGTCGTAGTGGTTTTTAAAGTAGCTACTCGGGTTTTCGCTGCCAATTGATATACATAATGTATTGAGGAATTAGGATTATCTCGATATAAACCATTGCAGCATATGCACTTTGTGAGTCATCAGCAAATTCATGTATCTCATAAGTTGTAAGCTCATAAAGTCATATCCATCGCGGTATCTGTACCTGGTGTAGTGATGCTAGATCATTTTCTAATGCCTTCCACGATTCTTGTAATCCAACTGGAATAAGCTCATCCCATGTTAGTTTTGCAGCCCATAATGTCTGAATCATCAACTTGATTTTAAGTATCACCGGCACAAACCAACCAAGGGGGTCATATATATTTGCCATTCTTGATTATTTCAAATTTCTTCAATCCTATTTCATCATTCTTCGGGTTCCAATTAATGCCCAATAAATTTATTCCCAATGTATTCTAACTATCAACATTAGTATAGAAAGTTGTCTATTTCTTGAAGTGTGCCCAATACTGTAGGTTTATTGGAAGTCCATGGTCGTAATTTAAAACCGCCTGCTTGCAACAACAATTGGTCTAATTCTCTTATAAGTTTGCGCCCATTTTCTACAGTTTCACAATCAGTCAACAAGTCAACCACATAAAATTCTGATTTAAGAATGGCTTCTGCCGTTTGAAAACTAATTTGTTCATCATGAGCCAGTTGTTTTAATACCCTGATGGCCAAGAATGGTGCACAAAAATGTTCCGTATGTCAAGGTTTCAAGTTCATACTCCTTTAAACCATGACATGTTTCATCTCTCCAAATTATTTGTTGATACGGAGTATCTTCTGGATGAACTAAAATCTGCCTGTACATCTTGGTGATGTGTGCAGATTTAGCGATAGGGTGAGATCGAAATCTCAACAACAAAGGGAAAATGTCCTTTTGAAGCTTGGGTCCTGTATTTAAAACATCATTTAAAAAATAACCTGTTGTTGTTTTTGAAGAAGCGTTGAATACAACTCGCAATTTTGTGGTAGAGATATTTTTTTATTATAGAATGATGAGGAAGGTAAAATGCTTTATCATCATTTCCGTTTTCCTTCACCTCATTCATGTGGCCTAAATCCAGGTATTCTTGCATGAAATTCTTGTAGGTCTGATATACCTGGGGCTGTTGTTTCAAGATTTGATCCATTCTCAAAAAAACACTTAATGGCTTGAGGTTTTGATTCTTCAAGCAAACTGGGGTACTTAAAGGGCAATCTTACAATGTATCTACCACATGTTTCTCTCTAATGAGTTGTTTTAAAATGAATTTCATCGAAATCATCTTCAAACGGATCGGGTTTGGTTTTGAGTTCTTCCCATAAGGAAAATATTGGTTCACATTTATTGAGCGTACAATTGAATGTGTGCAGGTTTTGATAATTTCTGGATTTCTTTTGAAAGATTTTAATTTCTTCGAAGAGCAACCATCCCAATAGTGTTTTGATTGCTTTTGGTTGACATCCATGTACATATTTGATGGCTCCCTTGAATAGAGAAGAGGCAATATCTGCGCCTAGCAATATGTCAATTGGTGCGGTATATTGTAGATCGGCTAGTTGCAAGCCTTGTAAATGATAAAATTGATGTTCTTCAAATTTTAAATATCGCATATAACTTGTCACCTTATCCACAACAAGAGCATCTGTTTAAAAAACTTTGTATAGGTTGAAATGGGATGTGAAATTGGATTTATTACTCTATCGGGTCTGTCCAAAATCTGTCCTCCTATTCCGGCCAATTCTACTCTTGTCCTAGAAGGTTACAAATTCAGTTTCTTCAAGCAGTCCCGAGTTATTAGTGTGGCTTGACTTGCGGTATCTATTAAAGCTCTACAAGTCTGATATTTACTTAGATGATTCATCACCATAATTGTTGCGGTAGACAATAGTACAAATGAGTCCTCTTGGTTAGATATCAAACAGGTGGTGTTTTATGAATGAATGTCACACCCAAAGCATCATTGTTTTCCTTTACATTTGACTCAGCTTGGTTTTTATCTGGTTCTTCAATTGTAGAAATTTCTATTGTTATGTTCTTCAAACTGCTGAATGATGGCATCAATGTGAATCAATGTGTTATGTTTTCCTTAACACTTTCTACACTTGAATTCTGACTCACATTGATTTACCGAATGATTATTCCTTAAACAATTGAAACATAACTTGAGTTATTTGATTTTTCTCCTTCTCTTTAATGGCTCCATGCCTAAAAAAGTTGCGCATTGATAGATTCCATGCTCCTGTTGATATAGAAATCAATTGGCCTTTGTTAGATTGTGTACTTTCAATTTCATGGAGCATTTAATTAGGGGCAATACCTTTTCTGTTTCACTCGTATTAAGTACCTTTGCATGGTTTTCTAAAATTTTCAATAATTCTGAACAGGAGGGTATGTGATTACAGTCTCTTGTCATTTTCCAGCTGCGCTTTGTTTTTTGTCTAATTTATCACTCAGGATTTTCCCAATTATGATATCACTAAGTTCATCTAGCTTATAATCAAGTGTTTCTAGAGATCTAATGACTTCACATGAATTATCTACCAAAAATAGAAGTTGTGTGGACGATTCTATTGTTAGCTTAGGTAGATCTAATATTCTTTGTATTAGGTTAAATATCAAATATTTTTTATTATCATATCTTTTTGCCAACAATTCCCAAGCCAAAACAGAATTATTTTCTGTTATTGGTATGTGATTAACAAGTATTAAAGCCTTTCCTATCAGACAAGTCTTTAAATACTGTAATTTAACTATATTTATTAATTGACTGTTATCAATAATAGTAGTTTTAAAAATATTAGAAAACGAAAAATCCAATTTTCTATTTTTCCATCAGAAATTGGTAGTTCTATTTTAGGCAAATTAGCATAAATCATATTAACTGCATTGTTACTTAAAGGAAAATTTGCATCATTGTGAAAATGTTGAGTAAACCGAAGAATTTTCACCTCTAACTTACAATATTTATCGGTTATTTCTTCTATTTATAATAAAAGTTCGTCTGTATCTTTTATTCCCATAAAATATTCACATGCTTGTTTCAACTGCTGTTTGATCTTCTCGATCTTTTTTAATATTGCATCGAGTTCAAAACAATCGGCCGCGTTGTTTTCTATTTCCCGTTCCAACTTTTCTAAATTAAGACCTAGTCTTTTGATTCTTATTTATGTTTCTGTATCCATGAGGTTGACTTACCGTATCAGGCTTCTATCCGGCTCGAGGGACCAATGTATGAAAAAGTGAACGTTGTATAAGCTTATGATTTTGCTTTATTTTAAAAATGAATCGATGTTGGTTCCATATGCTTGAATTGAATATTACACCTTATTCCTTTATATTCTATTGCTTTAAAAGGAACGCAACAAAACAAGGGAAAAAACCCTACAGTTTCAAAATAATTTGATAACTCAGAGAAAAAAAACAATATAAAAATGATGATGATAAAAATTGAATGTGTCTGCCAGAAAAATGCTTCTATGAATTAAAAAATAAGAATAATTACAAAATTAACATATATACTTCAAACAAATGGTGTTATGTCTTTGTCATCGACCTGAGTCTTCTAGATTGTAGTGGTGGTCAATAAAGGTCGCAAAGGTTTTGCGTCTATTTCGACAGGAAAAATAACCTTTCCTTTAATTATTAGTTATTCATTAAACGCCACTTTTATTGGACTATACCGAATTGCCGGCGTATATAAATAAATTCTAGTACTGTCGGAGATGGATATTTTTCCATACTATCAAACATGGCGGAAAGGAAGGATACCTGGATGTAGCTGGCGTTGATGTAGTCGTCGGGTCCCTCCAGAGTCACACGGTTGTAGTCGTCTGCGCACATATTCAGGTCACATGATTGTCTCACTAGGCATTTCGGTCCCTCTCGATCCCATCCACTCCGACCTCTCGTACTCACTCCACGCTATCGATTCCACTCACTTCACCCCCATTCACAAAGATCACCACCCGCTCGGCCCGACGCGCGCCTTGCGGCCCTGCCGATCACCCGGCTCCTGGAAAGGTCGCGCGCTTCAGATGAAGCACGGACGCGTTACGAGGTTATTGGGCGATAAAACCATCTATGATATACGTTCTAAACAAAATTATATATATATGATGTAATTCTACTATAGATGTGTGAAAAATTAGCAGTCGTTTGTGGCTGTCTCCACCTCAATCATCTCTCTCTTTATTTTCCAAATCTTTTATACAAAAACAAAATTTACATACATGTTAACTGCTTTAAAATTTACATATGAAAAGATTTATATTGTACAATCGAATTTAGAGATTTTGGTTTTATTTGTTTCATTTGCTAATGTTGATTGGTTTCATTTATTTGTTATTTCTTTCTTTAATTAATTCAATTGATATTTATATATTACATGGGTTTTATATATATATATATATATATATAGAAAACCCATGTAATATATAAATATCAATTGAATTAATTAAAGAAAGAAATAACAAATAAATGAAACCAATCAACAATAGCAAATGAAACAACTCAGGGAAAAAAATATATGAATAATATCATAATAAATATCTAAAATTCAAAATGAAATAAAATAAATATATAAATAATATAAGTATCTAAGTATCTTAAACTAAGTGTATACATATCTGGTTAGTCAATTTTTCGATTGATACTATTTTTATCTTCTAATGAGTTCCACAGTTTTCTAAAAATATTCTGCAATGCTTTTTCTTTGATATAAATTTGTTTTGTGTCCGGGGGTGACGAAAGATGCTTCTTAAACTTGGGTTGGGTTGATATCGTGTTGTTATATTATGCTTTTTCAAACTTCTAGTTATATTTCACATCCATAACTGTAATGTAAGGAGCAAATTATGTTCGAAGTTAATACCTGTCTATTGTTCGTGGATTAAATATTTGTTACATAGAAATGCTTTCTGATGAAATGCTTAGGGTAATTGTTACTTTGTAGGTCTTGGACACAGGAATTTACCTGAATTTCCACTCTTTTGGTTCCATCCATCATAATTCAACGTGTGATCAATAATTTCCAGGAATGAGACTGGATTACGTAAAATATTCAGAATAATAAAATAATTTTATGAAGACCTTATAGATAAAACTATTATCAACACGTAGAAAAAAATGATCCCACAGACGCACACGCTCACGTTTTTTCGAATTTTCAAGTTCAAGTATGGAAGCAAATTTTCCATCTAAGTTCAAGTATATCGTAACATTTTCTAACTTCAGTATGGACTGTATTGAAAAACAGCGAGTCTGCATAGTGTTTTGCTTTAAATTAGGGAAAACAGCTTCCGAATCATTTCAAATTTTGAAGCAGGTTTTTAAAGAAGATGCTCTATCACAATCGAGGACATTTGAATGGTTTTCACGATTTAAATGCACTCAAAATCAAGTCATCGATCAAAGAAAACCCAAGAATAACTATCAGAGAGCTATCAGAAGACTTGGATATCTCTTATGGAATATGCCAAACCATCATAAAGAATGATCTGCATTTTAAACGATCCCCGGATAAATTTGTCCCACATATCTTGACGAATGAGAAGAAAGAGCATCGCAAAGAAACGTGCAAAAACATGGTCGAAATGTTTAGTTCTGATCCCCATTGGCTCAAAAATGTTATCACGTGAGATGAAACATGGGTGTACGGATATGATCCCGAGACTAAGAGGCAATCAAGCCAGTGGCTAGAGCCTGGAGAACCAAGATTCAAGAAAGCAAGGATGATCAAATCGAAGCTTAAGTGTCTTCTTATCACTTTCTTTGATGTAAAGGAATTGATACACTATGAATTCGTGCCCGAGGGTCAGACCATTTATCAACATTAATATCTTGATGTGTTGCGACGTTTAAGAGAGAATGTGCGTCAGAAACGACCCGAAAAATGGCATCAGAAAAATTGGCTCTTGCATCATGACAACGCACGGCCACATACGGCCGTCACTGTACAACTCTATTTGGCTAAACACGGAATTTCTTTACTATCCCAGCCACCTTATTCTCCTGATCTTGCTACCTTTAACCTAAAATTTAAAATGTCTTAAAAGGACATCGATTTGAATCAATACCTGAAATAAAGGAGAATACGAAGAATATTTTGAAAAGCCTGAAAGATGAGGATTTTCAGAGGTGTTTTGATATCTCGAAAAAAAAATGGAACAAGTGTATGGATAGTGACGGTGATTATTTCGATAAATCTTAAATAAAACTTTATTATTCTTTTGTATTTCTTTTATATTTCTTTTGTATTTAGCATTCCTGGAAGTTATTGATCACACTATTTCCGTAGTTAAAACACTTTCCAAGAGGTTGAATAGACATTTTACAAATAATAATGAAGCAAAAGGTGAAAGAGCAAGAATAATCCAAGACCTACAAAGTAACAATTGCCCTAAGCATTTCACCAGAAAGCAATTCTATGTACCAAAAATTTCATTCACGAACAATAGACAGGTCTTAACTCCGAGCATAATTTGCTCCTTACCTTTCAGTTATGGATGTGAAATAACAGCTAGAAGTTTAAAAAAAATAATAATATAACAACACGATATCAACCCAACCCAATTGTCACCTTCCGTCACCCCGATACAAAACAGATATATAAGCCAGAAGATAGAACCAACGTCATTTATAAAATACCATGAAATCATGCCAGCCATCTATATAGGAGAAACCATAAAATCTCTATCATAAAGAATTAACCAGCATAAATCAGCACTAAAATACCATTGTCCAATATCCTAACTTGTAGATCACGCCTTTAACAATAGTCACACCCCAGACTTCAATAAAATATATATAATACAGGGTTGCCCGTAAGTCTTTATACCATTTTACATTTTTAAACTAATAAATTAATCATAATATTTGTCTAATCAAAATATGTGTATGTTCAGATTCCATCCAAGTTTAATTCAGAAAATGTCATTCCTCGATATTAAAGTAAGAATTAAAATTATCAAACTTTATTAACAACATGGTAGTTTCACAACTCTACGACGTCAATGGTCAAAGAATTCTGGGTCTTTTGTACCTTCTAAATCAACCATAAGAATAATTAAAAATTTAAACTACTGGTAGTGTGGAAGATCTCTCTAGATCAAGAAGACCAGACTCTGCGATCTGTGAAACTAATATAAACCTAGTTAAAGCATCTTTAGAAGCTAGTCCTCAAAATTCAACAAGGAGGTTGAATTAAGAGCTAAAAATACCTAGAACCTCCATCCAAAGAATGCTAAAATATCTTAGTTATAAGCCCTATTTTCCTAAATTAATTCAGGCACTTCATGAAGATGATTGGGATAGAAGGATGGAATTTTGTGAAAAAATGCTTGAAATGATCCAAAATGATGAAAATTTACCTAATCGAATAATGTGGACTGGTGAGGCTATTTTTAAATTGATTGGCCAGGTCAATCAACATAACTGTGTTTATTGGGCTTCAAAAAATCCAAAGGTAGAAATTGAGAAGGAAATTAATTCTCCTGGCTTAACTCTTTGGAGTGGAACTTGTTCGGAATGAATAACCGGACTTTACAATTTCGATGAAAAAGTAAATGGTGAGAATTATTTGAAAATGTTGGATGAATTTATGAAGCCAAGGTTGGTTGGAAAACCAACATGAATTACACACCACCGTTTATTATAAACCATCCTTTCGCCCTAATTACGTTCAATACTCGTCCTTTTGTCCAATCAGTCATAAGATCAATACAGTCATAGCCCTATCAAAACGCGTACATACCCACTGCTCCCTCCAGAAGTACAAAAACCTTGAAACACAAAACATAATAGCGAACCTCAAAAACTGCGCATACCCAATATCTTTTATATTACGACATTTTTACGACTCATCTAAAAAGATACAGCCTCCAATATACAGATCGATTTGCAATATGCCATATTCACCATCATCCTCCACAATAGCAAGACTCTTATTAAAATTTGGAATTAAAACCTATTTCACCTGCGCACCTACCTCAGGATCCCTTCTCCGAAACCAGATAATGAAACTTTATTATAATGAACCTCACAGCACGGCACGAAAGGTTATTTACTCCATAGAATGTTCAAACTGCCCAAAAATCTACGTAGGTGAAACTGGGAGACAGGTCAACATTAGAATTCAGGAACATAAAAGAAATATCGATAACCTAGACCATAGATCCCTAATAGTTCAGCATATAAACGAAACTGGCCATTCCTTCAACATTACATCCCTTAAAATTCATTATTCCAATATCTCCAGCAAACATCAAAGACTAATCATCGAATCTCTCCTGTCAAGTAAATTCCACAGCCTTAATAGAAAAATTGATTCACCGGAAATTTATAATGTAATATTCCCTGCTGCCACCCAACCCCCCACTGTATCATGAACTCAGAGACCACAAATTCAATAGTTATTCTGTCCTATATTTCCAAAATATGCCATATTCTTCGTCCGATTCTATATCAGTTCATATTTTAGACATTCAAATTCGCTATATATATACACAAATATAAAAATTTTCAGTTTATTGATTTATTCATATGTATCTGACGCACGAGTAGTCTCACGTGTGTTTGTTTCTGATATTTATTTTATATAGTTTGTTATACATTTGCCTCGCTTAATCTCAGTGTAATATAATTTAATTTACTTTATTTTTAATTTTCCTGTAGAAGGGCGTTGCCCGAAAGCTCGAAATAAATTTATTTGCAAAAGAAACTCATCCCTCAAGCTTTTAGATTTGAACATTCTATTAAGGGATTAGCCTATTAATTATGAATAACTATTAAATTTAAATATATTAAGGCTTATAGGAAATCAGGCTTATAACTATTTTATTTTAGTAAAAACTTTATTGCCTAAAATAAAATAGTATAAGCCTGATTTCTAAAATATTAATATTAATGATTTCTCCATATTCAGAATATATATTTATTTGAAAAGATTATATTAATAGAATATTTTATCCAAGATAAGATGGTCGTCTTTAAAATTAATATGTTATCAAAATTCGAAACTATTATAGACGCGTATGATTCTTTTTTAAAAATAAACAATTTCAACTGTCCTTACTGCAATGGAAAAATTAATGGTAGGGCCTGGCTCATCAGTGGTGAACCCTCTCAGCGGTTTCGCCAGTTTAATTTACCATACCGCTGTTATATTGCATTTTCGAACTTCCTTTTATAGTAATACTGAGAGAAGTTAGACTCTTTGAAAGTGTATTTTAGATGAACTATGGACATAAGCTTTGAGTACTGCAGAATTACATACATTTCTAAATATATAAAATGCTTCGAGCAATCGCTCGAACAATTTGATATTTGCGGAAAAGCGATTGCTCGAAGCATTTTATATACTTATAAATGTATGTAATTCTGCTGTCCTCAAATCTTATGTCCATAGTTCATCTGAAATACCCATTCAAAGAGTCTAGCATTAGTATCACTATAAAAGGAAGTTCGAAAAATGCAATATAACAGCGGTATGGTAAATTAAACTGGCGAAACCGCTGGGAGGGTTTACCACAGATGAGCCAGGCCCTCTCATTATTTTTTTTTTTCCATTGCAGTAAAGACAGTAGAAATTGTTTATTTTTAGAAAAGAATCATACGCGTCTATAATAGTTTCGGATTTTGATAATAGATGGCGCGCTAATGCATCATATTAAAATTAATATGTGCAAAATAATGTAATTCAACTGTTATTATTCAGAAAATATTTGAAATATCGTTCATAAGTGGGAACACAATAACTCTTCTTTTGCTATTATACTCTAAAATAAAAAAGACGCACCAAGAAAAAAATAGACAAATTAGACAAATATTTAAATGCAAAGACGATTTCATCGAACATGAAATATTTAAAACTAGCGGATGTACCCGGCTCTTCGCTCGGGTTTTACCCGAGTAAAGGTTTGTCTAACGAACATTTGTTAAAAAAATTCTCTATAAACTTATTAAAAAAAAAATAATAGATATATTTTGATAATTTGAAACTCGTAAATTTGAATCTCTCAATAAAGTGAACATTTTTTCTCGGTCCCTTGAAAAATACTCGATAAGTTGAATAAAATCAATATTAATTGGTTCCCTCGGTAATTGGAAGTTAAAGGAATAGTATCTTGCCTTGGAATTGTATCATTATTCTTGTCTCAAATAAATTGCCGTGTCATCCTGAATTTTGTCTTTCCAAATTTTCTACATTAAAAATCATCGATTTATCTAGTGAACATTTTTTCCCGGTCCTTTGAAAAATACTCGATAACTAACTTTGACTTGTGCGCAATTAATAGGTAGAAAATCTTACTTTTGATAAATAATCTTTGAAATAATAAACTTAGTGATAATAAAACTTATAGATGAAAAACTTGTTATCGTCGTCGTAATGGGGGCCCTGCTTGCGATTTAAATCTACAAATCTGCAAATAATTCTATGGATATTCAAGATATTCAAGAAATTATTTTTCAGAACCTTCCCAGTACTATACTAAATACCTAAAAAGTTTCATGGCGTTCCAATGAGTGGTTTGGTCAGGCATAAAGGACAGACACACACACATTCATTTTTATATATATAGAGATTTGGTGGCCTATGATGGAACATGTAACCCTCATGAGCTTCATTGAGAAACTGGTAGGTGTATAAAAAAGGAGAGATTTTAACTACAAGACATTCTATCTTTGATTTCATCTACCTACATAGAGAGTAATTAAGCTTCACAAGCAGGTTCGCGCACACAATGCGCATATGTCATCATTTGAAAGAGGATATGTAGTTGGGGTCTGATTCGTCTAATCACTCGGCATAAAAACGATATTACTAGTCGACGATGTTTGCAGTGACGAATGACCTTGAGACCGAGCAATTGTCAGAGCAGCTATTCACAGCCCAACTTTCATCGTTAGCAACTTGTGACCGCAAGGACTACTAATAGGCGGCTCAGAGAAAGGGAACTGGACTCATGGCTTTACTTGTGTGCGCTAACTAGAATGTTTGACTAGTTCGACATGGGATTTGACTGGATAGAGAAAATTGTCTGATGTGCCCCGCTTAGAATTGAACAATGATGAGGAGCGAAGACGGCGAAGACCAAGATAGCGATTGAATATGATTTTCGCCCGCCACACGGCCCGAAAATCGAGGATGTCGGCTGCCATTTCCTTTCATAGCAGGTTATTTTTTTTATTGTCTTCCGAGGTACACTTACAGCACGGTGGAGAGATTCTATGAGTGTTGCCCTCCGTGTTGAATAATCTATGCACCTACAGTTTATCAGGATAATGCCCGTCCGCACATATTTCTACAGCTTGACTTCGTATTTTCCAACCTTGGCCAGCAATGTCATCAGATCTATTCCCAATTGAGCGTGTTTGGTGTTTGTAGGCACCTCGGGATTTTGTTGATCTAATATGACAATTGGAGAAAATTTGATATCTAGCAGAAGTATATCAGCTAACTCAATCATTCAATGCTAAGCCGAATAACAACTTGAATAAAGACCAGAGGTGAGCCAAACTCCTCATTGATTGATCTACTATATATATTTTTTCTTATTCCTGAATAAAATATGCGATTTCTCTTTTATGTTTCAATACATTTGAAAAATATCTATCGAATTTCGTTCCCTTCGGATATCTCCTTGGTGCGTCGTTTTTGTTTGTTTTAGACTGTAAACATTTCAATTTCTAAGACGAACGTATATCAGAGGCTGCTAGCCTCATCGGATTTCACAGAGCTTCACCACATGAGAGATGAAAACCTACAAGGAACAGATGTAAGCAGCCGGTTCTTCTTGACGTTCTCTGGTCGTCTGGCCACGGAGCAGGAGTTGGACTGGCCGGTACAGAGGGACTGGGCACACAGCACATACTGATGGTGAACCTTTTTTTCCTACACATTTTTCCAAGGAGTAAAAGTATTTCAAAAATATTTCACAATAAACTCTTAAAATTTCTATAATAAACATGAATTGTGAAATGGATAATATATTAGATTTTAAATATGCACAAGTATAATTTCAATTTTTGTGTGTATATATATCAACTTGATTAATTATAATTCAATTTACTAGTTTTTAAATTTTTAATTACACATATAGTTATGCTCTGACAATATATATAAATCCGTATTTAAATCTTTAGATAATAAAAAGAAATATATTGGGTTGAATAAAACGATTTATTTGCCAATATTTCGGTTGGCTAGACGCCAACATTCGTCAAGGCATTACATCTTGTGTGTTCAGCATGAGAGTTCCGTGTTTAATGTGTGTCCAGCATGAAGATTTCGGTGTTTATTATGTGGTCAGCATGAAGGTTCGGTGTTTAATGTGTGTCCAGCATGAAGGTCCGGAGTTTAATGTGTGTTCAGCATGAAGGTTTGGAGTTTAATGTGTATCCAGCATGAAGGTTTGGTGTTTAATATGTGTCCAGCATGAAGGTTCGGTGTTTAATGTGTGTCCAGCATGAAGGTTTGGTGTTTAAATATGTGTCCAGCATGACGGTTCGGTGTTTAATGTGTGTCCAGCATGAAGATTTCCGTGTTTAATATGAGGTCAGAATGAAGGTTCGGAATTTAATGTGTGTTCAGAATGAGGGTTCGGTGTTTAATGTGTATCCAGCATGAAGGTTCGGTGTTTAATGTGTGTCCAGCATGAAGGTTCGGAGTTTATTGTGCGTCCAGCATGAGAGTTCGGTGTTTAATGTGTGTCCAGCATGAAGGTCCAGAGTTTAATGTGTGTTCAGCATGAAGGTTCGGTGTTTAATGTGTGTCCAGCATGAAGATTCGGTGTTTAATGTGTGTCCAGCATGAAGGTCCGGAGTTTAATGTGTCTCCAGCATGAGGGTTCGGAGTTTAATGTCTGTTCATCATGAAAGTCGGCGTTTATTGTGTGTCCAGCAAGAAAGTTTGGTGTTTAATATGTGGTCAGCATGAGGGTTCGGTGATTAATGTGTGTCCAGCATGAAGGTTCGGTGTTTAATGTGTGCCCAGCATGAAGGTTCGGTGTTTAATGTGTGTCCAGCATGAAGGTTTGGTGTTTAATATGTTTTCAGCATGAAGGTTCGGGGTGTTTAATGTGTGTCCAGCATGAAGGTTTGGTGTTTAATATATGTCCAGCATGAAGGTTCGGTGTTTAATGTGTGTCCAGCATGAAGGTTCGGAGTTTAATGTGTGTTCAGCATGAAGGTTCGGAGTTTAATGTGTGTTCAGCATGAAGGTTCGGTGATAAAGTGTGTTCAGCATGAGAGTTCGGTGGTTAATGTGTGCCAAGCATGAGGGTTCGGAGTTTAATGTGTGTCCAGCATGAAAGTCGGGGGTTTATTGTGTGTCCAGCATGAAAGTTTGGTGTTTAATGTGTCCAGCATGAAGGTTCGGAGTTTAATATGTGTCCAGCATGAAGGTTCGATGTTTAATGTGTGTCCAGCATGAAGGTTCGGTATTTAATATGTGTCCAGCATGAAGGTTTGGTGTTTAATGTGTGTCCAGCATGAAGGTTTGGTGTTTAATATGTTTCCAGCATGAAGGTTCGGTGTTTAATGTGTGTCCAGCATGAAGATTTCGGTGTTTAATATGTGGTCAGCATGAAGGTTCGGAATTTAATGTGTGTTCAGCATAAGGGTTCGGTGTTTAAAAGTGTGTCCAGCATGAAGGTTCGGTGTTCAAGGTGTGTCCAGCATGAAGGTTCGGAGTTTAATGTGTGTTCAGCATGAATGTTCGGAGTTTAATGTGTGTTCAGCATGAGAGTTCCGTGTTTAATGTGTTGCCAGCATGAAGATTTCGGTGTTTATTATGTGGTCAGCATGAAGGTTCGGTGTTTAATGTGTGTTCAGCATGAGGGTTCAGTGTTTAATATATGTCCAGCATGAAGGTTCGGTGTTTAATGTGTGTCCAGCATGAAGGTTCGGAGTTTAATGTGTGTTCAGCATGAAGGTTCGAAGTTTAATGTGTGTTCAGCATGAAGGTTCGGTGATTAATGTGTGTTCAGCATGAGAGTTTGGTGGTTAATGTGTGTCCAGCATGAGGGTTCGGAGTTTAATGTGTGTCCAGCATGAAAGTCGGGGGTTTATTGTGTGTCCAGCATGAAAGTTTGGGGTTTAATATTTCCAGCATGAAAGTTCGGAGTTTAATATGTGTCCAGCATGAAGGTTCGATGTTTAATGTGTGTCCAGCATGAAGGTTCGGTATTTAATATGTGTCCAGCATGAAGGTTTGGTGTTTAATGTGTGTCCAGCATGAAGGTTTGGTGTTTAATATGTGTCCAGCATGAAGATTTCGGTGTTTAATATGTGGTCAGCATGAAGGTTCGGAATTTAATGTGTGTTCAGCATGAGGGTTCGGTGTTTAATGTGTGTCCAGTATGAAGGTTCGGTGTTTAATGTGTGTCCAGCATGAAGGTTCGGAGTATAATGTGTGTTCAGCATGAGAGTTCCGTGTGTAATGTGTGTCCAGCATGAAGATTTCGGTGTTTATTATGTGGTCAGCATGAAGGTTCGGTGTTTAATGTGTGTCCAGCATGAAGATTTCCGTGTTTAATATGAGGTCAGCATGAAGGTTCGGAATTTAATGTGTGTTCAGCATGAGGGTTCGGTGTTTAATGTGTGTCCAGCATGAAGGTTCGGTGTTTAATGTGTGTCCAGCATGAAGGTTCGGAGTTTAATGTGTGTCCAGCATGAGAGTTCGGTGTTTAATGTGTATCCAGCATGAGAGTTCGGTGTTCAATATGTGTCCAGCATAAAAGTCGGGGGTTTATTGTGTGTCCAGCATGAAAGTCTGGTGTTTAATATGTGGTCAGCATGAGGGTTTGGTGATTAATGTGTGTCCAGCATGAAGGTTCGGAGTTTAATGTGTGTCCAGCATGAAGGTTCGGTGTTTAATGTGTGTCCAGCATAAAGGTTCAGTGTTTGATGTGTGTCCAGCATGAGGGTTTGGTGATTAATGTTTGTCCAGCATGAAGGTTCGGAGTATAATGTGTGTCCAGCATGAAGGTTCGGAGTTTAATGTGTGTCCAGCATGAAGATTTCGGTGTTAAATATGTGGTCAGCATGAAGGTTCGGAGTTTAATGTGTGTCCAGCATGAGAGTTCGGTGTTTAATGTATGTCCAGCATGAGAGTTCGGTGTTCAATATGTGTCCAGCATGAAAGTCGGGGATTTATTGTGTGCCCAGCATGAAAGTTTGGTGTTAAATATGTGGTCAGCATGAGGGTTCGGTGATTAATGTGTGTCCAGCATGAAAGTTTGGTGTTTAATGTGTGTCCAGCATGAGGGTTCGGTGATTAATGTGTGTCCAGCATGAAGGTTCGGAGTTTAATGTGTGTCCAGCATGAAGAATCCGGTGTTTAATATGTGGTCAGCATGAAGGTTCGGAGTTTAATGTGTGTCCAGCATGAGAGTTCGGTGTTTAATGTATGTCCAGCATGAGAGTTCGGTGTTCAATATGTGTCAAGCATGAAATCGGGGATTTATTGTGTGCCCAGCATGAAAGTTTGGTGTTTAATATGTGGTCAGCATGAGGGTTCGGTGATTAATGTGTGTCCAGCATGAAAGTTTGGTGTTTAATGTGTGTCCAGCATGAGGGTTCGGTGATTAATGTGTGTCCAGCATGAAGGTTCGGAGTTTAATGTGTGTCCAGCATGAAGATTTCGGTGTTTAATATGTGGTCAGCATGAAGGTTCGGAGTTTAATGTGTGTCCAGCATGAGAGCTCGGTGTTTAATGTGTGTCCAGCATGAGAGTTCGGTGTTCAATATGTGTCCAGCATGAAAGTCGGGGGTTTATTGTGTGTCCAGCATGAAAGTTTGGTGTTTAATATGTGGTCAGCATGAGGGTTCGGTGATTAATGTGTGTCCAGCATGAAGGTTCGGAGTTTAATATGTGTCCAGCATGAAAGTCGGGGGTTTATTGTGTGTCCAGTATGAAAGTTTGGTGTTTAATATGTGGTCAGCATGAGGGTTCGGTGATTAATGTGTGTCCAGCATGAAGGTTGGGTGATTAATGTGTGTCCAGCATGAAGGTTCGGTGATTAATGTGTGTCCAGCATGAAGGTTCGGTTATTAATGTGTGTCCAGCATGAGATTTCGGTGTTTAATGTGTGTCCAGCATGAAGGTCGGGGGTTTATTGTGTGTCCCGAAAGAAGAAGAAACCCGCCAGAGACTCGCTGGACCAACGGCTCTGATTTCCTTCTGTCGCGGAGACCGAGGTTCGTCCCCCACCTTTCTTTATTGGTGTCAATTTGGCCGCTGTACAATTTAAGGTCTAAGTTAGTTCGAATTCAATGTGTATATTTTACCTACATTTTAAAAAGATGACAAAATAGTCAAATCTGTGCTGATCGTTTCCATTTTGTTTCCGGAAGAAGCGAACCTGCAAGCCAGGTTCAATTAATTTTATCTTTACCGCAATAACACAACGCCTTAGGAATGGGTAGTCTCACTGATTTGTAAATGTAAATTTATAAAATAATCAAAAATAGTTCCAGTTTTCACACCTAGAGGGCGCCATGTATCGGCCTACTCCACGTGGATGGACGCCAAGCTTACTTACTGCCAGTACTGCCAAAGCGGAAGTTCACGACAACCCCACGTGATCTAAAATGGCCCCTATACAGAAGGACCAAACACAAATTGTAATCCATTTAGCATTACCCAGGGTGCACCACGTGGAGGCGGATTACACTACACCCCGAAAGAGGAAGAGGTCGCCTTGACGACCCCTCCGCGAGGGGGACTAAACAGGACAAAACAAAGGGCCGACACGACAACGCGGTGTCCCCCAAATAAAGCCGTTACCCAGGCGGCAGAATTTGTGGAGACGACGTTGAAGGCGGCCCTAAGTTCTGAGCCTGGAGTCAACCCAACGTGGAGCGGACACCAACGACCAGATCCCCTTTCGGGTAAACTACTAGGGTCGGGTTTGTTTTATATAGCCGGCACTGGACGGGGGTGGGAGTGAACGAGTAGTTTGGGGAACAACGCTTTTTACTCCACGTTAGGGGTGAATTTACCTTCCTTGGCACAGGACTAGTTGTCGGAGGTGCTTGGATTAATTTGCATAGCAAGCGATAAACTATTATGCTAATTTTCGTGTCACGCCATCTATAGGCGAAGAATGTAACTATTGACGATGCTAGCGGTGGCGCTTTGCAAGAATTTCCAAACATTCGGCGGCGCGGGCATATGCAAATTTATTTTTCTATTAATTAAGCCATATTTACATAGAAGCGGATTATGAAAAAATATATTCAGCTAGGTCTGCTGTCGCGATAGGGTAAGTATAATAACAATCTCTATTTTATTTTTTTCCACAGAACACGTTGTTGTTTAAATTAACTCTAAACTCTTAAAATATTTACGATAGTTCCATATTGACTTTTATAAAGAGAAGACAAATTGACATTGAGATTAGAAACACCCAAGTGTAGGAAATGCTTCTGTTATCAGCGGCTCTAAACATTCGTGCCCACGATGAAAGTTATCATGGAGGAAAGCCTCAAATCACGTACTCTGGCCGCCGCCGGCGGTGGTGGTGGTCAAGGTGAAGAATCACAGAATCTCTTCACATAAGTCTCCATGTTTGATAGAATATAAAAATGCTCTAATATAGTCTATACGTCCATCGAGTTTTAGACCTAGACTGAATAGCGCCTCTCTTTATTGTGGAGAATGAACTATAGAAGCGCATTTTCATTGCAATAAAATGGAATTTCGCTAATTGTTGTTTGTGATTAAGGAACATTTTGGCAACATCCAAATATTGCGCTTCACGGTGGTATTAAATATAGCTCTGAAATACGAAACTACCGGGAATTGTAAGTTTTCAGAGGAAGTTATATATACCAGTGTTGTAGCCGAATCATTTCAGGAAATCGAACTAGCGCGCAAGGACTTCCACCAAACCTGGGGCCGCTCGGGGAGCGCCACACATCTGGTGCACTCACGTTACAAGCAAAATATCATTCAATATTATTTCTTGACATGGCAATTTCGAAATAAGGGAGCGGAAGGCATAGGCAAAATATCGTCTTAAAATAGTAATGTGTATCATGCATGCATGTATCTGAAAACACCCCCACACACACGAACAAAACGAATTCTAAAAATATATTATAAATGATTTTAAAACACCAAATCTACCCAATAGTACATTGGCGCTTATTTCGAGTCAACACTGATCCTAGAGCAGCATATTCTCAATAGAACACATGATGGATGCGCATGTACTCTCCATGAATTAGAAGCCTGAAATCATATTTATTGGACCTCGGATTGCTGTCAAGACATGGGGATTACGTTCATTGTACAGGCGGCAGGAGGGATTGCTGTGGATACAGTGTCTGGTAAATCCCGGAGTTAAGATGAGCGGTGGCAATGACAGAAGTCAAGATTGTGATGTTCCAGTGGATACGGCAGCTTGTGAGTAATGACACGTTGCAGAAGTCCCGACGTTCAAGCACTTGGTGGCAGACACCGGGGTCCAGCCAGTAGAGCAACCTCGGACAACGTCTTGAACTGTGCTAAGAAGGCTGTGGAGTTAAACTCGACGCCTCCGTCGGTGAATGTTCTAACCACTACACATTTTCTCAGACACAGAGCTCGCGTTCCACAAAAACCAAAGCCCTTACAGTCACTTGCCCGGTAATTCCACCAGCAATTGTCTGTGCATCTGTTGTATTCCAATTGATTACACACAGCGCTCAACGTTAATTATTATTTAATTAACTACAAGGTAAAGGGATTATATATAGATTAAATAGTAAACATGGAGAAAGAGAATAAGTCGGCGATGGCGACGCCGCCAGCAGGGTTACATCAACAGGAAGTGACGTCAGCTCCAGTGTTGCCGAGCTAACCGTCCGCTGTCACGGTCCAGCAATCTCCTCCCTCGATGTGATCCCTTCTTTATGGATTACTTCGCTGTCCATAAGTCGCAAACGATGAAGTTTGTGTAGGTTTCTCCACAGTGGCTTGGTCAAAATGTCTGCTAGGTTTCTTCCACTTGTAATATAGTCCAGTTGAATCACACCGTCATCCACCTTTTCTCTGACAAAGTGATATCTAATAGCGATGTGTCTGGTCTTGGATCGGCTGATGTAGCTCTTGGTGTGTGCTATAGCCGCTTGGTTATCGCACCACACCGGAGTTGGCTCAACCATATTATGTGGTATATCCAAATGGTTCAGGAACTCCCTGATCCATGTCACTTCCCTGACTGACGATGATAGGGAAATGTATTCCGCCTCCATTGTGCTGAGGGCGGTGACAGTTTGCTTTGAACTTCGCCATAGGATTGGAGCGCCTGCAAACATCACTACCTAACCCGATGTACTCTTTCTGTCTTCCAGGTTGGCTCCCCAATCTGCATCCGAATAGACACACAGTTGTTCCCCAGTCCGTCTATAGGTGATGCCTAGATGCTCTGAAGATTTTAAGTATCTTAAAATTCGTTTCGCAGCAACCCAGTGTTTTCTAGTGTACTTTTAACAATAGCGAGCCAATTGACTTACTGCATAGGCAATGTCTGGCCTTATCCGCTGCGAAATGTAGAGCAGTCCACCAATTAGTTCACGGTAGGGAAGGTCTTGGCAGTTTTCTTCATCTTCTTCCTCAAGAAGTTCTGGTCTGGTTTCCATCGGCGTTGAGACTTCTCTTCCTTCCTGAAGATTGAACCGTTCCAGTAGACTTTTTATATATGCTCTTTGTGTTAGAGTTACGCATCCACCCTTTGATCGAGTGAAGTTGACACCAAGCAGGTTGGATACTGGTTCGATGTACTTTGTTTCGAAGTGACCTCTCAGCAGTTCAATGCACATTTCTCTCACTTCTTGATCTAATAAAGACACTGGATTCTCTTCAATCTCCCGTTGAGTCCCATAGCTGTAGTGTTCAACTGATGGAAGCACCTCACGGTTGCTGTCGTTCCTCGATACATCACTCTCTTTGAAGACACAGTCCCGAGATTTCACCACTTTCTTCATCTCAGGAATCCACGCTCTGTAGCCACGTCCTCTGAGTACATATCCAACAAGGTTACCTTTGACAGCTCTTCTTTCGAGTTTGGATTTACGGACTTGTCTTGGAATATGGACAAATACTTGACAGCCAATAGCTCTTATGTGTTTAAGACTAGGCTTGTTCCCTGTCCACAGTTCATATGGCGTGCTTTCACCATTGTGATTGTTGAGAACTCGGTTTCTGACATAGGCTGCGGTGTAAGTCAGCTCCGCCCAGGAAGCCTTTGGCAGACCACTTCCAGATATAGTGCTCCTGACAAGATCTAGGAGTGTCCTATTCATTCTTTCTGCCACACCATTCTGTTGGGGTGTATATGTCATAGTGTGTTCATGAACTATTCCAACGCTTGTGCAGAAAGTGTCCCATTCCTTGGAACAAAATTCCAAGCCATTATCCGTACGTATTCGTTTTAGTTTCCGGCTGGTTTGTTTCTCAGATTCTTGAATCCACTCTTTGAATTTTCCCAGGGTTCCGCCTTTGTTTTTCAGGAAAAATACACTTGCATATCTCGTAGATTCATCAATGATGGTTAAGACGTACTTGGCTCCTCCCCAGCTCAATACGTCGAGTGGACCCATCAAGTCCGCATGCACCAAGTCCAACGGCATGATTTATTTTTCCTCCTTGTGTGAGTGCTGAAGGAATGGCAGACGGTAAGACTTGCCGATCAAGCAGTCTTCGCACTTTTCTGGCTTTACCGGGCTGCAATCAAGTCCTCTTACGCTTTGGTTCTTGGCCATCTTTGCTATCGTATATGCATTTACATGCATCAGCCTTTTGTTCCAAAGTTTCATTGTAAGCTCTTCTTTGCATTCAGATGCAAGAGAAACACGATCATTCTGATCTATCGGAGAGGATGGAGTAGTCTGGACGTAGTAAAGTCTACCCAACTACTTTCCCTCTATCAAGAGTTTACCTTTCATGTCCATAATGTGGCAACCACTCCTGTTGAAGACAACTTTTCTACCGTTTTCTATCATTTGGAGTACAGACATAACACTGTGACGCATATCTGGAATGTACAAGGTGTTCTGGGCAACCATATTGCTGGCATCTCCCTTGTGTCCAACAATATTGGCACTGATAGTATCGATACCACATGCTTCTATAGAAGAGCCATTCGCAACAGTGATGGAACTCATATTGCTTGTGCAATCTTTCAGACATGTGAAGTAATCTCTCTTGGGAGTCATATGGTGCGTCGCTCCAGAATCTATGATCCAGGTCTCGGCGGTAGCTCTAAACAAAGTGTTGCACATTGCCGACATATATATGCCTTTGTTTTGGTGAAACCTCTTTGGTCTTGTTCATTCTTTCCTTTCTTCCTGCCTTCCCTTGCATAATGGCCTTTACCTCCACATTTGAAACAAACAACCTTTGCTTTAAATTGTTTTTCTGTTTCAATGGGCTTCGAAGAGGCATTAACGACCATGGCACCCACATCTTTTGGTAGATTTGACGAACGCCTTTCTGCTTCTGCCAACAGCCGTCTTTTAACTGTGGCGGTCGTGAAGTCTCAATCAGGCAAGTTACATATGGTTGAGACATCGGTGTCCCAATCCTCTGGTAATCCACCCAAAAGAACCATAGCCAAATCGACATCATCAATTCTGTCGCCAATTTGGGCCAGTTCGTTTACAATGTGGTTTATCTTCCCCATGTACACTTCCATATTGCTGTGTTAAGTCAACCTTTCGCCATATAACTGCCTTCTTAGTTGTGCGACTCGATATCTACTATCCTTTGGTGCGTATAATTTTTCCGGTTCCTCCCAGACCTCTTTAGGAGTATTCAAATGTTGAACATGCAATTGTTGTTCATCATTAATCCCGAGGCAAATTTTTGCAAACGCCTTACCCTCCAGCGACAAAAAAAGTTTTGTTGCAACAAGGTCACTAGGGTCAGGCTTAGCCTCTCCTGGATTGATCAAACTCCACAAATCGTTTTCGATTAGAACGAGTTTCATCTGGAAGCTCCAGCTGGAGTAATTAGCACCATTTAATTTTGTAATCGTCGTGTTTGCCATTTTACAAAATATTTGGTAAGTAGAAAAAAGGATGGGCCAAGTAATCAAAGGAAATTTGGTTACTCACGTTTTAGGCCTTGCGCTTCTTCAGTCTGACGTTTTAGGTCTTGCGCTTCTTCTGTCTCACGTTTTAGGCCTTGCGCTTCTTCAGTCTCACGTTTTAGGCCTTGCGTTTCTTCAGTCTCATAATCTTTGTTGTATTCCAATTGATTACACACAGCGCTCGACGTTAATTATTATTTAATTAACTACAAGGTAAAGGGATTATATATAGATTAAATAGTAAACATGGAGAAAGAGAATAAGTCAGCGATGGCGACGCCGCCAGCAGGGTTACATCAACAGGAAGTGACGTCAGCTCCAGTGTTGCCGAGCCAACCGTCCGCTGTCACGGTCCAGCAGCATCCTCGGCGCTGAAATAGGCTATGAAGATCCTGCTGTCAGTTACAGCACATTTCCTGTTCCGTCCGCCTTAAACGACGCGTACAACAGTCTCTTTTATTAATCATTTTTGACCGACACTTGTTTTAAACAGGAATATAAGGCAATTTGTAAACACCTTCGGAATCTCTAGGTTCTCGAGAATCCGGCTAGTTGTTCTGTCTAGGAAATCGAGCCCCTACTAAATAACTATAATTCTGGTAAAATGATTTTTATAAAACAAAATTTCCCTTGTTTCAATGTGTTCTATACATGTCACACCTCACCTATACAGGCTTTTTACAAGAGTGTTAAAATGAGGGTTTCTAATTCATCTGCCCCCATATTTTGAAACTTTTAAAAATTCTTGATAGTTGAAACGCTCATATTTTCTACAACTCCTAAATAACCTCAACGGCATTTTGAAATGAAAGGTCAAATTCTCTCTTCGTTTACATACTAGACAACACATCTATGTATGGATATTTCTTAAACTTTATATTTAATAACCCATTGCACCTAATACTTCCTAATAAAGGCCTTGTAATTGATGCTGAACGAACTTGCTTTAATTCCTTATCCTCATACATAATAAATAGAGAGTTTGAAAAATATAACAATTTTTAACGAAGTGCTTCTAAAATTATATAAATAATTTGAACATTTGCCATTTATTAAATTTATAACCATTTAATCAAGTAAAATAGTTAATTTTAGCTAAGTCTTACATTTTTATTTAGGATTTTTTTTTTAACTGGAAAATATTTAATTAAAAAGGCGTATATTGGATTAAAATATAATTTACTAGCGGACGTACCCGGCTTCGCCCAAGTAAAGGTTTGTCTAACGACACTTGTTAAAACAATTCTCTAATAAACTTATAAAAAAAAAAGATATATTTTGATAATTTGAAACTCGTAAATTTGAATCTCTCGATAAAGTGAACATTTTTTCCCGGTCCCTGTGTGCCGTGTCATCCTGAATTTTGTCTTTCCTAATTTTCTACATTACAAAATCATCGTTTTATCTAGTGAACATTTTTTTCCTGGTCCCTTGAAAAATACTCGATAAGTTGAATAAAATCAATATTAATTGATTCCCTCGGTAATTGGAAGTTAAAGGAATAGTTTATTCGCCTTGGAATTGTATCATTATTCTTGTCTAAAATAAATTGCCGTGTCATCCTGAGATAATCTTACTTTTGATAAATAATATTTTAGATAATAAACTTAGTGATAATAAAACTTATAGATAAAAAAACTTGTTATCATCGTCGCAATGGTGGCGCTGCTTGCGAGTTAAATCTACAAATCTGCAAATAACTCTAAGGATATTCAAGATATTCAAGAAATTATTTTTCAAAAACCTTCCCGGGGATATACCTAATAATATCCCAAAATTTCACGGCGATTGGATGTATGGTTTTTGAATCTATAGAGTACAGACAGACAGACATTCAATTTTATATATATATAGATTTACCTAAATAAGTATACTTAAAGGTAAATTAATTATATTTTGATCAAACATATGCTTTTTCAATTAAATATCTATTAATGGATTGCTCTATTTTCAAAACTAAAATATATATATGAAATAAGTTGAGGTTTGGTTGTTGACTCTCGCTATACTGTGTTGACCGAGAGGAACAGTCAGGATGGGGAGTTTTCCAGTACCTCTCTGCACCTTGGAAGACCTTTTACAATTCTCACAAAGTACAGGCAGTCGTGGTCGAGGCAGAGTGGAAAGCTTGGAAATGTCCACACAAAAAAACGAAGACACAGTTGCACTAAGAAAGTTCCGTGAACAGATAGAGTTGAGCTAGGAGCGAAAGATGGGGAGGTAGAAGTTTTCTTACTATTCTACATGATGGATGAGATGGCTCTGAGGGACGACCGACGTGGGCTCACACAGATGCTGCACTCACTGTGAAGTGACTGTAAAGGGACTGTATTTTTAGGTTAAGACGGGGGGGGGCTTATGCGACAGGGGCCGTTTCTGAGAAAGGGGGTCTTGCATGTCACCAGGTGTGAGAGGGGGCTTTGCATTCCACCAGATGTGGAGTGTGGGTGGTCTTGGTCCATTTTTAGACCTTGTTGTGGGAATTCTAAATCTATCTCGATTTTGACTTTATGACTTCTATCTCTTGCTTGGATCAACTCTTAATCTATTACAGATTATTATTTATTTATCCTCAGTTTGTACAAATTGCATTATATATGATGATGTAAAGACACATGTCAATAATGCGTATAATCATTTACAGATGTGTTTCTATTATACAACATTAAAATTGTAAATAGCTATAAAACGAAGAGAAAATTTTTTTTTTATTAAAATGCATGGGCTACAAGCCTTCGGGCTTCACGCCCTTCGACGGGTACACATTAAAATCTTGTCATAAATTATATACAATATGGGTTTGTTGGCTTAAATTACCATATATATATATATATATATATATATATATATATATATATATTTACGAGAGACACACACACGTTATAGATATATAATGAAAATATCTTTAAAATAAAATATTTGTGAAAAACTTTTCATTTATTTATTACATGTTTATTTTTACAAATATTCTTTAACTATACGAATTAAATATGAATTGCAAATAGTTAATCTCTTTACACCTATTGGTAAAATAAGTAATGATGATAAATAGGTTATTTTGGTTATGTGTAGAATTGACCTTAATTTCTTTTTCTTATAATTAAACTTAATAAATATTTTAATATAAATATGTCGTAAAAATAATATTTAATATCCAATATTTTCATTTAAATAATTATTCCTAATATAAAGCTTATAAGTAATTGGCATCTCTTTACACCTATTGGTAAAATAAGTAATGATGATAAATAGGTTATTTTGGTTATGTGTAGAATTGACCTTAATTTCTTTTTCTTATAATTAAACTTAATAAATATTTTAATATAAATATGTCGTAAAAATAATATTTAATATCCAATATTTTCATTTAAATAATTATTCCTAATATAAAGCTTATAAGTAATTGGCATTAAATATATATATTTAAAACGTGTTGGGTTTGATTAAAATTAATATGAAATGTGCAAAAATAGGAAATGTTTGATTCAAATTAAAATTTGAACACTATATATTTATACATTATTTTTGAAGTATTATATTACTTTTGTAAACCTTTTTATTTGCTTTTACATATTTTTATGCAAAGCAATTTTTATTTATCCAAGACTTCAATTAAAATATTTCATTTTTGAAAAAATTAAATATAATGTAAACATTATAATTAAAAAATAAAAAGTTAAAAGCCATATATTATTAACACAGTGAAAATACTTTATAAAAGTCATTTGATAAAAAAAACATCTAATTTGACAATATAATAGTATATTGTTTATTATCTATTATCATTTACAAAGCACGCAATATCCGTCTTGGATATTTGCATGCATACACAAGTTTGGGAGCTTTTACAGTAATTATTAATATGATTTTAGTTATTATAATAGAAATTAATTATATTACTGAAAGTTTTCGTCTGTTTAAAAAGCCCTTTAAAAGCTATTTCCTGTGTGAAGTACTTTCAAGTTATTTATACAAATTTAAATCTAAATATTTTTAAAATTACAGTAAGATATTTTATTACTTTACGTTTATTACTTGCACATAAGTGTTTTACAGTTAAAGAAAAAAAATTGGAATTTTAAGTTGTTTTTATCTTCGTCTGCCTTTTAATTTTTGAATGAACTTCCCAAAGTATTAATGTAAAATATATATATATATACTAGCCGAATGGACCCGGGCAACGCCCGGGTTTTACCCGATTAAATGTTTTTATTCAAATACTATTCGTTACAATTATAAATTGGCGCCGTGGATGTCACTCTTGTGAAACGTCCCGCTCCAAACTTTGTGTCTGAGTAGCAATATTTTTATAGAAAGATGATCTGGGTTTGTTTTCTGCTCGAATGAATGTTTTTCTGTTAGAATTTTGTTCCTGCGTACAAAATAGTGAACTGGTTTCACACGTGGTCTCTGCTTTTTGGAATTTTTACCGATATAATTTTGTATCTGATAATCAAACATGATACAGCAATATCGTCATCATCATTTTCTGACTAAAAATATATAGTTTTAATAATTGATTTATATATTTTTTAAAATAGCCTATCGTCTTTTCCGTATTTTTTTACCTATGTATGGAAATTTTGGTTTGAATTAGTGAACTACTGCGAATTTGTATACCGGACATACAAACCAACAAACAAACAAACAAGCAAACAGACAGACAAACATACATTCATTTATATATATATAGATATATAATATAAATGAGTTTTAAAAATTGTAAAAAAAAAAAATGCATCGGCCGGGAATCGAACCCGGGCCGCCTGCGTGGGAGGCGAGCATTCTACCACTGAACCACCGATGCTTAAAAAAAATGCCATATTTAGGTATTCATTCCATTCTGGATTAGTCCGCGTAAAAAAAAGTTCTTCAAATGAAAAAAAGAAATAGCCAAAAATACTAATCAAAATGCAGCCGAAAATTTTCCTCAGGTTTATAAAAAGCGACTTGCAAAATTTGGTACCAATTGGTTCAGTAGTTTTTGAGTTTATCGCGAAACAGACAGACAGACAGAAATTGACTTTTATATATATATATAGAGATATAGAGATAGAGATAGAGATATATTAAAATAAAACTTGATCCTTTAAGCACAGGCACAAAATTATAATTACAAAAAATGTCTTATTAATTTTTATTTTTTGAAGTTGCTTCTTCAAAGTAGTACCAACTTTTTGTGTACCTACTGGAAAACAAATTGTTCAAACGTTTTTCTACATTTCAACTCTAATAGACTTATAACTTTAAAAGTTGGCCCATATAACTTCAAAGGGGTAAACAACCAGATAAATGGTATGGAATGATTTAATAGCAGGTGAATTGTTTAGATTGGTATAATTTTTATTTTATTCATTTACAAGGTAACCAGATTTAAAAAAGAAAATCCAAATAAATATTACATTCATGAAGATAGTAACAACACTTTTATGTTGCGTATAAGTTAGTTATTTGGTTTTGTTGTCATGTAAATTTATCTATAACCCAAATATTGAACTTTATCATTTATGTTCATCTAAATTATGCTTTCCATACTCACACTTTATTTTTAAGATATTATTCAAATGAATTTTTAAACTTTATAACCTAGAGCTCAAAAAATGCATAAAAATTTGTAAGACACTGGTTTTCAGATTCCCTTGTTTACAGTTGATGGCTACATAGGCACTCATGACCTACATCGGCAATTGTAAACAAAGGAAGCCATTAGGCCTCAGTTCTTCTGGTAGTGAGGACTGTTGTCAGCTAGTAATCTGCACAAACACATCTAACTTTAAAATTCATTTTGTCACACCAGCCCTTTGGGCAGTTTTCAACTAATAAATTTTCACATCATTAAAGCCTATATATACCAGCTTTGTATATTCCTAAAAATATATATTATTATATTTTACACATTATTTAAAAATAATGAAAGCATATCCTGACCAAAAGCACAATAATATTATTTATTTGTTTAAAAAAAATTGACACCCTTACAATTTGTAACTCTGCATTTATATGCCATTTTAAACTTTTATAATTACAAGATCTTGGTTTGAAGCCCTTGTAAATATTTTTGGAGGTATTGCTCTTTTATTAAAAAAAAACATTATTCTTTCTTATCTCACTTCTTAAAAAATAGTCACATTTATGTATGAATCCCTCTGAAATTTTTCTTTTATTCATAATTTGTTATTATAAAATAAATAAAGCTTCCAGGGCTAATTACTATAAATTCATGTACGATGCCTACACTATGGCACTCAGACTTCAGATGACTAACATGGACTTCTTGCTTTCCATTCTAATATGGATTTGATACAGCTGTTGGTAGCAAGAGACGAGAGAAGCATGGAAGGCCTATAATTGAATGATTGACAGGCTGCTAATGGTGGGTACAACGGTCATTCCACCCCTTTAGAAGTAGAAAAAAACTAGGGGGGAGCTCAGTGCGTCCTTGAGTTGGTTGTCAACTATCTTAATTAACTTCGTCCACGAGGTTCTGGGATTCTCTAGATGAAATAACCTTAGTTTCTCAGTAAGTTTTGCGTCAAGATGTTCAGACAAACGTTAGATTGGAGATTATTAGCGGCGATTAGGTTTAGAAAAATTATAAAATAATGACTTTACGAAATTTTTCTGAGAAAAGGTTATGGCATGGGTACAAAATTCGGTAGAGTTTCGTAATTAACAAGTTAACACAGGCAGGAATGGAATGCAATGGGATATGGAAATTTTATGGTATGTTATTTAGTTTTCGCATATTACATTTATAGTTGTATTTGTAATTGTGGGAAAAATGGAAGGCACATTATGATATGAGATAATTTAAAATTGGTATTTATAAAAATACAAATCTAGGACTAATTTTTAAAACTTTTAAAATATTGAGAAATATCAATTTGAATAGTAATAGGTCAAGTAAAATAAAGAGCGTAATAAATTTAATTATTAATATTATGGCTATAAATAAGGTATTAAAAAAATAACACAAATGAGTTTAGAAAATATGATTCGAGTAATTAAAATATAATATGATTTTTTTTATGTGAAATTGAAAGTTGCATATTTGGATAATGTCATTTTAGGTGAATTTAAGAAAGGCATGTAAGATTAATAAATTGGCAAAAATGCGTGATTGAATATTTTTAATAATACAATTGAAAATGATGAATTAAAATTTATAATTTGATTAAAATAAAAGTAAAAATGATAAATGAGAGTGTGAAAGTTTTAAAATTTGAATAAAAATGTTATAAAAAAGGTTATAATTGATTTTAAAATGCTTAAAGTGAAACTATAAGAATAAAATTTATGGGGAAAATGGTAGAAACAAAGTCTAAAGTACCTTGAAATGGTTGATGCTGGCTGGAGTTGATCTCTGGAGATGGCTGTTTGGAGGAAGGCTGCTTGTTGCGTGTGATTGCGAAAGAGGAGATAATGGCTTCCTCCGCACGAGGCATGGCTAGTCCCCGAATGGCGTCTGCCAGTCGGCCTACTAGGTCTTCGTAGTGGGGCTGCATGTTGGTGAGGGCATCCGCGACGTGTTCGTCTTCGACCTCCGTCATCCTCTGCTTGCCGCTGTCCTCAGTTATCCTGTCGACTTTAACGGGTTCTGTAGTAATCCCGAGGTGGAATGTACTGGGCAGTCGTGGTAGTGGGTGCGTGATGGGATTCCCGCACTGGGACAGCAAGAGACAGAGGCAGGTCTAGATGGTAACTCCAAGAAGGTAGAGGTAGACCACGGACGAAGGCAATTCGAACCACGGGCGCCACGGATGCCCAAAGCCTACATCGCGGAATAGGGGTGAGAGACCCGACCGTATGGCGGCGTCGCTCTGAAAACAACTAAACAACAACTGTCTTTGTCCCAATCTTGGGGGGCTTTTATATGAGACGCTCGCAGATGGCGGCGAGTTCTGATTGGCTCCCATAAAATCACGCCACCTGTCAGGCGCCGGGTTGTTTTTCACGTCTGGCCACCTGTTGACAGGGTGATTGAACTCATTATCATAAACACCTGTTCGTCTGGGTTATTGCGTTGTCTGGTCTACCTTTACCTCTTTATTTTATTTGTCATTTTGGTACAAGTTCGATACACATTTTTTTATATAGGCATGGGGTTATTATAAATATTATAAGAAGGTTGTGATCTAACACACACTAGCTCAAAATATACTACATATATATATATATTATTATTATATTTTTTTATTGAATATATTTCAATATTATTCCCTTTTTTTTTCTTACATCAATTTTGTTAATAAATTTTGTCAGATGAAATAAATGTTAGCCTATTCAATGCACAACCTTGACACCTAATGGGTACAAATTGTAATAAATATTGTGACAATTAGCTTCAAAGGTTGGCTTTCTGCAGTCTAAAAAAAAGGGGACAGCCGGGCAATAAAATAGATAAAAACACGTCTCAACAATGCTATTATGTCTGTGAGATTCTATGGATTCGAGAACTAATCGCTGGTGCTGGTTATGAATGCGTCTGTAATGTATGGTTGGGTTGTTGGTATTGAGTGTGTGCTGGTAAAGGAGGGACCTGGTGTCTTGGTTGGAGATATTTCTAGAATGCTCAGACATTCTGATGGCGACGGATCTGCCTGTATGTGGCAGAGCATTGCTCACACGAGACAGAGTAGACCGCGCCAACAGAATGGAGGGGATCAGGGGGGGCATGCGATTTAGTATATGGGTGACGGAGGGATGTGAGCAGGTTGGGGGAGTTTTTATATAAGGTGCGGATACCTATGCTTTAAGGCTTCTGGCTATGTCGGCTGAGGAGGGGGAGTAGGGAAGGAAACATAATGATCTGTAAATTTTAGGGTGGTTGGGGGGGGGCAGGTGTATATGAATGTCTGTTGATGAATTCAAGCGGAAACGATGCTATGGAGAGGTGCGATATGATGAGATTTTTCTCTTTTTCTTTAAATATATCGAGCGAACAGTGGGTATAGATTCTTTTGGTGAGAGTTTTTACTATGTTGATTTTGTGGGAAATGGGGCATTGTGAATTGAAATGGGTATAACTGGGGGGACACTGTTTTTTCTAGTAGACTGTGGTGTGGAATGAGGATGCGGTACGTATTATTAGGATGTCTAGGAATGGGATGACCTGGTTTGATTCTATTTCCAAAGTGAAGGAGATGTTGGGGTTAAAACTATTGAGGGCTGCAAGTATGGTGCTCTCCTGGCCGAGTCTATAGACTCAAAACTCCAAATATACAAATGCCCTATTTGCCTACTATCTCTTTAATTACAATAGTCATAACAAATGAAAAATCCCCATTTGCATAGCATATTCCGCTAATATGTAAATAACCATGTGTATATATTCTCTTTCTAGCCACATTACCTATGTTATAGTGTCACGTCTACCACGCCTGTAGAAGGAGTTTTTACCCGAAAGCTCGCACCGTTATAATTTGTCTAATAAAGAAACTTTTCTTCTCTTATTCTGTTTTATCGCTTAATTTTATTTGTTTCAAACTTAGGCGATTCAAATTTATTTAATTTCTTGATAACATTTATTTCTGGCATTCTCTCCTGTAGGATAATTTCATCTGTTCTAGCTGATTCTTCATAACGTGCCAAGTTCACAGATTTTTTTTCAAATGTTAAATCTTTCAGACAATAGCCTTTTAACTAGAGATTCATTTCTTAGACCACACATCAGCTTTATTTTACCTGATCATCCAAATATTTAATTTCACAAATTTTACTTAATTTTGCCACATAGGTGGATACAGATCCATTGCCTTGAATTCTTATATTGAAGTTTTTAGCGCAAAAAAAGTTCCATAAGCTTTTAAGTGCGGCCAACAATATTTTTAAAGAAAAAGTTTCTGAACCTATAAAAGTTAATGAAACTGTTTTTATTGTTCCGTTTTTCGATAGGATTTGCTATGAAATAAAAATTCATTATTTCCAGATATGCAATTATTTTTTCAGGCATAGATAAATCAAAATATCTTTAATATAATATAGTAAGTTATAATAGAAAGGCAGGAGTAAACCATACAATAACGCTTTATATATATTTAGCAATTTATATTTTGATATCAATATTTTAAAAATGATTTATTTTAAATCTTACATCATCTTAAACGCGAATCAATTGAGTTAATGTATACGTTTGAAAAAAAAAAAAAACTACAGATTAAAGTTCGATTAAAAAGGTTATTTGCTTTGTTTATATTCTTTGAAATTTAACTTGCCCCCTTTTATTCCAACTCGAAAATTTCTTGGTAAAAAGCAGTTAATTAAATAATCACTTTTAAACTTTTGAACATTTTTTGTTAATGCTTTATTAAAATTGACATTTCCTAATATATAGTTTAAAGGTAAGTTTAAATATTGAAATTTCTATAAAAAGAATTGTGTAATTTTTTTTCGTTTAAAATGGTAGGGTTTATACCTTTTTTTTAAATCCGTAATCATGAGGTTTTCTAAAATATTAAAATTATATTTATGTGCAATTCAGGTCCAAAATTGTTGTCACTTTTTGGCAATATAATTTATTGCCTTATGCATTTTAAATTTATTTAATAAACTAAATGTATTTGTGGAAGAAGGGAAATTTTGGCCAAATGTAAATAGAGTGGAGATTTTCACACCAATATTTCAACTTTTATCTGTAACAAAATTGAATAAAAATACGATAAAAAATTTTATTTTGAATTTGAAATTAATAGAACCTCCCTGCAAATGACACCAAATTGCAGAGCCAACTTGCCCTTTAGAGAGAGGTGTCCTCTTACCGGAGAGTTGCTAAATAGTATAAAAATGGTAATTTTGCAAATGAAAACTGTCCTTTGTGGAGAAGTGTCCGCTGGTGGGGTGTCCGCTAAAAGAAGGTTCTACTATATAAAATAACCATAAATAACTAACTTTTCTAAAACTGTCACAATTAAAGCAATCTGAAATTAACCTAATTGAACCTTTCAAAAACTAACCTAAGTATTTTACCCATTTGAATTTAACCTAACCCTACATATTGATACAGAGATATCATATCTTTTTCAGCCTTTTTTGGGCCAAAGTCCGGATGAAAAAGAAAGGGCAGCAGTAACAAGCTCCCTAAAAAACCTGGGCTCGGCTAGCCCGGCTGATAGTACCTTGTAAGGGCTCCTGATCCAGGGATACAGGATGAGCAGCGTTGTACTCCTTAGGAGTGGCTGCACATGGTATCTCTTCCTCATATCAGAGGCAGCCATTTGGAGCTAAGTCGACCTGTCACTAAGTAGTGCTCCCAGTCTTAATGACAAAGGCAGACCCATTCTACGTTGCCCAATCATCATGGTTTTGCTTGATACCCTGATGTGATTGGGTGGAGATATGAAAGAAGATATATATTTTTAAAAATTTCTAGATCTTCAAAATTTAATAATCACATCTTATGGAATATTCATAAAATTAATATAAAATTTGTGTATAAATATATTATATGATAAAATGTTACAAAATATTGTGAATAATCTTTTTCTAATGATGGTAACAACGCTGATACCAAAATGTCACACACTATTAATTTATTTGGATTTAGGTCTTATATTCTTGTACCCTCAGAAGCTATTTTGATCTTCAAGAGCAAGTAGATGCCCTCCTCCAAATTAAGATGGTGTTAAACATTCCCCTTGTTTCAACCTCTCCTGGATTTTTAGGGAATAATTCATGCTACGCCATGGGGAGAACCAGTTTGGGCTTTCTAGGGACCTTATAGTGTGACTTCTTATAGTTATTCTTTAAAAAAAAAAAAAACAATAAAAATATCTAAAAAAAATTATCATAATGATATATATTTAAAAACAAAAATGAAGTATATTTATTTTTAAATAAAAACGCTTTCATTAATGTACATTTGATGTATAATGAGAAAATTCTAATTGAGGTAAATGGTTGCCATAAGAAAAAAGGGAAATCAGTAGACATTTTAAATTTGAATCGAAAATTAAGATGCTATAAATCATTTGGTTTTCATCATCATAATAATAACTAAGTGTAATTTATGCAGTTTTGGCCTAAAATACTTATTTCTTGATTTTCTAAGAAAGCATCTAAGACCTTTTATTCATTGCCTGAAACGCATTGTTGACATTTCTTGATTTATTAGGAACTGGGTTATTCAAATATGGAACAAGTCAAAACAATGTTTGGTTGATTTTTGTTACACGATATGGTGTTCTGCCATATAAAATGCCAATTAGAGCTGTCAGCCTACACCTCTTTGTTTTAAATACCAACATCTGAAATTTTTCATATTATTTCACATGATCATTGTAATTATGTGCAAATTTGGTCTTAAAAAACTCCTAGTTCATGTTTTCTCGGGAAGCCTCTAGGACCAAAATTTATAGTCATTGAGGTACAACCTGTACCGCATTGGCAAGAGTAAACAGCCTGAAATGTGTTTGTAGCTGGCGTTTCATGATTTCTCAAGAAATGGGTTATTAAAAAAAATGATCAAGCCAAAATCAATGTTCAGGTGATTTTGTTCCACTATTTGGCGCTCTGCCATTAAAAATGCTCATGTGTTCAGTCATGATATGCCTCTTGTTTTTAACACTTTGGACCTGAATTCTCATCCTTCGGGTTTGACTCCCCATTAGGTAAAGATGTGACTTCGGGTCCAAAATGTTCAATATTCCATTTCCATGTTAGTTTAACACTTTGGACCCAAAGAACACTAATTCACGTCCCAGATTTCTAAAAATAATCATAAAATAACCGGCGGCCAATGCAAATTTGCCTCTACTGTGACCTTGTCCCATACCTTCTTGGCTATCTATCAGTGGGTTGGGGGATGTCAGCTGTCCTATGTACATGTAAAACATCACATGAGACCTCCATTCCAGCAGACTCTATTTCCTTCCGATCTCTCTTCCTTGTTTTTTTATCCTGGGCTTTGTCATCATGACTAGGAGCACTGCCCAGTGGCAGGCCGACTTAGCTCCAAAAGAAATGGCCGCCTCTGACATGAGGAACAGACGCCATGTGCAGCTACTCATAACATGGAGTACAAAGGCTTCTCATCCTGTATCCCGGGAACAGGAGCCCTTAAAGGGTACTATCAGCCGGGCCAGCTGAGCCCAGGTTTTTTAGTGAGCTTGTTACTGCTCCCCCTCCTCCTTTTTCATCCGGGCTTGGGACCGGCAAGGGCGGAGTTATATACTATTGTAATATATTTTAATTAATATGAATTGAGAGAGATATATCATTGGAACTTTTTTTTTTCAGAATATTTCATAAAGAAGTTTTAGTAAAAGATAAAATTGCATTAATGCCTGTTTAAAAAGAAAGGAAAACTAATAATTACTATATTTATAATATGATGCATTAGCGCCATCTGTTATCAAAATTCAAAACTATTTTAAAGGCGTAAGATTATTTTTGATATATTGATATAATTACTATATTGATCAAAATAAATGAATACAATCGGAAAAATGTGAAAAAAAAAATATTTTGAAAAAATAAAGAAAAGGCCAAAAGATCGATTTAAAAACAAACTTTTAAAGAATTTTTGTATAGCGCTTTTTGCTTTTAGACTATAGAACCCTTTTGTGTGCATGTCTCTCCTTTTCAAATAAAATAACATTTTGTTCTGTCATCTCATCGTTTACTTTAAGATGAACTAGCAGCCGCTTAAGTTACACTAAATCATCCAGGTGAAAGCAATCGTATGCAATGCCGAAAACAATATTTGCAATGCATTGAATATGTCTCAGTTACCTTTTGACAGCAATCATGGCCCTTTGAAAATCCCTGTTGCTATTCTGATGTGCCTGTGGAAGTCGTTTTTATTTGAGTCCTGGGCAACACTATTTTTTATGCAAAAGATTCACTACTTCATGTGGCTGTTATTTTATAGGCCTCTCTACATGCAGAGAATGTTTGACTGGCTAATACATTCTCTCTTTTAACACTGACCAATGGAAAACATGTGGTCAAAGGTTGCTGAATGGCTGGCTTGTTACCTCATGGCAGTCACTACTGTCAATGAACTGAGGTATTGTGTTGAAGCTGCACGATAAGCAATACCTATACATGCCATCCAATCTCTGGCTCAATTCACTGTCATATAAGTTTTGTTATTGCTGCCAGAAGAGGGGTATGTATTTCTCAGGATCCATACCCCCAAAAATTTAAACACTTGTTATATATTCACAGTAATATGAATTGAGCAATAAATACAAATTTGTTATGAGTTACTAATGACCTTTTCTAAATAAATGTTCTCAACCCTTTCTGGTCCTCAAGTTGATGTCAGTGTCTTTGTGCTAGGGTTAGCTAGCTGGCTGCATGCCATATCAGTGGCTTGTGTAAACGATGGGCGGGGGAATGTTGGCACTAGTGTTACATTTCCTGGAAATCATGTGAGAATCTTACTTATTCACCTAATTCCCTCTTGCCTCAAATTGTTATTCATTTTACTTTTTATAACATCGCTTCTACCTCGTACATCAACCACTTTGTTTATATAAATTTTAAGAACTCTGTTGTTTAATACATTTAAATTTGTAAAAATTTAGACCAAGTTTTAATAGGTTTTTTCTCCTCTGTCTTCTTCTCTTTTCATATCTCCACTCAATCATATTAGGGTATCAGGCTATTTTTCATGTAATAGGTGCAAATACTTCAATATCCCATTTGTTGAATTTTATATTTTTTAAATCTTAAAATAAATAATATAGATACGTATAAACAGTTCTTATCTGATAATATTTACCTTTTAATATCTGCTCACCATTTACAAAGAGTTTAATGAATTTATATATCGTAATGATCTCAATAAAAAATTGTGTAAGAGAGAGCAACATATTGTTGTGTGTCAACAAGCAACCGACCGGAAATACATGTGACCGTTACAAAGTTATTTTAAATTTTGTTTATTTATTATTTATCAGTGAAACGGCACCACAGAGATAACAGATACAAGTTGTATTTGACCACTGACCACCGTTTTCGCGGAAGGCGTTAAAAATACAACGTGCCAGTTATCGTTTGACCTTCGTGCTATTTATTATTATTTTTTCTTTCTTTTTTCCTTGCCCGGCGAACGAAAGATGTCCTGTCACAGATATAACCCTTCCAACGGTTACACCGTTGAGAATCGGACCCCAACAACCCTCCGGGACCGGACCACAAACCCAGCCCTGGAACGGGCCATGGTGACCATAGCCCACCAGGACAATGTACTGCAGCCTCTCAATAAAATGAGCTTTACATCCCCACTTCAGCCTCATCAATATTTAATTGATAACGTCACGGCGACTAGTCGACATTTATAAACAAATCAACAAAACTCTTTACAGCTAGAGAATACGGAGCAAGCAAGCTAGGAAACTAAATGATAATTTAGCAAATGTAAAATTTTAAATCTGTTTCAAATATTTTCATTGAATAATTAAATTAAATAATAAATTATTTCTTCGCCACATAGCCTCCTCCTATAAAGAGCCTCGAAGAGCTTTTTAATGGGTATCGGTCCAGCTTCTCCAGTTGTGGCGTAGTAATCAAGTCTTTTTATATTTGAAGGTATGAAAGAATTCACTGATGATGTCACTGCGACTAGTTGACAATTATTAACAAATCAACAAAACTCTCTACAGCTAGAGAATATCGAGCAAGCAAGCTAGGCAACTAAATGATGATTTAACAAATGTGTGTAAAATTTTAAACCTATTTCAAATATTTCCGTTGAATAATTAAATTAAATAATAAATTATTTCTTCGCCACAATATAATATTGAACTTTTGTTCCTTAATTCACACTCCATATATTATATTACAATGGAAATTGCATTTTAGTGAAATGCAATGTTTTTCCTTAATTTATGCCCCTTTTATCCCAGTACAATGTCACATTTGTACTATTTTCCACATAATGTATAATCTTTGTCCAACTATTTTTTCTCAATGGCATAACTTATTGCAGTGTAAAAGCAATGTTTGGTTCCTATAATTTGTTGCATCTTCATTTTATCCTTCCATCTCAATACATCTAACTTCTTAAAATCCAAATTATATCAAGTTATACAATAATAAATGAGTTTGGGTATTTTTAAAAATAATAGTAACCAAATATGTTTTCCATGTGCATTGCAAAAACATTCATCAGTCATTCACTCATTGTAATTTAGACCTTATTGTGCATCTTTGTTATTTTTGGAATATATAAACTATTTTTCAAATCTTTTTAAATTTGCGCAGACATATTTACTATCTTAAGAACTCTCTTCCTATATTTCTAAAATTGAATAAATTTAAATGAATCATTAAAATTAAGGTATTTTCAGGTTTTATATAATCATATAATTGATATCAAATTTGTATCAATTTTAAAAATGTAATCAAAAATAAAATTTAAAAGCATTAAAATATAAACAAAAAATGATGGTATATATAACAGTATACAGTAAAACCCATCTATAGTGAACCCCAATGGGACAGAGCTTTTGGTTCACTATAGCCACGGTTTGGCTATTTTTTTTTTACTTTTTAAAATTTTTATATCGTATAATTAAAGGACGGCCATGCACACAGGAAGAGGTTGCCTCTTAATAGTGGTAACTTTGTTTTAATTCACTTAATTGACCAATCTCCTTACATTAATACAGAATAATAATAGAAATCATTAGATGATAGGTTCTTCTTATCATTAACATACATGACCCCTATGTCTAATTTCAAAATCAATACAAATCCTAGGCAAAGTTTTATTAAATATATATTCAAAGATATAAAATGATTTTAAAACATCAATACCTTGTCGCTTCAAAGCATTCATCAAGCATTGCACCATTCAAATAAAGTTAGTGTTTTTCTTCCATTTCATGTTTCCACATATTCTTTTAGGTCTAGATTTCGATTTTTTTAACCTGTCATGCAAAACAATGCTGTCTTCAAAATCCTCATAGTTAATGGCATAAAAATAATTTTTGTTTCATCACGGGACCGTTTATTTGGACTTTTTTTTTAGCCCTAAAACGTACGATCGCAATCGCGGCAAAAGTTGAGGTTGATTCGTCTCTGTAACAATTTTTAATAGCTTTATATTTTATTTTTCACAATTGAAAAGTTATATTCACTTATTTTAATATGTTCTTATCATTTTGCCTGTGTTGCTTCACTTTGAAAATGTTCTGAAAATGGCCTTTTTTTTTTAAAGAAATAACGTTTTTGTTTTTAAAATGCCTTTTTTTACTTTATTTTGGAAGCCATTTGCATTTTTTATTGATATATAGGTAGCAATAAATATGTATATATATATGTTTCTATGAAAATGTTAATCTGCAAGACGCAGGTTATCATCATCCCTTTTTGATTTGTTTTTGTTACTTTTTGGTGTTTCGAAAATAAACAATAAAAGGCTGTATCAGACTTTACTAAGACAATAAAGATTTGCTAAAAATAAATGTGTACGAAGATGTTGCATTTGGCGACGAGGATATAAGAGTAAGTACCCTCGAATTTTGAAGTAAATATTTTTAGAAAATATCTTTGATTTTGCATATAACTAAAAGTAAATTTTAAAAGACACAAATTGCAAAGTTTTAGGATGCAAATTTAAGAAAGAGTGAAAAAAATGGCTAGTTACCAATTTAAGGAATATAATGAGGAAACTGAAACTTTTGAAAGGTTTTATGAACGATTGGAACAGTTTCTCATATTGGAGGAGGCAGGGGATGAGAAGAAAAAGGCTTATCTCCTAACCCTCATGGGAAGTAAAACATATGGTGTTTTGAAGAATTTGTGCAGTCCTATTCTACCTAAAGATAAAACTTTTGATAACCAAATAGATATCTTGAAAAGGCACTTCTCTCCAAAGCGCTCAATTGTAGTAGAGAGGTTCATTTTTTTAAAAGAATGCAATTAAAGGAAGAAAGCATCTCGGATTACTTGGTGGAAATTAAGCGTTTGGCTTCCTCATGCAACTTTGGAAATTTTCTGGAGGATTCTTTACGTGATAAAATGGTTTGTGGATTATATAATGCCAAAATACAAAATAGAATTTTGTCGGAGGGCGACATTTCTTTAGCTAAAGTAATTGAGATAGCATTATCTATGGAAGCGGCCGAGAAAAATACAAAATTATTTCACTTGGAGCAGGGTGAAGATTGTGTAGATAAGTTGAGGATGGAACGCAAGGTTGAATCAAATTTCCAGAATGGCAAATGTAAACATTGTGGTAAACAGCATAAAGAACTATGTAGATTTAAGGAGGCGATATGCTTTAAGTGTAATAAAAAAGGACACATTGCCTCAATATGTTGGAGCAGTAGAAGAAATCTAAGGCAACATCAGAATCAGCCGGGAAATATACATCAGATAGGAGACCAAGAAGAGGAGGAAGAGTATGTCCAGAAAATTATAAGCGTGACGATACCTGAGTATAAAATTAATTTTGCCTCAAGTGACCCTCCCTATCTGATGGAGTTAAAAGTAGAAGGAAACTTTATTAAATTTGAAATGGATACAGGTAGTGGTCTAACACTGATATCAGAAAAGGATTTTAAAAATAGTCTTCAACACTTGAAATTGGAAAAAGCGAGTATTATTGTAAGAACTTATGATGGTACCGTGGTACCCATTCTGAGTAAAATCAATGTCAAAGTGGAGTGTCAAGATATTACTTACAAACTTAGAGCGTTGGTGGTGAAAGGAGAAAAGAGGGCTTTGATGGGAAGAGAATGGATAAATAGATTGTAATTGGGCTGTTTCGCGGTAAAACATATGTCTGTGGAAATTACCATTGAGGAAATTTTGAAGGAAAATCAAGCCCTATTTGTGGAGACAACCGAACCAATAAAAGGTTTCACATTTTCAGTAAACATGTGTGATGTGAATCCAATTTTCCATAAGGCTCGTCCGGTGCCTTTCGCCATTAGGCCAGCAGTTACTGAAGCATTAGACAAAATGTTGGCTAAGGGTTATCTATGTGAGGTGGCGAGCAGTAAATGGGCCACTCCAGTGGTTGTAGTGCCGAAGAAAAATAAAGAGATCAGAATTTGCTGCGACTTCAAGGTAACTCTAAATAAATATTTGGACACTGCGGCCTATCCCCTTCCCACACAGCAAGATTTATTCTCCACATTGGCCAAGGGAAAATACTTTTCTAAATTGGACTTGAGGAACGCTTATCTGCAATTAGAGGTGGACCCAGGCACCCGACCGTTACTAACGATAAATACTCATAAAGGGCTTTTCAGGTTTAAGAGAATGCCATTTGGATTGGCAAATGCGCCCAGTTATTTTCAATCTGTAATGGATAGGGTTTTGTCAGGTATAGGAGGCGTAATTTGTTATATTGATGATGTCCTTATAGCCACAGCATCAATTGAAGAACATCTGGCGTTGTTGAAGACTATATTTGCTCGCTTGGCGAAGTATAATATCAAACTAAAGAAAGAAAAATGCCTATTTTTGCAAAAAGAAATTGAATATTTAGGACATCTTGTCACGGAAGAGGGCATCAGACCTTTAGATCATAAGGTACAAGCAATACAGAAGGCCAAAACGCCTACGAATATCTCTGAATTAAGGTCATTTCTTGTTTTGGTAAACTTTTATGGGAAGTTCATACCCAATTTGCCAGAGCTTTTGAAGCCTCTTCATGAGCTTCTTCACAAAAAACGTCCTTGGGTTTGGACAAAGGAATGTGGAGAGGCCATTGACAAGTGCAAGAATAGCATTACCTCTGAGAGGGTGCTAGTCCCTTATGATGCGACTTTGCCATTATGTTTGGCCACTGATGCATCGCAGATTGGAGTGGGCGCTGTGTTGTCACATATTATAGAAGGCCAGGAGAGACCGATTATGTTTGCCTCACGGACTTTATCGGTAGCAGAACAAAATTATTCTCAGATTGAGAAGGAGGCTCTAGCCATTATTTATGGAGTTACCAAGTTTCATCAATTTATTTATAGAAGAAAATTTATTCTTATTACAGACCATAAGCCATTGGTGACCATTTTGGGCTCAAGATCAGGAATCCACACCTTATCTACTTCAAGATTGCAGCGTTGGGCGTTTATTTTGTCAGCTTATACTTACGATATTAAATTTCGAAGAACTCAAGACCATGGGAATGCAGATCTTCTGTCACGTTTTCCTGTGGGCTGTGGAGAAATTCCAAGATTAAATAATGTCTATGCTTTATCCTATGTGGAAGAATTGCCGATCACAGCAGAGGAAATTGCCACGGAAACTGAAAAAGACGAAGTGCTCTCATTGGCCAAATTTTATACTCAGCAAGGCTGGCCTGAAAAGGTGGCTGATCACCTCAGACCTTATTTTCAAAGGAAACTTGAGCTAACTGTAGATGGGGAGTGTTTGGTTTGGGGAATGAGAGTTGTCATTCCACCATCTCTCAGAATAAAAATGTTGAACTGTCTTCATGAGACTCATTCCGGTATGAACAAAATGAAGGCTGTAGCAAGATCACATTTTTGGTGGCCAAATCTAGATACCCAAATCGAGTTTTTTGGTAAATAAGTGCAGAAGCTGTCAGCAATCCCAGGATGGGCCAAATAAAGGAAAATGGCAACCCTGGAGATGGTCAACCAGACTTTGGCAAAGAATCCACATTGATTTTTCAAATAAGGAAAACATTAATTTATTAATAGTAGTAGATAGTCATTCGAAGTGGATCGAAGCCATCCCAATGAGAGAGACCACCACACGCAAAACCATTGAGCAACTACGGCGACTTTTTTCTTCCTATGGTCTACCGGAGGAACTTGTATCTGATAATGGACCTCAGTTTACTGGTAGTGAAATGAAAGGTTTTCTGGAAGGAAATGGAATTAAACAAACATTAATCCCGGCGTACCACCCGCAAAGTAATGGCTTGGCTGAAAGAGCGGTTAGAACAATTAAGACTGCCCTGGATAAAAATGAAAGGAAAATTGGGGATACCATTCAAGACACCTTATCAAAAGTTCTTCTGGCATATCGAAGCACCCCGCATGTGACAACGGGAAAGACTCCATCAGAGCTCTTTATTGGGCGTGCGCTTCGAACCAGAGTATCGTTGATACATCCCAGCTTGGCATCTAGAGTTAGGGACCAGCAAGCCAGGCAAATGAAGTATGATCGGCGAACCCATTTGGAAAAATTCCAGATAGATAATTTAGTGTGGTGTAAAAACTTTAGAGGTGGTGATAAATGGATCCCAGGAAAAATTGTGGGCAAGAAGGGAACTAGAGTCTACACCATTTTGATCCACGGACAGGTAAAGGCCTATCACAGGGATCAAATTAGAAAAAGGTGGAGGAATGGTGAGGAAGATGAGAGTGGAGATGGAGAGCGTCAACCCGAGCACTCAAGAGGAGCAGGTCCCAGTGCCATAATCTCGGAGGTTGTACGAGACAGAGGTTATATGGAGTCGCTGTCGCCAGGACTAACTAGCCAGCGGTCGGATCAAGATTCAGAGGTTCAGAGTGATACAGACGATGGAAAGTCATTGAAGCCTCTTCGCTCGCTGGACCCCGAGGCCTTGAAAGAGGAGGGTCCTGTCCTAAGGCGGAACCCACCTCGAGCGAGGAGACCGCCTGTGAGATTTCGTGTTTGAAGAGAGATGGTGATATATAGCTAGCAATAAATATGTATATATATATGTTTCTATGAAAATGTTAATCTGCAAGACGCAGGTTATCATCATCCCTTTTTGATTTGTTTTTGTTACTTTTTGGCGTTTCGAAAATAAACAATAAAAGGCTGTATCAGACTTTACTAAGACAATAAAGATTTGCTAAAAATAAATGTGTACGAAGATGTTGCATTTATATTTCAAATTTAATGGATGCAAAGACATTCTATTTAATAAAAAGTATGTGTAAAAATTCATACAACATACAGCAAAAATAAAGTCTAAAAATTAAAACAAACAATTCCGCTAAATTTATTGTTTTGAAATCGCGAGCTGAAACAGGCTCAACATTTTGTTGTTTTAATTTTTTTTTTTTTTACAATTCTAAGTTCGTTATAAGCATAGTAGTTTAAATATATTTTATCGTTTTGGGACTGAAAATAGGTTCATTATAGGGGTAGTTCTTTATTCTAAAAATCGCAAAGTTCGTTATAACGATGGTATTTTCAATGGAATGGAATTGGGAATCGACGTGGGTTCGTTATAAGGGAAGGTTCGTTATATCCAGGGTTCGTATTAGCGGGGTTTTACTGTATATTATTTTAGCATAGGTGTTTTTATTCTTTTTTTTTTCACTTTGATAATTTTAATTATCTGGTAGTAGGGGAATGTATATTCGATATCAAATCAATGTATTGGGAAAGCATCTTTGTTTGGAGGTGTGTTTCAGCCCAATATCATACAATTTTTATTCATTTGTTAAAAAAATAAAAAATATTTTTTGTGCAGGCGACTGAAATATCTTCCCTGAAGAAAAATCAACTAAGACAATACATTGTACAACATCTCTCTTTCTATCATAATTATAGAAAAACATGCTCAAATAACTGTTAGTATGTGACTTCCTTTTTATCTCTAAATTTGAATCCCTTCAAAGCAATATTTCAAGACATTTCATATATAAAACGGAGAACACTTAATAATTTGAAGATATTTATAAAAACATAATTTTAATCTACTATATATACTCTGGTTTAAAATAGAAAATCAGCCTATTTAAACCACATTGAATTATAACCTTGATAAAAAGCTTTGGAAATGAGATTATTGTGACTTCGAAACAACAACAAGAAAGTAAACTTTCACTACAATTATCCAAACATTCTTTTGAATGTGATTGTTATGACTTCAGAACTATTTACAAACAATTTTTAATTATGGATTTATATTTGCACACTGGTGAGAAAACTATTAAATGTGAACATTGTGACTACCGTTCTTCATATGAGAAAAATCTCAAAGAACATTCCTACACTCACACTGGTGAGAACTCTTTTAAATGTGACCATTGTGACTACAGAACTATATATAAGCGTCCTCTCAAAGAACATTTACGCACTCACACTGGTGAGAAGCCTTTTAAATGTGACCATTGTGACTACAGTACTATATACAAGCATGCTCTCAAAGAACATTTACGCACTCACACTGGTGAGAAACCTTTTAAATGTGAACATTGTGACTACAGAGCAATACAAAAATCAGATCTTGTCAAACATTCCTACACTCATACTGGTGAGAAGCATCTCAAATGTGAACATTGTGACTACAGAACTATATACAAGCAAGCTCTCAAAGATCACTCCTACACTCATGCTGGTGAGAAGCCATTTAAATGTGACCATTGTGACTACAGTACTATATACAAGCATGCTCTCAAAAAACATTTACATACTCACACTGGTGAGAAGCCTTTTAAATGTGAATATTGTGACCACAGTACTATATATAAGCATGCTCTTAAAGTACATTTACGCACTCACACTGGTGAGAAGCCTTTTAAATGTGACCATTGTGACTTCAGTACTATATACAAGCATGCTCTTAAAGTACATTTACACACTCACACTAGTGAGAAGCCTTTTAAATGTGACCATTGTGACTACAGTACTATATACAAGCAAACTCTCAAAGATCACTCCTTCACTCATGCTGGTGAGAAGCCATTTAAATGTGACCATTGTGACTTCAGTACTATATACAAGCATGCTCTCAAAGAACATTTATGCACTCACACTGGTGAGAAGCCTTTTAAATGTGAATATTGTGACTACAGAGCAATAAAAAAATCAGATCTTGTCAGACATTCCTACACTCACACTGGTGAGAAGCATCTCAAATGTGAACATTGTGACTACAGAACTATATACAAGCAAGCTCTCAAAGAACATTTATGCACTCACACTGGTGAGAAGCCTTTTAAATGTGAATATTGTGACTACAGTACTATATACAAGCAAACTCTCAAAGTACATTTATGCACTCACACTGGTGAGAAACCTTTTAAATGTAACCATTGTGACTTCAGTACTATATACAAGCATGCTCTCAAAGAACATTTACATACTCACACTGGTGAGAAGACATTTAAATGTGACCATTGTGACTACAGTACTATATACAAGCATGCTCTTAAAGTACATTTACGCACTCACACTGGTGAGAAGCCTTTTAAATGTGAATATTGTGGCTACAGTACTATATACAAGCATGCTCTCAAAGTACATTTATTCACTCACACTGGTGAGAAACCTTTTAAATGTGAACATTGTGACTACAGAGCAATGCAAAAATCAGATCTTGTCAGACATTCCTACACTCATACTGGTGAGAAGCATCTCAAATGTGAACATTGTGACTACAGAACTCTATACAAGCAAGCTCTCAAAAAACATTCCTACACTCATGCTGGTGAGAATGCTGGTCATAAATAAATATAAAAATAGTATAAGAAAAGCTAAGAGGAATAGTTGGCGAGATTTTATAGAAGAAAATGGATCTAATAATCTGTTTGGAAACGCCTATAGAACCTTAAAAAAACTGAGTTCCTCTAATCAACAAAAGGGATTACCAATAATTGAACAGGCACCAGTGGATTCTAAAGAATCTCTAATAAAAGATCTGATTAATGAACTAATTCCTGATGATACAACTATATCAGATACTGCTCACCATACATCAATAAGGAACTATACACCGAATTTTACAAACTCCAACTCATGCAATATTCATAAGAAAGAAATAGAAGAGCTAATCGACAAAATTAATGTAAATAAAGCTCCTGGTCCAGACAATATTAGTAATAATATGATAAAGAATGCTTTTCAACTAATACTTCCGATTTTAAACTCAATATTTAATAAATGTATTCAAATAGGATACTTCCCAAAAAAATGGAAAACAGCAGCACTCAAAATAATAGCCAAACCCGGCAAAACCAATTATGAATCAGCTAAAAGCTACCATCCGATATCTTTATTATCCAATTTTTCAAAGATTCTAGAAAAAATTCTCAAAAATAAAATATATGAATTTTATATTCAAAACAATCTGTTAAGCTCGAGGCAGCACGGATTTATCAAGTCAAAGTCAACTATCACTGCTTTGAATACTGTAATCGATGTACTGATGGAGCATAAACAAAAATAACTGTCTGCACTAGTTACAATAGATATCTCGGGGGCTTTTGATAATGCCTGGTGGCCAGCGATCATCAAAAGAATAGATTCAGACAATTTACTGGAAAAATTGATCAAAATTCTACAATCATATTTAAATTCCAGGATCATTTCATTCAGTTACAACAATCTAACAACTTCAAAGCCAATTACCAAGGGGTGTCCTCAGGGCGGTCCGCTTTCTCCACTTCTATGGACAATTTTGTTGAACGATTTGCTGTTGAATTTTCAGGTGCCCAATAGTGAGTTGATTTGTTATGCAGATGATATTTCGATCATATGCTGGAATAAAGATTTAACATCACTAAAAACAGTTAAAGAGGAAGCAATAAATACTATCGAATTGTGGTGTATTAAGAACAAGTTAGAAATCAGTTCCGAAAAAACAAACATTTTATATTTGCATAATAAAGAGAAGATCCCAGTTAAATTTAAGAGTGGATTAATTTCACCAGTACAAAAAATAAAAATTTTGGGAATAACAATTGCAAATCATAGAAGAAAAAACAAATTAAATTTTGCTTTTCATATAGAGGAAATAGTGAGCAGAACTCAAATAATAAAACATTTTCTATTCTCTCTGTGCAGCAAATCATGGGGTTTGAGCTCCCATAAAAGAATTACATTGTATAAATCTTTATCCAGATCAACTTTAACATATGGGTCAGAAATATAATTCAAATTTTTAAACAAAAAATTGATACAAAAATTAAACTCAATGCAATATCAGATATTAATATGGAGCATTCAAGCATACAAGACAACTTCGTACAACTGTGTTCACAGTTTGGCTAAGGTTCCATTGATTGCAGATTACATTGAAGCAAAAAATATGAAATAGGACTTAAATAACTTATCGTTCGAGGACAAGCAAAAATACAACATCGATATTCCCTTTATAATTAAATCCTATATAGACGAAAGTATGTTGCTCTTACTGAATAATACAAACAAGACATTTACAAGTTTTTTCAACCGGGGTATTCCAAGTTATTTTCGCCCTAATTTCCACAACACACAATTTGTAACCAACCATGGTAATTTCGGAAGTTTTCTGGAAAGAATCCATGCATCGGAGGATCCGGGCTGTTTTTGTGGATGCCGCATTCAAGATTCTACTCACCTTTTACTTAAGTGCCCAGCATTTCAAGACTACAGACTCAATAACGGTATTCTCTGTACCGATCCAAGAGAACTGATATCCAGCAGGGATTCATACATTGTATTCAATAGATTTTGTAAATATATATCAAAGTTTTTAAATAATCTCATGTGTTAGGTATAATTAACTATGTTGCTGTATATATGATTTTTTTTCCCTTTTTCTTTATTTTTAGATGTGTTTAAACTAAATTACCAATGTATATAGTATGCTTGTTTGAAATCAATTTCGGGAAAATGGTAAATGCCTTGAGCATGTGTTAATAGATTCTCTCTCTCTCTCTCTCTCTCTCTCTTGTGTTGCTTTCCTTTGGGCGCCAGTGTCCTTGACGGGACATCGCGCTTTGTATTTACAGTTGAATAAAGTTGAATGCTGGTGAGAAGCCATTTAAATGTGACCATTGTGACTACAGTACTATATACAAGCATGCTCTCAAAGAACATTTACATACTCACACTGGTGATAAGCCTTTTAAATGTGAATATTGTGACTACAGTACTATATACAAGCATGCTCTTAAAGTACATTTACGCACTCACACTGGTGAGAAGCCTTTTAAATGTGACCATTGTGACTACAGTACTATATACAAGCATGCTCTTAAAGTACATTTACGCACTCACACTGGTGAGAAGCCTTTTAAATGTGACCATTGTGACTACAGAGCAATAAAAATATCAAATCTTGTCAAAAATTCCTACACTCACACTGGTGAGAAGCCTTTTAAATGTGAACATTGTGACTACAGAGCAATAGAAAAAAAAAGACTTGTTCAACATTTACGCACACATACTGGTGAGGAGCCTTTTAAATGTGAACAATGTGACTTTAAAACTTCTAGGAAAAATTATCTCAATACACATTTGCAAACTCACTGCTGAAAAGTTGTAAATGTTTACATTGCGACTGAAAGACCTCAAGGAAAGCCAATTTCATAATACATTAACACATTTAAAAAATTCAGAAATCCTAAATGTGGACATTTGACTTTGGAACTCAGCAAAGCAAACTTTCAAATAGATATTCATGCATTCTCACTTCTTATAAGACTTTAAAATAAGAACATTATGACTATAAGTCCTCTTCATAAGTGGTTTTTTTAATTACCTTAATTTGATATTCTAAATGTAAATATTCCAACCCAACAACTTCAGTGAACTTAATCCAAACCCATACCGGAGTTGTTTTTAAATAATGTTTTTAAAACTTATTAAATAGATTCTCAATGTCCCAATACTTGGTACATACTTAATAACTATTCATGATAAAATTGTGAAAAACACCTTTTCAACACCTATTTGTATATACAAAAATTGGCATTTTGATACTATAACTAGGAGAAAACAAAGAATATCATATATTTTAAAAGAAAGACATTTAAAAATATAACTTTTTGGTTATTCATATGAAGTTTTTATATTATAATATATATTCTCTTGTAATGTAAACCTCCCTGTAAAAGACACTAAGTTGCGGAGCCAAAGTGTCTTTTAAAGAGAGGTATTTTAGCAATCATAACTCTCCTTGTAGAGAGGTGTCATCTCAGGGAAGTCCTACTGTACACATTGGAGAGGTTAGATTGACCAAATCTAGCTAAGCTCCCCTGGCGGCGCCACCGCCCGTGAGAAGTGGTACGCCTCTGTAGTTAATGACGAAGAATCAGAGGTGGTGCGCATGCGCGGCGGAAAAAATAAGCAGACAGAACTTTTACCAAGAAGGAACAACGACGCCATTTAAACACGCGTCAAACATTTTAATATTTAATCCTTATTTTTTAATTAAAGTACCTAAATTTAATCCATTGTCAATCGTAAATTATCCAAGTTAAGTACACTATTTTGAACATATATTTAGGCAAGTTTTTCTACCAAAATGTTTATAAATAGTGTTTTTTTTTACCGATAAGTTTTATATTACATCTAGGTTTTTTATCTAAAAGTTTTATTACCAACAAGTGTGTTTTTATCTATAAGTTTTATTATCACTAAGTTTATTATCTTAAAGATTATTTATCAAAAGAACGATTTTCTACCTATTAATTAAGCAAAAGTCAAAGTTATTGTTATCATTTATCTACATCATAATTTTTGGTCCCTCGAGCCGGATAATTATTGACGACCGAAGAAACAAATAAAGATGCCTAAACAAACAAGTAAAGTTACATCTAAAAAATTCTATTTCGAAATATCTAAGCTTGATGACCTAAAGATCGAATTAGAAAATGTAGAAACTCAAAGTAAAGGTTATTTGAAGGTACAACTGGATAATATAAACAAAATTAAACAAAATATTGAAAATTATATGATTGAATCAGTTGATTCTGATGAACATGAATCACATATACCTATTTATAAAGAAGCTAATAAAGATATAACTGAAATACAGTCTACTTTATTAAATTATTTAGAATTAAAAGAAAATATAAATACTAAGATGGAAGAAACTAAAATTAATCTCCCTAAGTTTTCTCTACCCTCTTTTAAAGGTGATCTTGATCAATGGTTGGATTTTAAGACCACATTTGAAGATACCATTATAAACAATTCATCATTAAATAATATTCAAAAGTTTGAATATCTACAAAGTTGTCTTTCTGGAGATGCAGCTAGCATAATTAAGGGTTTTTTCTTTAACTCCTGATACTTTTGTTAAAGCTTGGCTTGCTCTCAATGAAAGATATCACTGTACAAGAGACCTAGCCTATAAATACTGTAACAATATACTGAATGTCAAGTATATAAAAGTAACCAACTCAAGGAATATTATTGAACTAATTGATACTGTAAAGTTGAACTTGAGAAATTTAGAATTGTTAGGAATTAATGAAGAACAATTAGGAAACATGCTTATCACTACTTTTATTTTAAAGAAAATTGATAGCAACATGAACAAGGACTTTGAACTTTCATTAAAGGAAAATACATTTCCTACTCTTCAAGACTTATTAACATTTTTAGAAAAGCATAGAAAGGGATTGGATCACATCAATGGAAAAATATATCAAAAAGAAGATAATGTTAGGAAGACCTTTAAAACTTATCATGTAAATACTAACATAATCAAATGCACCTATTGTAATTCATCTCATAAGTTAGGTACCTGCCAAGAATTTGCTAAGTTGTCTTTAGATGATAGAATCAAATTTGTTAGAAGCAAAAACCTTTGTATAAACTGCTTAGGTGTAAATCATTATGCCAATAATTGTCAAATAAGTGCCACTTGTAAAGTCTGCAACAAAAAACACCATACTACCCTTCATCATTATAATTATCAAAGACGGCAAGGTCCTATTTCAACTACCGAACACCAAGCTAATACAAGTGAAGAACAAAACCAGCATCAGACAGTAAACCACACAGTTCTATCTAACAATACTTCAATCTTAGAAACAAATATTTTCTCTCTACAGCCTTAATAAAAGTTTTTAACTCAAATAATGATGAGCTAATGTGTCGAGCCCTGATTGATTCGGATGCTCAAAAATCATTAATAACTAAGACACTTGCAGACAAATTAAATATAGCTCAAGAACATACAAAAGTGAAAATTGCAGGATTTAATTCACCCATACAATCACAAGTTAATAAGATAGAGATAAAACTTTCTTCCATTTATGATAATTTCAAGTTTGAAACTAAAGCTCTAATTGTTAAAGACTTATCGAACAAAATACCCAATTTTTATAAGCATAACCCAGTTTGGCTTCATTCAAATAATTTGAAACTTGCTGATCCTGAATTTTATATTCCTAGATCTATAGATATAATTATAGGAGCTGATTTATATTTAGATCTTATTGAACCAGGTTTGATTAAGCGTCCAAGAGATGCACCCTCAGCTATGAATTCAAAGTTAGGTTGGATCATTTCAGGTAGATCAAGTATGCCCAATAACACTACTAGCACATCCATTCAACAAATACATGTTAATCATTCTTCAGCTGAACTAGATGATATTGTTAAAAAATTTTGGGATGTGGAAAGCATTCCTACTCACAAGGAAGAAATGAACACAGAAGAATTAGAATGTGAGAATATATTTAGAACTACAACATTCAGAGATGAAAAAGGAAGATATGTAGTTTCATTGCCATTTAAGCTTAACTATAATAAAATTAATTATCAATTAGGAGATTCAAAATCTCATGCCTTAAAAAGATTCCTTTCTTTGGAAAGACGCTTCCATCAAAACCCTGTTTATTCACAACATGTGAGAGAATTCATGCAGGAATATCTAAATCTTGGCCATATGGAAGTTATCAATGAAATTGAACCAGAGCAACAATCTCATCAAGTATATTATATGCCGTATAATGCAGTATTAAGAGATCAAAGTACAACAACAAAACTAAGGGTGGTGTTTGATGCATCGGCAAGGACTAGCACTGGGTTATCATTAAATGACTTATTTTATTGTGGTCCTAAACTACAAGAAGATATCTTTAACATATTAATAAAGTTCAGAACCTATTCAATAGCACTTACTGCTGACATAGAAAAAATGTACCAGCAAATAAGGTTAAACCCAGCTGATTGTTGTTTTCAAAGAATTTTATGGCGAGCATCTCCTAACGAATCAAAGAATACCAATTAGTAACAGTGACTTACGGCACAACCAGTGCACCATACCTAGCTATAAAGACCTTGAAAACATTAGCTCATAATGAACAAGAACAATTTCCTCAAGCATCTAAAGCAATTTTAACCAATTTTTATGTTGATGATATGCTCTCAGGAGCAAATTCTGTAGAAGAAGCTAAAGATCTTATTATCCAGTTAAATCAAATAAAGAGGAGAGAAGGTTTTAATTTAAGAAAATGGGCCTCAAATGTTCCAAAAGGCCTAGAAGCACTTCCAAATGAAGATAAATATGATATCAGTATGGTTCCAATTGGAAAATACTTAACTATAAACCTACTAGGACTTATCTGGAATGCAACTGAAGATGTTTTTCAAGTTAAAGTACAAGATACCATGGATGTAAATACAAAAAGGCAGTTGTTATCAGTAATAGCTCAATTTTTTGATCCCTTAGGAATTATATCTCCTTCCATAATTTTACTCAAAATATTAATGCAAGATGCTTGGAAGCTCCAACTGGATTGGGATGATTATCTACCTGATGATATAGTAAACCTATGGGCTCAGTTTAAAAAAGAAATTGGATATTTATCTCAAGTTATGATCCCCAGATATTTAGCTATTATTCCTAAAGAGGATGAAGTCCGGATGCAACTTCATGGGTTCGCTGATGCTTCAGCTAAGGCTTATGCTGCAGTATGCTATCTGAGATGTGAAACACAAAATGATGTGAAGATCCAGCTTCTAGCAGCCAAAACAAGAGTTTAATCACTCAAGGCCCCTACTCTTCCATGCTTAGAACTCTGTGCAGCTCATCTGTTGAGTCAACTAGTTGATTCAATTAAGTTAACACTTCCATTCCAGATAAAATAGACTTTTTTTTGGACAGATTCTAAATCACTTTGTGTTGGATACAATCCAATCCTTCAAAATGGAAGGTTTACATATCAGAGTTGAGAAAATTCAAAAAACTTCAAGTGTTGATCAATGGCATCATGTTCCAGGAGTTGTAAATCCAGCAGATTGTGCAAGCAGGGGAATAATGCCAAGTAAGCTTGTTGATCACTATTTATGGTGGAATGGACCTTCCTGGTTTACTACATTTGATTCAAGAATATTAAGCAATAAGGCATCAGTGGTTGAAGAAAGTGAAATTGTGCAATCATACGGAGAACTAATTCAAATACACTATTCAAGTGCGGAAGATGTCAAATCACATAGTTTACCCGATTCTATTACAAGATTTTCTTCTTATAGCAGAATGAAAAGAACTCTAGCATGGTGCTTAAGATTTATTAATAATTCTAGGTATCCATCCAATAAATTTAGTGGAACTTTGACAACCAAAAAATTAGATCATCAGAGTTAAAAATAAATAAAGTTGTCCAAGAATGTTATTTCACAGTTGAAATTAATGCCCTTTTAAGTTCCAAAGACCAACAAACTTTTATGTTTAAATCCATTTATTGATCAAAATGGCATTCTAAGAGTTGGAGGACGGCTTAAACTGTCTTCTCTGTCTGAATTCCAAAAACATCCGATAATTCTTCCGCCCAAGTCACATGTAACTGAATTCATCATAAGACAATGTCACCAGGAGCATTTTCATTCAAGTTTCAACTTAACCTGCTCAATTTTAAGGAGAACATATTGGATAATTAATGGGAGATCTTTTGTCAAACAAATTTTGAAAAATTGTGTTCAGTGTTTCAAAGTCAATGCCCGGCCTAATACACAACTAATGGGTGAATTGCCTTCTTCAAGAACAACCTATATTAGGTCCTTTGCAAGAACAGGTGTTGACCTAGCAGGTCCAATACTGACAAAACCCAGATTACCAAGATCCCGAGTTAAACTAAAATCTTATATTGCCCTTTTCGTATGTTTTGCAACAAAAGCGATTCATCTTGAATTAGTGTCAGATCTTTCAACCGGTTCATTTATCGCAGCATTAAGAAGATTCACATCAAGACGAGGTACTCCCTCAGATATATATTCTGACAATGGAACCAATTTAAAAGGAGCAGCTAAATTTCTCAATGAACAATATGCATGGCTACATGCTTCTGAAATACAAAAGATTACATAACATATTCAGAGATTAATTGTCATTTTATGCCTCCCCATGCACCCCATTTTGGGGGAATCTGGGAATCAAACATAAAATCTGTAAAAATGATACTCAAGAAAGTTATTGGATCATCACTGTTAACATTTGAAGAACTTACAACTTTTCTCACCCAGATTGAAGCAACACTAAATCAAAGACCATTAACCCCTTAAGTAAAGATCCTAATGATCTTGAAGCTCTAACTCCAACACATTTCCTTTCAGGCCCAAGCACATCTAAGTTACCAGAAACAGACAACCAGAAAGCAAATTTAAGTATTAACTTATCTTCAAGATGGAAACATATCCAAGAATTGAAAAAATTATTCATTTTGCGTTGGAAAAAAGAATATGTCATAAATCTCCAGAAAAGAGGAAAGTGGAAATCAGCCAAACCAAATGTAAAAATTGGAGATTTAGTCTTGATCATGGAACAAAGCATCAGTTCTCCTTCATGGATACTTGGTAGAGTATCAAAAACCTTCCACGGTCCAGATATGCTGGTCAGAACTGTAGAATTGCGTACAGGTAAAGGACTACTTCATCATCCAGTGAACAAGGTAGCTGTTTTGCCTGTGCAGAGTGATTTGGAGAGGTTAGATTGACCATATCTAGCTAAGCTCCCCTGGCGGCGCCACCGCCGGTGAGAAGTGGATAGCCTCCATAGTAGATGACGAAGAATCAGAGGTGGTGCGCATGCGCGGCGGAAAAAATAAGCAGACAGAACTTTTACCAAGAAGGAACAACGACGCCATTTAAACGCGCGTAAAAACATTTTAATATTTAATCCTTATGTTTTAATTAAAGTACCTAAATTTAATCCAATGTCAATCATAAATTATCCATGTTAAGTACACTATTTTGAACATATACAGTAAAACCCCGCTAAGACGAACCATGGATATAACGAACCTTCCCTTATAACGAACCCATCGAAAATCCCAATTCCATTCCTTTAAAATTTCCATCATTATAACGAACTTTTCACTTTTCAAACTAGCGAACTATCGCTATAACGAACCCAATTTTGGTCCCAAAATATTAAATTCTATCAAAAATACCATGCTTATAACGAACTTTTAATTTTAATTCTAAAATTCCAAAATTATAATTTTCAAAACTAATTAAAATTTTGTGTGAGCTCTAGCTCACAGATCGCAATTCAAAACAAAGAATTTAGCGACATTCGGTGTTTTTATTTACGTTCTATTTTTATACTGCGCTCTTTTATAAATTTTCATGCCTTATTGAAAACTAAATTTCTTAACTCTACATTAGGAAAATTCCTTAAAACATGATTTAAATTATTAAAACCAGTTTTAAAAGATAATGGAAGTGCCAAAGAAAAAGTCGCTCGTACCAAGATATCACTTGAAAAGAAATTAACCATCATAAAAGCTATTGAGAGTGGTACATCGCAAGCGGAACTTCGGAAAAAAATGAAAATGAGCAAAAGTAGCATTTCTACGATATGGGGCAAAAAGAAGACTATAAAAAAAAATGCTACAAAGAGGAATCAATCCCAACTATTGCCGCTATCGTCAGTGTCATTTTAAAAAATGAAGATTTCTTTGCTAGATATGAAACCAAATTTTTGAGGAATATGTTAAAGCAGAAAAAAATAACAGACTTCTTCAAGTAAGCCTTTGTATCCTATATTGTAATATAATATTTATTTATATAAAATATATTTTTATACCTTTTAAAATATTATTAATAAAGTTTTTATTTAATTTTTATATATAAGGTATACTTTTCTTTGATTTTTTTTGACATATGGGGGACAGGTTGCATTTATACTAATTAAATTATCAGAGGAACTGATCAAAAAGGCAATATTTTCACATGATTATGTTTTTATTTTAATATACAGCTTTAATATATAGAAATAGGTTAATTTTTAGGGGGAAAAAAGCAGCCAATATTAAGAGGTAGCCTTTTTTTTTTTTTTTTTTTGCGCATGCCCTTTAATTATATCCTCAAAAAAAATTTAAATACCCAAACCGTGGCTATAGTGAACCAAAAGTCCCGTCCCAATGGGGTTCACTATAGAGGGGTTTTACTGTATTTAGGCAAGTTTTTCTACCAAAATGTTTATAAATAGTGTTTTTATTTACCGATAAGTTTTATATTACATCTAGGTTTTTATCTAAAAGTTTTATTACCAACAAGTGTTTATATCTATAAGTTTTATTATCACTAAGTTTATTATCTTAAAGATTATTTATCAAAAGAAAGATTTTCTACCTATTAATTGAGCAAAAGTCAAAGTTATTGTTATCATTTATCTACATCACACATAACTCAATTTTTATATACACTTTCCTTTTTTACCATTCTTAATAATTTGTACCATAAATTTAAAGTCATATCTATTTCATTTGTCTCTGTTTTTTTCCTCACATAGTTTTAAACAAGTCTTTTAATATTAATGCCTGTATAATACACAAATTACTATGTAGTTATCCTCTTTTTTTTTTTAGATAATTTGGAAATGAAAAATATTACTAATTATATAATTTTTATTCAAAATCTAACTCCCAAACATTTGTTAAATTTGGATAACTGATTTTAATTATATTAATTACCAAATAATGAAACATGAACATTATTTCTTTGAATGTATTTAAGAGATTAGAGATCAACATAATTCAAGATATTTTTAACACTTTCCTAGAAGTAACATTTCAAGTATAGGAGTAAATAAAAATACTTTCTAAGTTTATATTCATGAAAAACTTATATATTTCTATATCAAAGTGAGAATGGCATCATATCCAGAACACAAACCTTAGCCAACAACATATTAGAAGACAGCGCAGTGAAGTTTAGGAAATTAATGTATAGATTAGTGGAGAAAATTAAAAAAAACAAAAATTAAAATAATAAATAATAATTTATTAGTGAACAAACAATACCAAAAATCCCTTTCAGGTGAGAAACTAAAGGCATTGGTGAAAAGTTTAAATAAATATACTTTAAATAAAAGAAAAGAGAAAACAAATCAGGAAAGAAAATTGCAATGCATATGAGATGAAATATTAAGGGAATAATTTAATTTAAAAGACCTCATTAAAAACTACATTTCTAGTTTTATATATATGTGGGTTCAACACATCCTATCCAAGGTTCACTAACGTTAAAAACCATATAGAGCTGTCCGTGCATAATCACAGGTTCTTGTAGCAAGAGACCCACTCTAGAAAAGGTTTGCCTTTAAAGTCATAGGAAAACCCAAAAAATATTTTGGCATCGATAGTGTGTCCAACTTTGGTCCATGTCAGTATTTGTGCTTCAAGGACATGTGAGCACATGCGCTGGATCATCATACCTGCGCCATTGCAAAGACTCTGCTTAGGATTAAAAATACTCAGAAGCATGTCTATAGCACCAATCTTAAGGTTTAACTTGTGTGGAGGCATTCCTGTGGGAATGTCATTGAGAAATTCAGTAGGGTAGTTATTTTGCTTTACAAAGACCCTGATGCAGCAATACGAATATTATTTCCTGTCTCAGAATCCAAAATATAAAGTTGGAGATAAAACGGGGCTCTGTTGTCATGAGGATGAAGGGGCCCGGTAAAAGGCAAAGAGCTATTGTGGCTCTGAATGTTGATCTGAAAGTACTTAGCCTCCACACTCTTTGAGGTCATTAATTCCCGCATTTCATATGGAAAGGAAGACAAGGCAGGAAGAGGACCTTTCCCTGGGTTGATGCAGGAGCCACCAACAGTTTCCCCAGGGACATGCAGGGCTGAGCAGTTAGGGCAAACTATATTCAGGCCCCCAATAATATTATCAGTGGGAACAGGAGAAACAGGATTAGGGGTGTTGTTCCAGGGTCGAGTCATATAAGCCTTCCTAGCAGTTAAGAAAGTGAGTCTTTCACAGCCCTTTTGAGTCATGACAGAGCGCTGAAAAAAGGTAAAATAAGAACCAAGCAAAGCAAAACTATTAAACTGTGTAAAGGCCAGAACAGGCATAAAAAGAAATTCTAATCATTTGGAAAAAAATAATAGAAGAAATAAAAATGGAGCGACAAACATATTATTTAATTCAACACATCTGGCTGTTATCAAAATGTAAAAAAAAAATGTAAATGAAAAACTGTATAACAAAGCTATACTTACAATTATAATAATCTCAATAATTGACTATACTGACAAATACAACTTGCAACACTCTGGCTGTTATATAAATGTGAAAAATCTAAATTGAAAACTGTAACAAAGCCATACTTACAATTGTGATAAAGTTTTCAACAATTGATAATAATGACATACATAACTCAACCACACTAACAGTTATCTAAAAACAACCTAAATGAAAAATTGTAACAAACTATGCTAACAATTGAAATTAAATGAATTAACAATAGATCAGAAATATTAAATATATAATATAAATTAATTGAAAGCATTAATACAAAAGAAGGTGTTTTGAAATAAACAATTTAATGATGATAAATAACATTTGAAGACAAAAAATCTATTGTGTTGAATCAAATAAATTTAAAAATGAATATATCTATTAATATTTGTAAAATATAAAAGTAACTTAGGAAAAACTTCCGAAAAATTTGTATATTTAGGTTTTTAACTTTTAATTAGACAATTTTAATTTATATTTAGACATTTTTCATTTTTATTTAGACATTTTCAATTTTAATTCAGACATTTTTCATTTTAATTCAGACATTTTTCATTTTAATTCAGACACTTGGACATTTTATAGAAATATATATATCTTCAAGCTGTGGGTCACAGCCCCAATAGGGAAGGAGCTATGAAGCAAAGTATTTATTATTTTATATACATATTATTAATTTTGATGTTTATATATATGTATTTTATCTCTGCCTAAACTTCCCTCATTGCTTCTCTTGTATTTTATCAATTTCAGTTTTGTGCTTATGCCTTTAATAAATTGCTGCGTCATTCTGAAGTTTGTCTTTCTTAATTTTCTACATGACAACATTCTTGAAATTGAGTAACTAACAGTTATCAGATAGTGTAACATAATCTTATCTGTTTTCTAGTCCTCAAGATAAATAATGTTAAAACGCTCTCCAGTCGTTGTTTTTGAATAGGGTTTCTAGGAAAACTATATGGAAACTAATTGGATACAGCTTAGTTTGATGAGAGAGAGAGATGAAGAGAGTCGGTGGAAGAATGGTTTAAAAAAGTTTGATTTCGACCGCTACAACCTGGGTTCGATTCCCGCATTCGACACTTTTTTCTGATAAAAAAAAAAAAAATGCTCCAATGGCCCCCGATTCTTGCAAAAGTGCAACCCCACCAGTGAGTGCAAGTAAACAAACGGGGCTATGGCATATTTGTAAGTGCAAAGTCGAACTACTTTTCACATGTATAGACACAGTAAAAGCAGTCGCCAACTTCTATCCACCATGATTATCAGAGCCTGTTCCACGTGTAATAGGGATAAGCAAAAAATATGTCATTGAAAATTAAGATGCCATGAATTAAACTCTGTTAGATGATTTGACAAATTCACTCTAGTGAATAATATACTATTGTCTTCTTCTTTCTTATCTCCACACTGGGTGAAGTAGAATGCGTTTGCCTTTGACATTAAGACTGGGAGCACTACTCAGTAGCATGCCGACTTAGCTCCAAAAGAAATGGCCGCCTCTGACATGAGGAACAGACGCCATGTGCAGCTACTCATAACATGGAGTACAAAGGCTTCTCATCCTGTATCCCGGGAACAGGAGCCCCTACAGGGTACTATCAGCCGGGCCAGCTGAGCCCAGGTTTTTTAGTGAGCTTGAGCTTGTTACTGCTCCCCCTCCTCCTTTTTCATCCGGGCTTGGAACCGGTAAGGACGGAGTTATATACAATTGTAATATATTTTAATTAATATGAATTGAGAGAGATATATATCATTGGAACTTTTTTTTTTTTCAGAATATTTCATAAATAAGTTTTAGTCGAAGAGAAAATTGCATTAATGCCTGTTTAAAAAGAAAGGAAAACTAATAATTACTATATTGATCAAAATAAATGAATACAATCGGAAAAATATGAAAAAAAATTAGAAAAAATAAAGAAAAGGCCAAAAGATTGATTTAAAAACAAACTTTTAAAGAATTTTTGTATAGCACTTTTTGCTTTTAGACTATAGAACCCTTTTGTGTGCATTTCTCTCCTTTTCAAATAAAATAACATTTTGTTCTGTCATCTCATCGTTTACTTTAAGATGAACTAGCAGACGCTAAGTTACACTAAATCATCCAGGTGAAAGCAATCGTATGCAATGCCGAAAACAATATTTGCAATGCATTGAATATGTCTCAGTTACCTTTTGACCGCAATCATGGCCCTTTGAAAATCCCTGTTGCTATTCTGATGTGCCTGTGGAAGTCGTTTTTATTTGAGTCCTAGGCAACACTATGTTTTATGCAATAGATTCACTATTTCTTGTGGCTGGTATTTTATAGGCCTCTCTACATGCAGAGAATGTTTGACTGGCTAATACATTCTCTCTTTTAACACTGACCAATGGAAAACATGTGGTCAAAGGTTGCTGAATGGCTGGCTTGTTACCTCATGGCAGTCACTACTGTCAATGAACTGAGGTATTGTGTTGAAGCTGCACGATAAGCAATACCTATACATGCCATCCAATCTCTGGCTCAATTCACAGTCGTATAAGTCCTGGTATTGCTGCCAGAAGTGGGGTATGTATTTCTCAGGATCATAACCCCAGAAATTTAAACTCTTGTTATATATTCACAGTAATATGAATTAAGCAATAAATACAAATTTGTTATGAGTTACTAATGACCTTTTCTAAATAAATGTTCTCAACCCTTTCTGGTCCTCAAGTTGCTGTCAGTGTCTTTGTGCTAGGGTTAGCTAGCTGGCTGCAAGTCATATCAGTGACTTGTGTAAACGAGGAGCGGGGGAATGTTGGCACTAGTGTTACATTACCTGGAAATCATGTGAGAATCTTACTTATTCACCTAATTCCCTCTTGCCTCAAATTGCTATTCATTTTACTTTGTATAGCCTGCGAAACAAGCAGAATAACTCTGACAAATAAGCAGTAGCGGACCAACAGCTGCATTGTTAAAAGAGGAGTAGACCTCTTTAAAAATCCTGACTTCAACTGACCCGGTTGATGGACCTCAGCAAGGGTCCCACTCCAGGGATACGGAGGAGCTGCGTCTGTACTCATGTTAGAGTCTGCAGCAAAGGCGTCTGCTTCCATGTTATGAACGGCCTCAAACTGCAGGCAAAGTCAGACTTTCATCAAAGTGTGCCTGGATCATGGTGCCATGATCAACGAAAGCTGCACCCCTACACCCTATTCCATGAGATCATGGAATTCGTGCAATCTTTACACAAGGGGATAAGAAACAACAACAACAACAACTTTTTATAACATCGCTTCTTCCTCGTACATCAACCACTTTGTTTATATAAATTTTAAGAACTCTGTTGATTAATACATTTAAATTTGTAAAAATTTAGTCCAAGTTCTAATAGGTTTTTTTCTCCTCTGTCTTCTTCTTTTTTCATATCTCCACTCCATCATATTAGGGTATCAGGCTATTTTTTATGTAATAGGTGCAAATACTTCAATATCCCATTTGTTGAATCATAAATACATTTTTTTTAAATACAAAGATAAGTTATTGGCAGTAACCTTTATACAGTAAAACCCCTCTATTATGAACCCCAATGGGACAGAGCTTTTGGTTCACTATAGCCACGGTTTGGCTATTTTTTTAACTTTTCTAAATTTTTAGACTGTATAATTAAAAAACAGCCATACAAACAGGAAAAGGCAGCCACTTAATAATGGTCACTTTGTTTTAATTCCCTAAATTGACCTATTTCTTTACAGTAATGCTTAATATCAAAAGAAGTCATTTGATAATAGGTTCTTCTTATCATTAGCATACATGTTTATATATAAACCTATGTATTGGGAGTACAAATAAGTTTTGAGGGATTTGCAAAAGAAGCTACAACAAATATTATATAAATAGCATCGGACCTTGTAAGGTTTCTTGTTAAGGCTTCATCATTTCCCCAAAAAAATCAGAAGAAGTCTTTTCACTCAAGTGTAAGGAAATATTTTTTTTGGTGCTCTAACCATGTCAACCTTTTTGCTAACAAAACACAATTTGCGGGAAGTGCTGCTTTTTTGTTTTAATTTGAAGAAAAGTGCAACTGATGGACAGCGATTGCTATGTGAGGCATATGGTAAACATGCTCTATCGATAAAATCATGTGAGTACTGGTTTCGGCCTTTCAAAAGTGGCGATTTTGACACCAGAGACAAAGAACGCGGAGGGAGGCCAATAAAGTTCGAAGACGCTGAGTTGGAGGCTTTATTGGACGAAGATTCAAGCCAAACTCAAGAGGAGCTCGCTGAAACCTTGGGAGTGACTCAACAAGCGATTTTGAACCGTCTCAAGTTAATGGGTATGGTGCAAAAACAAGGAAATTGGGTTCCATATGAACTCAAGGCAGGAAACATCGAGCGCCGTATTTGCACGTGCGAACTACTGCTCAAAAGACAAAATCAGAAGGTTTTTTTTGCATCGAATCGTGACGGGGGACGAAAAGTGGATTCATTACGACAACCCAAAGCGCAGAAAATCGTGGGTAAGCCCGGTCATGCATCAACTTCAACGGCCAAACCGAATATTCATAGCAAGAAGCTAATGCTGTGCATCTGGTGGGATCAGCTCGGAGTAATCTACTATGAAGCCTTCACTGGAGAACGTTACCAACAACAATTGATGCGATTAAGCCGAGCATTGAAGATTAAACGCCCACTATATGCCAAAAGACATGACAAGGTTATCTATCAGCACGACAACGCTCGGTCACATGTCGCAAAAGTTGTCAAGGAGACTTTGGAGGCGCTTCAATGGGATGTCCTACCCCACCCGCCGTATTCACCAGACATTGCTCCTTCAGACTACCACATGTTCCGTTCGATGACACATGGCCTGGCCGAGCAGCACTTCACTTCTTACGAAGAGGCGAAAAATTGGGTCAATGTTTGGTTCGCCTCAAAATACGAGGAATTTTTTTGACACGGAATCCGTATGCTGCCTGAAAGATGGGAAAAAGTCGTAGCTAAAGATGGACAATACTTTGAATGAAATATATTGTACTGAGTTTTCTCTGAATAGAGCTTCGAATTTATAAAAAAATCACTCAAAACTTATTTGTACGCCTAATATTATTTAAAAATTAAGCCAAATCACCAAGGCAAAACATTATTAATTATATATTTGAAAGGTATAAGAGTATTTTAGAACATCTTTCTCAAATAATATTATACTATATTTATTTGAAAAAATGCCTCTAATAACTTGTTGTTTGAAAGTGAAAAGTTAAATTTGGAAATCAGAATTGTCTTAAAATCTCCTTATTTCTATCAAAGGAATAAAGCTCCGTGTATTCTGAATCAATTGAGGATGAATCAAAAGTATCCAATTCAGAAAAATCGGACGCGAAACATGTTGATACGATAGCGCGATCGGTAAAATTGCGAATAAAAAACACCAATTTACAAACACAAACTCGGTGGTAAAACGGCCGGCCAGTGGGAATATCCGCGAACCCTGAAAGAGTCATATACCTAACAAGAATTCCATTAAAAAAATAGAACTGTAGTGGAGGTTTTTGAGAATTTATAAGTCGATTTGTTTGTGGCTCATGTGACACGGGAACTTGGGGGGACTGTTTTTTTTATCTTCTTCTTTCAATTACCGTTTCCACATATTCTTCTGAAGTGTATATTAAATTTTGTTTTCAACCTGCTATTCAAACCATTTCTGGCTTCAAAATTATTTGGAATAATGTTTTAGCCTAGGTTAAACTTGATATAGAACGCTTCTAAAAGGGCTTGCTGCCATTGTTTTTTTTTTTTTTGTTTTTTTAAGACCGCCACTCTTTGTTTCTTTTCTTTATTTTGGAAGCCATTTGTATTTCTATTCTATTTCAAAATTGTCGAATGCAAAGATATTATATTAAACAATAGTATAATGTGTAAATATTTATACAACAAACAGCAAAAATAGAATGGAAATGAAAACAAAAAATGCCGCCAATTATTTGTTTTGAAATCGCGATCCGTGAGCTGAAACATGCTCAAAATTTTGTTGTTTAAAAATTTTTTAAAATCACAATTTTAAGTACATTATATGCATAGTATTTTTAATAGATTTTATCATTTTGGGACCGAAAATAGATTCGTTATAGGGGTATTTCGTTATTTTAAAAATCGCAAAGTTCGTTATAACAATGGTATTTTCAATGGAATGGGATGGGAATCGCCGTGGGTTCGTTATAAGAGAAGGTTCGCTATATTCAGTGTTTGTATTAGCGGGGTTTTACTGTATATTTTTAAATCTTAAAATAAATAATATAGATAAGTGTAAACAGCTCTTATCTGATAATATTTACCTTTTATTATCTGCTCACCATTTACAAAGTGTTTAATGAATTTATATATCGTAATGATCTCAATAAAAAATTGTGTAAGAGAGAGCAACATAATTTATTGATAACATCACGGCGACTAGTCGACATTTATTAACAAATAAAAAAAATCTCTACGCTTGAGAATACGGAGCAGTATTTTCATTGAATATTTGATTTAAATAATAAATTATTTCTTCACCACATAGCCTCCTCCTATAAAGAGCCTCGACCCGATGCTCAGCAAGAGACTTGCATCCTCAGTTTTCAGAACTAGTACTATGGCCAGGGATATGTTCAGGTGTCTGCAGTGAATGTCTTCTTCAGTTGAGATATCTTCTTCATGAGGACTTGGCAGGTCTATATTTACGTTAATGTAGTTTTTTCTTATTACTACTGTGGTCGGCAAGGGAGGATTTTATAACTTTGCGGCCTCACCTCGCATATGGTCTGTCATCTAGTTTTAATGGCGGGGTGTCAAGCTAGATCTTCTAACAGGTGAGAAATGTTGTCTGATTCGACTGAAATATGAGGTAGTGCTTCGGTAGCGAGTGATATTTTTCCTCGATGATTCGTCATTGGGATCCTGAGATACGGCTCGAGAGTTGTAGAATATCATTATGTCTTGCTTTCTTTGGAAATATTCATTTCTCCTCTCTTCATTGTGTCTCTTCATGTCGCAGCAATAGCGGACGACGTGACCTGGGCGTTCGCAGTAGAAACAGATTGGCTTTCTTTCAGTTGTCTGCCATTCATTGGTGTCGCGTCTTCTTCCTTGTTTCTAATACTGAGTTGTAGGATGGAAAGTTCTAGGTTGAGCCTCGAATCTAGGATTTGATACCGGCCTGGGTGCTTGAGGGGGATTTTTGTAGGTTTTGATATGGGCGCCAAGGACTTTACAATCTCCTCCCTCACTAAATCTTCAATGGCAGCGATAATAGGCTCCTCTTGAGGAGAGTGCAATGCTTGCTGTATCTCTTTGCGGACAATTTTTCGGATCAGCGATGACAGATCTTCTCCATCATCCTGGTCACAGAGAGAGGCTACATTTGGTAGGCTCTCGTACCTGGTTGGGGTGACTCGCCTACAACCGAGCGCGTCGACACGGCAGCATTCTGTAATGAATTGTTCTGTGCTCTGTACATCCCTCGGTAGGAGTGCTTGATAAAGCTCTTCAGCTATACCTTTCATGAGGTGGGGAATTTCCCACTCATTTGAGGATCAACCTCTTTGCACAAGCACAGGACATCCTGGATTTAAAATTCGGTAGTGTCACCTTTTAATTTCGCCCGTGTTTTAAGTTTCTTCTCTGCTTGCAATTTTGAATTTTCTTTTTTTCCCGACACATTCTCTAATTGATGTGAATTCCTTTCAAGTCTATATGCTTTCTTCGTTGTTCTCAAACCATTTGAAAGCAGTTCCAGACATAAAAATAAACTTTAGTAAGGTAAAGGGTTTCGCCCAATGGTTGTACCTTGAAACACGTTCATACCCTTTTAACCATTTTTGGAGATAGGTTTTTCTTTTCCTTCTACTAGTTGGGTCAACACTGTTAGACGCCATATCCACTCGCGTCGGTAGTTAGGGCTGATTTTAATTGCTGGAAAGATTGTTCTTGTTCTTTAGGCCAAAAGAACTTCACGTTATTCCTCAGGAGATTGTGTAACGGCTTTGCTTTATTTAAAAATCTTTCACAAATCGTCTGTAATATGAACACAATCCTATGAAGCTTCTTACTTCAGTTGTTGTTTTTGGAGTCGGAAAATTTGTAATTGCTCCGATTTTGTCGGGATCAGGGCGAATGCCGCTTTCTGTAACCAGATGTCCTAACACTTTGATTCCTCTTGAACCAAAACGGTACTTCTTATGATTAATACACAAGCCTGCTTGCTGGATGCATCTGAGAACTTTTCCTAGGCATTCATTATGTTCTTTAAAGGATGTAGCATAGACAATTATATCGTCAAAATAAAACAAAGACAAATTGTCCATTTCAATCCTGCTAGTAGCTTGTTCATCATTCTTTCGAATGTTGCCGGTGCATTGCTGAAACCAAAGGAAATCACCCGGAACTCATATAAGCCATCAGGAGTGATGAAAGCTGTCTTCTCCCGATCTTCCTCGTCGATTTCTATCTGCCAGTATCCTGTACGTAGGTCCATGCTGGAAAAGAATTTAGCTCCTGTTAAGCTATTCAAACATCATTTCTAGGTAGAGGATGCACATCCTTCTTGGTGACCTTGCTAAGCTGTCGGTAGTCCAGGCAAAATTCCTGGACCCATCTTTCTTTTTAACCAAAACTTGTGGGGATGACCAAGGACTTTCGGACGATTGTACATTTCGCATCTTTATAATTTTATCTACTTCACTTTGTATAGCTCGTCTTTCGACAGGAGACACCAGGTATGGTCGTTGTTTAATAGGACGGCTGTCTCAGGTGTCGATTTTAAGTTTCACATGGGAGGTTGTACTGAATGATTTTCTCTCAAAATCATAAACCTCCGAGTACTTTTCTAGACATTCTGTAATCATTGACATTTGTTCTTTATTAATCTCTCATCTACCAGAGATAAAATTTGTTGGCGTCTATCCTCATTAATGTTTGACTGAATTTTCTCGTTTTCAGCTGTGTCAATACTGTAGATTCCGCTACTTCCAATTTTCCTCAAGTATCCTACAAACATACCAGCTGGGAGATTATTTGATTCTGAGAAGTCTCATTAGTTACCCATATCTCCCCTCTGCCGTGGTGGAGTTTAATTATGGATAATGATACGACCAATTCTTTTTTTTTTAAGATGAGATCTTTGCTTCCTTCTATCATTAGATCTTTTCCACCTCGAATCTCTTCGTTAATAACCGTGATTTTCTTAATAGAGCGAGCTGGAGCAAAACAATCTTTCAACCCTACGGCTGGCCCTCAACGCCCTACCACATTCTGACCATCCTGCCTCGAGACGTGCCATCTGTGCCACCTCTGGGTCTAGCGACGGGTCGCTGACCCACAGATATTGGAGTTGCCGAGCTGTGCGACCCCAGCTCCGGGAGGTCTTTATCTCTTGCTAAGTGCCCCTGGATCTGCAGACCTGGCTCTTCGGCGTCGGCCTCCGTCCTGAGGCAATGAAGTTAACAAGTGTGGTGAAGGCTACCATCTACAATTACCATATTGGTCTTGAGGTGGGTAACGCCAGCCAACACCTCGACCTGCCTACTCTGTGGGAATGAACTCTTGCAGTCCATCGGTGGCGGAGTCTTTCCCGCGGTGGGCGCTACCAATTACGACTTGTATATATATTTATAAATATGTATATTTATCAATTATTTTATATTTTTATACCTTTTTTTCATATATTTATCCTTATATAATCTTATTTATTCATATTTATATTCATTCTGTATTTAATCTTTTATAATCTTATGTGGACATTGTAATAAATCAGTTTCAATCTCAATATCTCTCTCTCGAGGTGCTAGGATGCACAGGCGTGTGCTTCTGCCCCAACTCTAGAGGCTTGAAAAAATTAAAACCGCTTCCGAAGAGAATAAGTAAATAATTAATTTTTATGGGGGATTTCCCACCCCCGAATCACCAATGGCATTGACTGAAAGCCAATTGCCATCCTCAACTGCTGATGCAATTAGCACTTCTCCGGTGACGGATAAATTTATCACCAACCATAAGCCTGGAACAGGCAAACCATCGACGAGCTGGGCTGATCTTGTCGATGGGGAAAACCAACTCCCCATGGAGGAAGATAACAATGGCTTCAAAGTGGAGGCCAGAAGAAAGAGGCCGATGGACTCCAAGGCGGCAAGATGGAAAGCCAAGAGGGGCTGCGTCCAGGCAGCGGCCGCGAAGCCAACCCCCACCTAAGCCCAGCGCCCAGGTCCAAAGTGCAGGAATGTACGACGGCCCAGAAAAAGCAGGCGGCGTTTCGAGCCAGGTCGACGCCGGGGAAGGTAGACCAGTGTGTCTTAACTTGATTTCTGCCCAGACTCAGCTAGGCCCAGTATTTTTTGACGCTGAACGTGAAGCTGGGCCTGGGCTCCGTCTATCAGTTGAAGAAAATGAAGGGCACATCCTGGTCGGCCTCTCCAGCGTGCAGCTCGCCATCAAACTAATAGAAGAATGTCTGGATATCGAGGGCGCCACCCTGCGGGACTTTCCCCTGAGAAAAAGGACCGAGCGCGTCATGCTGGGTAACGTCCTCGTCTTTGTGGAGGATGCTGATATCATCACAGAACTTCGGCCCTACGGCCAGGTGACTTCAATCGTCCAGAAGATGATAGAGATGGGCGAATCCTGCTGGGCTGATACCCGTTGGGAAGCTTTAATCACTCTATGAGACGGAGTAGGCTCTCCCAGATGCCTGTCCGGCTGGATGCCAAGTCCAAGAGGGTTTTCTCCCACGTATACGGGACATATGGCATCAAAGGCTCCTTATGCTACAAGTAAGGGCACAAGCGTGCCAACTGTCCACGGAAGACCAGCCTGCAGGAAAAAAAGCTGCTGCTCCCTGTGGATGCTCACTTCCATCAGGTTTCTGCGACCGCGTCACCCGATACCAAACCATTGACTACGCCTACTCGGACCACCGTCCTGATCCAAGTGGGAGACCCAGCTCCTACAAGACTTCCCTGGGGACCCACGTGAGGACGCCCCACGGCGCGACGGGCATGATTGGTGTGTGAAGGAGATGGAGCGGGACGTTTCATAAGAGTTTCGGCGTAGGGGCGAGAAATGCCTTCGTGAAAAACCCAGGGGTTGCTCGGGTCATTTGGCTAATAATGAATATATAACAACAGCTATAATTATATCTGTAACAATAATGACTACCTTATCTATATCAATGACTCTATTGGCAAGAAAATCAATTTTATCCAAAACAAAATAAACTTATATACCGTATAACCTCGTTAATTCGACACACCCCAATTGGACACTCGGCGATAATTCGACCTTGTTCTGATGTCTCGACCTCTGGCCTTTCAAATAACAAACCGTAATTCGACATATCGATAATACGACACTTCCGATAGTTCGACCATTTTAAAATTCGAATTTCGACAGTTGAATGTTTTTTACATCCAACTTTCCGCTAAAAAGGCATTACGGCGGCGATCGGCGGGCGCCGATAAGATCGCGCGCGCGCACTTTTGGTTCCTGGTTAGTTTAAGTTTCACTTTGCAGTGCCGTTGCGCAATGTCGCGAGTGTGTTTTTTTTTTTTTACGTTGGGATTTAGGCTTCGTGTGCTAATTAACAATAATATTTGATTTTTAAATTTCAGCATTAAATATTTTAGTTATTTTAAAATTTACAAATAATTTCCTTTTAAATAAATAAATCTTTATAAAATGTAGCCACAATGATTTTGATAACATTTTATTTCAATATTCAATTTCTGTGTTATTATAAGAGATTTAAACATAAAATCAATAACACCTGCAGCTGCAGTGGATGACTTTAATACATTAAAATTTATTTATTCAAAGACATTTCAGAGGACGAAAGGCAGGCATGTTTTTTTCAAAATGGCCATCTGGAATACATCCTGAATAGGATTTCAGTTCAAAAAAAGACATCTTTAAAGGAATTTTTTAAAAGATCTTCATGATTATTTTAAAATTTTATTTTTATATACCATATTTATTTCCTTTCAACTGCTATATTTTTCAATTAGAATAAAATATTATTTAATATATTATATTTAATATTTGATTATATTATTGAAAAAACACATTACCAGTAAATCTATTTGTTATAATTATTTACGTTTCTAAAATATGTATTAATGCCATTTTGTCACTACTAAAAGTTAATCATGAAAATAAAATAAAAACACACAAAGGTTTCAATTAATATCATTAATTTCAATTAAATAAAAGCTATTTTAATAAAGCTATTTTTAAAATATATTATTTTAGCGAGTTAGATGATTAGCTAATCATCTGACTTTAATTCAACACTTCCTTTAATTCAACCGAAAGCTCTGATCCCTTGGGGTGTTGAATTAAAGAGGTTCGACTGTATATATAATTACTATCTTAAGAACTCTCTTCCTATATTTCTAAAATTGAATAAATTTAAATGAATTATTAAAATTAAGGTATTTTCAGGTTTTATATAATCATATAATTGATATCAAATTTGTATCAATTTTAAAAATGTAATCAAAAATAAAATTTAAAAGCATTAAAATATAAACAAAAAATGATGGTATATATAACAGTATACAGTAAAACCCCTCTATAGTGAACCCCAATGGGACAGAGCTTTTGGTTCACTATAGCCACGGTTTGGCTATTTTTTTTTTACTTTTCAAATTTTTTAGACCGCATAATTAAAGGACGGCCATACACACAGGAAGAGGTTGCCTCTTAATAGTGGTAACTTTGTTTTAATTCACTTAATTGACCAATCTCCTTACATTAATACAGAATAATAATAGAAATCATTAGATGATAGGTTCTTCTTATCATTAACATACATGTACCCCTATGTCTAATTTCAAAATCAAGACAAATCCTAGGCAAAGTTTTATTAAATATATATTCAAAGATATAAAACATCAATACCTTGTCGCTTCAAAGCATTCATCAAGCAGTGCACCATTCAAATAAAGTTAGTGTTTTTCTTCCATTTTATGCTCCCACATATTCTTTTAGGTCTAGATTTCGTTTTTTTTTTCAACCTGTCATGCAAAACATTGCTGTCTTCAAAATCCTCATAGTTAATGGCATAAAAATAATTTTTGTTTCATCACGGGACCGTTTATTTGTACTTTTTTTTTTAGCCCTAAAACGTACGATCGCGGAAAAAGTTGAGGTTGATTCCTCTTTGTAACAATTTTTAATAGCTTTATATTTTATTTTTTATAATTGAAAAGTTATATTGACTTATTTTAATATTTTCTTAACATTTTGCCTGTGTTGCTTCACTTTGAAAAGTTCTGAAAATGGTCTTTTTTTTAAAAAAGAAATAACGTTTTTGTTTTTAAAATGCCTTTTTTTAACTTTATTTTGGAAGTCATTTGCATTTTTTATATTTCAAATTTAATGGATGCAAAGATATTCTATTTAATAAAAGTATAATGTGTTAAAATTTTAACAACACACAGCAAAAATAAAGTGCAAAAATTAAAACAAACAATTCCGCTAAATTTATTGTTTTGAAATCGCGATCCGCGAGCTGAAACATGCTCAACATTTTGTTGTTTTAATTTTTTTTTTACAATTCTAAGTTCGTTATAAGCATAGTATTTTAAATAAATTTTATTATTTTGGGACTGAAAATAGGTTCGTTATAGGGGTAGTTCTTTATTCTAAAAATCGCAAAGTTCGTTATAACGATGGTATTTTCAATGGAATGGAATTGGGAATCGGAGTGGTTCGTTATAAGGGAAGGTTTGTTATATCCAGGGTTCGTATTAGCGGGGTTTTACTGTATATTATTTTAGCATAGGTGTTTTTATTCTTTTCTTTTTTTTCACTTTGATAATTTTAATTATCTGGTAGTAGGGGAATGTATATTCGATATCAAATCAATGTATTGGGAAAGCATCATTGTCTGGAGGTTTCAGCCCAATATCATGCAATTTTTATTCATTTGTCAAAAAAATTCAAAATATTTTTGTGCAGGCAACTGAAATATCTTCCCCGAATAAAAATCAACTAAGACAACACATTGTACAACATCTCTCTTTCTATCATAATTATAGCAATACATGCTCAAATAACTGTTAGTATGTGACTTCCTTTTTATCTCTAAATTTGAATCCCTTCAAAGCAATATTTCTAGACATTTCATATATAAAACGGAGAACACTTAACAATTTGAAGATATTTATAAAAATTATAATTTTAATCTACTATATATATATATACTCTGGTTTAAAATAGAAAATCAGCCTATTTAAACCATATTGTATTATAACCTTGATAAAAAGCTTTGGAAATGTGATTTTTGTGACTTTGAAACAACAACAAGAAAGTAAACTTTCAATACATTTATCCAAACATTCTTTTGAATGTGATTGTTGTGACTTCAGAACTATTTACAAACAATTTTTAATTATGGATTTATATTTGCACACTGGTGAGAAAACTTTTAAATGTGAACATTGTGACTACCGTTCTTCATATGAGAGAAATCTCAAAGAACATTTAAGCACTCATACTGGTGAGAAGCCTTTTAAATGTGAACATTGTGACTACAGTACTATATACAAGCAAGCTCTCAAAGTACATTTATGCACTCACACTGGTGAGAAGCCTTTTAAATGTGAACATTGTGACTACAGAACAATAAAAAAATCAGATCTTGTCAAACATTCCTACACTCATACTGGTGAGAAGCCTTTTAAATGTGAACATTGTGACTACAGTACTATATACAAGCAAGCTCTCAAAGAACATTTACACACTCACACTGGTGAGAAGCCTTTTAAATGTGAACATTGTGACTACAGTACTAGATACAAGCAAGCTCTCAAAGTACATTTATGCACTCACACTGGTGATAAGCCTTTTAAATGTGAACATTGTGACTACAGAGCATTACAAAAATCACATCTTGTCAAACATTCCTACACTCATACTGGTAAGAAGCATCTCAAAAGTGAACATTGTGACTACAGGACTTCACATGAAAGATGTCTCAAAACACATTTAAGCACTCACACTGGTGAGAAGCCTTTTAAATATGAATATTGTGACTACAGTACTATATACAAGCATGCTCTCAAAGTACATTTACACACTCACACTGGTGAGAAGCCTTTTAAATGTGAACATTGTGACTTCAGAGCAATACAAAAATCAGGTCTTGTCAAACATTCCTACACTCATACTGGTGAGAAGCCTTTCAAATGTGAATATTGTGACTACAGAGCAATAGAAAAAAAAATACTTGTTCAACATTTACCCACACATACTGGTGAGGAGCCTTTTAAATGTGAACAATGTGACTTTAAAACTTCTAGGAAAAATGATCTCAATACACATTTTCAAACTCACTGCTGAAAAGTTGTAAATGTTTACATTGCGACTGAAAGACCTCAAGGAAAGCCAATTTCAAAAAATACATTAACACATTTAAAAAATCAGAAATCCTAAATGTGGACATTTGATTTTGGAACTCAGCAAAGCAAACTTTCAAATAGATATTCATGCATTCTCACTTCTTATAAGACTTTAAAATAAGAACATTATGACTATAAGTCCTCTTCGTAAGTGGTTTTTTTAATTACCTCAATTTGATATGCTGAATGTAAATATTCCAACCCAACAACTTCAGTGAACTTAATCCAAACCCATACAGGAGTTGTTTTTAAATAATGTTTTTAAAACTTATTATAAATAGATTCTCAATGTCCCAATACTTGTGTTGGCTTCCGTAGGCGTTTCTTACTGGGAAAAAGAAAGAGAGGATCCAATAAAATAATTTAGTAGTGTTTATTAGAACAAAATCATAATAGTGAACAACAAATATAACAGAGAGTACCGTCGTCTTCCGGGTATTCCTTCTACTGGGGAGCTCGGATTCTATATTCTGTGCGTTTATAATCTGTTTATCTGTGGCTCTCTGGTCGGGATGGCGCCTACATTCGGCCATTCCTGGATTTCAATCGTCCTCGATTGAACCTTGCGTTGCAGGAACGTCGTGGGTTGCGTCGGGGGGTATCTTCTACTTCTGGCTCCTCGTCCGGACTTTCTTCTGTAGCTGTAGTCGTTAATTCTATTTTGTTCTCCTACTGTCCTATCACACGGGTCCTTTCGAAAGATCTGGATCAGGTCTCTCAATTCAGGGTCGGAATGCTGAATCATCAAGACTTGTTCTTCCAGTGTGATTGTGAGGCACACTTCAAGGTTTTTCTCCACGATTTCCTCCATCGTGTCTCTAGGGTCGTCGACTGGAGCTCTACTCATTCCGTCTACGTGGGCCATCTTCTCCCCTGGTTTATGTCGAATTTCGAAATCGTATTCCTGAATCAGATTGTACCATCGCGCTATCTGAGGATTTGTAGTCTTCTTCGCGTTCATGTAGACCAGTGCTTGGCAATCAGTAACCACTGTAAACTTGATTCCTACGAGGAACTGACGTAGTCGATCCAAGGTCCACACTATCGCCATCAGCTCCAATTTGCTTGAGTGGTACATCTTCTCGGCCTCTGTTGTCTTCTTGCTCACACAGTAGACCAAGCGCCATTTGCAGTCTTCGTCCATCTGTAGCACCATTCCTGCTAATCCCTCAGCACTCGCATCGCAATGTACTTCTGTCTTGAGTTCAGGGTTGTAATGAGCTAGTACCGGATATTCGACCAGATCCTTTCGTAGTCCTCCAAATGACCTTCGCTGTTCTTCCTTCCATTCAAATTGTGAACCTTTCTTCGTAAGTCTGCTTAGCGGTTCTGCTTTCCTCGCGAAGTCCTTTACAAATCGTCTGAAGAAGTTCGTCAGTCCCAGAAAGCGTCGTATGTCGTGGACATTCTTGGGTTCTGGAAATTCTTCTATCGCCTTGATCTTTCTTGGGCCTGGCTTAAGTCCGCCTGTACTGATGACATACCCTAAGAACTCAACTTCCCTCCTTCCGAACTCACATTTGGAGGGTTTCAGTGTCAACTTCGCTGATCTTATTCTTTCGAGGACTTCCCTCAACCTTTCGATCATCTCCCGCCAATCCTTTGCCGGGATAATCACGTCGTCGAGATAGCAGAATGCCTTCTTGTTCAGCAGCGGACCTAGGACAGTGTGCATCAGTCTTTGGAATTCAGCTGGTGCGTTGGCGAGTCCAAAAATCATCCTTTCGAATTGACCTGTATCATCTGGGGTGATGAATGCTGTCTTTAATTTTGCCTTATCGGTCAGTGGTATCTGCAGATATCCATGCGCCAGATCCAGAGTGGTGAAGAATTTCGCATTCCTTAGGCCTTCCAGAAGGTCGTCTATCCTTGGTAATGGGAACTTGTCCTTAACTGTTTGAATGTTGAGTCTCCTATAATCTACCACCAGACGATGATCTCCAGTTTTCTTCCTCACAAGTAGGACGGGACTAGCGTAGGGTGATCTAGTTTCCGTGACTATTCCATTGTCCTTCCACTCTCTGACAATCTCCCTGATTGCTTCGCGTTCACTTGCAGTCGTCTTATACGGTCTCAGACAGACTGGCTTGCTTCCATCAACCTCCTTAATGTCCATCTTGGTGACATCGGTGCACCCTAATTCCTCCATGCCAAGAGCGAAACAGTCTCTATACTCGTTTACTACATCTAGGATTTCTTGTCTCTCTTTCGAAGTCAGAGAATGATTGACGTTGATGTCCTCAGGCAGTATGGGGCGCTTACGTTTCATTTGGTCTTGTCCTTCCCTCTTCTCTTCATTTTTAGTCTGAAACGAATCCTCTGCGACGTCCAGGTTAACAACAATATCATCAAGGTTCAGTAGTTCAACTCGCCCTACACATTGGTTCTTCCTTACTCTCAACTTGCCCTTGCCAGCTGAGATGATGGGTACGGTCGTCTTTCCGTCGACCACTTCCAATAGGGAATCGACACAGGCGTCATCTACTCCTGTGAACAATACATATCCGTCCTTTACCTCGTCTGTGATTGCACTTGTAAAGTTAATGGAGTCGCTCTCCAACTGAACAGTTTCGGTTGCTCTCAGTTCGATGCGACGCGACTTGATTTCTTCTTGCAGATTAGCAAACGGAAATTCGGATGAATAGCCAATATGCAAGTTTTTACCAATTCTGGCGAAGGATACGTAGGGCAGATCTGTCCATGTTCTTCCAATTAATAGGTCATAGGGTTGGGCATCATCGTTGACAATGAATACAGTGATTTCCCTTCCGACGATGCCATCAATCTCCAGGTCGACTGTCGTCTTCCCAACGGTCCTGGCAGCTGGTGCAGTCTGGTTACCGATGCCGTACAGACTAGTCGAGTCTGGTTCGATGTCGACGCTGATCCTCCTTGCGACCGATTCTCTCATTAGACAACTGCTGCTCCCGGTGTCTATCATTGCCTTCACGGTTTCCTTGTTGTCGATCTTGACATCCTTCAAATATACATCTGGCGGGACAGTCTCCAGTCCTTCGACTTCCAGGTTGGCTACTTTTAGTCCTTCTTTGGGTCTTGTGCAATTCCTTTCCTTGTGTCCCGTTTGACCGCATCCTCGGCATGTCAACGTAGTCCTGGGTGCTGGGCAGTCTCTGGCAATGTGTCCAAACTGATTGCAGTTGAAGCACTTCGGTTCTCCCTTGTCGTTTCTGATTGTACGGTTGACCATTCTCCTCAAGGTGTTAGGGTACGTTTCACTGATTTCGTTCCTTGCAGCGTCTTGACCCGAAACATTCGTTCCTTGTTTAGTCTCTTTAACTTCGCTTTGGTTGGGGAATCTCGCAGATTTCTGCTGAAACGACGGTGGTATGAGGTGTTTCGCATTCCAATGCGGGGGTCCCATCTCGGTGCGAACATTTTCGTACTCGTCCAGTTTATCCGCCAACTCATCTGGGTTGTTTAACTTGGTCCAATCGTCAATGAGATGATTACGCAGCACATTTGGAACTTTTTTCTTTAGCTGGTTAGTGACGGACAAATCCTTTAGGGCGTCGAAATTTTCCACGTTCATTCCTTCGATCCATTCGTTGAAATATCCTCGCAATTCGAAAGCGAAGTCTCTCCAGGAACCCTTTTGAGATCTCTCGTGCTTCTCGAATTTTTGTCTGAATTGTTCGGGGCTCAACTTGTACCGTTTTAGGAGCAACCTTTTCACGAACCTATAATCGCCGCTTTGTTCTTCTGTTTCCCGAGCGATTAATTGAGTCATTTCGTAAGGTAGCAATCCTAGGAGGCTGAACGCCCATTGGTCTTCATCCAATCCTAGTCGCTTTGCCTGTCTTTCGAAAAGAATTAGGTAAAAACTCAAGTCATTGTCCTTCGACTCGTACTTGGGCATCAGTTTACGTATCTCGTAATGTGCGTCATTGCTGGTACTTCGAGACGTATCGTTGTTTCCGCGTGTAGTCTGGATGCGCAGCTTCTCAAGCTCGAATTCCATTACCATTTGTTCTTTTCGTTCGATTCGTTCCCGATCCTCGATTCGTTTCCGATCCTCGATTCGTTCCCGTTCTATACGTTCTGCTTGCTCTGTTTGTGCTGTTTGTTCCATTCGCTCCCGTTCTGCTCGTTCTGTTTGTTCCCGTTCCTCGATCAGAGTCTCCAACAGTTGCTTTGCGAATTCTTCTTCGTAAGATTGACTATTCAGGATAAGGCGTTTTAAGTCGACGATCCTGCTCTCTGGCGGTACTACCTCGCCGAGTTCATACGCCAACTTGCTCAAATCGCATTTCCTTACTTTCGCTAAGTAAGTCATGTTTTTCAAAAGGAAAAATAAACAAGGCAAAGTTTTTTTTTTTTTTTAAATAAACAAATAAACTGACTAAACCAGATACGTACTGTTTCAATTATTTCTTTCAACGAAATCAACTTTTCTTTGGTAATTTTGAGACAATACCTTTTTTTTTTTTTTTTTACCGCGATACTTTGCGATAATACTTTTTATTTGTTTCTTCAATTTACTTTAAAAATACTTTCTTTAGAATACTTTACTTTACTTTAAAATACTTTCTTTAGAATACTGTACTTTACTTTAAAATACTTTCTTTAAAATACTTCACTTTACTTTAAAATACTTTCTTTAAAATACTTCACTTTACTTTAAAATGCTTTCTTTAAAATACTTTCTTTAAAATACTTCACTTTACTTTAAAATGCTTACTTTAAAATACTTCACTTTACTTTAAAATACTTTCTTTAAAATACTTCACTTTAAAATACTTCGCTTTACTTTAAAATGCTTACTTTAAAATACTTCACTTTACTTTAAATTGCTTACTTTAAAATACTTTCTTATCGAGATGATTTTGCAATAATATTTTACCGAGGTGACTTGTAATAATACTTTTAGGAATAGGTAATTAAATTTCGTACATACCATGCAACTCCTCTTACGTTGATCGGTCACCGCGCCACGTCCTTCTCGTTTCCAAATTATTCCAGTGAATCTTCAATTTTCTTCAGGACAATCCCACTTCTGAATTTCTGTTGACTTCCGTAGGCGTTTCTTACTGGGAAAAAGAAAGAGAGGATCCAATAAAATAATTTAGTAGTGTTTATTAGAACAAAATCATAATAGTGAACAACAAATATAACAGAGAGTACCGTCGTCTTCCGGGTATTCCTTCTACTGGGGAGCTCGGATTCTATATTCTGTGCGTTTATAATCTGTTTATCTGTGGCTCTCTGGTCGGGATGGCGCCTACACTTGGTACATACTTAATAACTATTCATGATAAAATTATGAAAAACATCTTTTCAACACCTATTTGTATATACAAAAATTGGCATTTTGATACTATAACTAGGAGAAAACAAAGAATATCATATATTTTGAAAGAAAGACATTTAAAAATATAACTTTTTGGTTATTCATATGAAGTTTTTATATTATAATATATATATAAATATATATATATTCTCTTGTAATGTAAACCTCCCTGTAAAAGACTAAGTTGCGGAGCCAAAGTGTCTTTTAAAGAGAGGTATTTTAGCAATTATAACTCTCCTTGTAGAGAGGCGTCATCTCAGGGAAGTCCTACTGTACACATTGGAGAGGTTAGATTGACCAAATCTAGCTAAGCTCCCCTGGCGGCGCCACCGCCGGTGAGAAGTGGTACGCCTCCGTAGTTAATGACGAAGAATCAGAGGTGGTGCGCATGCGCGGCAGAAAAAATAAGCAGACAGAACTTTTACCAAGAAGGAACAATGACGCCATTTAAACGCGCGTCAAACATTTTCATATTTAATCCTTATGTTTTAATTAAAAAGTACCTAAATTTAATCCAATGTCAATCGTAAATTATCCAAGTTAAGTACACTATTTTGAACATATATTTAGGCAAGTTTTCCTACCAAAAGGTTTATAAATAGTGTTTTTATTTACCGATAAGTTTTATATTACATCTAGGTTTTTTATCTAAAAGTTTTATTACCAACAAATGTTTTTATCTATAAGTTTTATTATCACTAAGTTTATTATCTTAAAGAATATTTATCAAAAGAAATATTTTCTACCTATTAATTAAGCAAAAGTCAAAGTTATTGTTATCATTTATCTACATCACACATAACTCAATTTTTATATACACTTTCCTTTTTTACCATTCCTAATAATTTGTACCATAAATTTAAAGTCATATCTATTTCATTTGTCTCTGTTTTTTTTCCTCACATAGTTTTAAACAAGTCTTTTAATATTAATGCCTGTATAATACACAAATTACTATGTAGTTATCCTCTTTTTTTTTTAGATAATTTGGAAAGGAAAAATATTACTAATTATATAATTTTTATTCAAAATGTAACTCCCAAACATTTGTTAAATTTGGATAACTGATTTTAATTATATTAATTACCAAATAATGAAACATGAACATTATTTCTATTGAATGTATTTAGGAGATTAGAAATCAACTTAATTCGAGATAGTTTTAACACTTTCCTAGAAGTAACATTTCAAGTATAGGAGTAAATAAAAATACTTTCTAAGTTTATATTCATGAAGAACTTATATATTTCTATATCAAAGTGAGAATGGCATCATATCCAGAACACAAACCTTGGCCAACAACATATTAGAAGACAGCACAGTGAAGTTTAGGAAATTAATATATAGATCAGTGGAGAAAATAAAAAAAATTAAAAAATTAAATAATAGTTTATTAGCGAACATATATACCAAAAATTCCTTTCAGGTGAGAAACTAAAGGCATTGGTGAAAATTTTAAATAAATATACTTTAAATAAAAAAAAGAGAAAACAAATCAGGAAAGAAAATTGCAATGCATATAAGATGAAATATTAAGGGAATAATTTAATTTAAAATACCTCATTAAAAACTACACTTCTAGTTTTATATATATGTGGGTTCAACACATCCTTTCCAAGGTTCACAAATGTTAAAAACCATATAGAGCTGTCCGTGCATAATCACAGGTTCTTGTTGCAAGAGACCCACTCTAGAAAAGGTTTGCCTTTACCCTCATTTATAGTCGTAGCAAAACCCAAAAAATATTTTGGCATCGATAGTGTGTCCAACTTTGGTCCATGTCAGTATTTGTGCTTCAAGGACATGTGAGCACATGCGCTGGATCATCATACCTGCGCCATTGCATAGACTCTGCTTAGGATTAAAAATACTCAGAAGCATGTCTATAGCACCAATCTTAAGGTTTAACTTGTGTGGAGGCATTCCTGTGGGAATGTCATTGAGAAATTCAGTAGGGTAGTTATTTTGCTTTACAATGACCCTGATGCAGCAATACGAATATTATTTCCTGTCTCAGAATCCAAAATATAAAGTTGGACATAATACGAGGCTCTGTTGTCATGAGGATGAAGGGGCCCGGTAAAAGGCGAAGAGCTATTGTGGCTCTGAATGTTGATCTGAAAGTACTTAGCCTCCACACTCTTTGAGGTCATTAATTCCAGCATTTCATATGGAAAGGGAGACAAGGCAGGAAGAGGAACTTTCCCTGGGTTGATGCAGGAGCCACCAACAGTTTCCCCAGGGACATGCAGGGCTGAGCAGTTAGGGCAAACTATATTCAGGCCCCCAATAATATTATCAGTGGGAACAGGAGAAACAGGATTAGGGGTGTTGTTTCAGGGTCGAGTCATATAAGCCTTCCTAGCGGTTCAGAAAGTGAGTCTTTCACAGCCCTTTTGAGTCATGACAGAGCGCTGAAAAAAGGTAAAATAAGAACCAAGCAAAGCAAAACTATTAAACTGTGTAAAGGCCAGAACAGGCATAAAAAGAAATTCTAATAATTTGGAAAAAAATAATAGAAGACATAAAAATGTGGAGCGACAAACATATTTAATTCAACACATCTAGCTGTTATCAAAATGTAAAAGAAAAACTGTAACAAAGCTATACTTACAATTATAATAATCTCAATAATTGACTATACTGACAAATACAACTTGCAACACTCTGGCTGTTATATAAATGTGAAAAATCTAAATTAAAAACAGTAACAAAGCTATACTTACAATTGTGATAAAGTTTTCAACAATTGATAATAATGACATACATAACTCAACCACACTAACAGTTATCTAAAAACAACCTAAATGAAAAATTGTAACAAACTATGCTAACAATTGAAATAAAATGAATTAACAATAGATCAGAAATATGAAATATATAATATAAATTAATTGAAAGCAATAATACAAAAGAAGGTGTTTTGAAATAAACAATTTAATGATGATAAATAACATTTGAAGACAAAAAAATCTATTGTAGAATCAAATAAATTTAAAAATGAACATATCTATTAATATTTGTTAAATATAAAAGTAACTGAGGAAAAAAATCCGAAAAATTTGTATATATAGGTTTTTAACTTTTAATTAGACAATTTTAATTTATATTTAGACATTTTTCATTTTTATTTAGACATTTTCAATTTTAATTCAGACATTTTTTTATTTTAATTCAGACACTTGGACATTTTATAGAAATATATATATCTGCAAGCTGTGGGTCACAGCCCCAATAGGGAAGGAGCTATGAAGCAAAGTATTTATTATTTTATATACATATTATTAATTTTGATGTTTATATATATGTATTTTATCTCTGCCTAAACTTCCCTCATTGCTTCTCTTGTATTTTATCAATTTCAGTTTTGTGCTTATGCTTTAATAAATTGCTGCGCCATTCTGAAGTTTGTCTTTCTTAATTTTCTACATGACAACATTCTTGAAATTGAGTAACTAACACTTATCAGATAGTGTAACATATCTTATCTGTTTTCTAGTCCTCAAGATAAATAATGTTAAAACGCTCTCCAGCGAGTGGTCGTTGTTTTTAAATAGGGTTTTTAGGAAAACTATATGGATACTAATTGGATACAGCTTAGTTTGATGAGAGAGAGAGATGAAGAGAGTCGGTGGAAGAATGGTTTGAAAAAGTTGGATTTCGACCGCTACAACCTGGGTTCGATTCCCGCATTCGGCACCTTTTTCTGATTAAAAAAAAAATGCTCCAATGGCCCCCGATTCTTGCAAAAGTGCAACCCCACCAGTGAGTGCAAGTAAACAAAAGGGGCTATGGCATATTTGTAAGTGCAAAGTCGAACTACTTTTCACATGTATAGACACAGTAAAAGCAGTCGCCAACTTCTATCCACCATGATTATCAGAGCCTGTACCACGTGTAATAGGGATAAGCAAAAAATATTTCATTGAAAATTAAGATGCCATGAATTAAACTCTGTTAGATGATTTGACAAATTCACTCTAGTGAATAATATACTATGGTCTTCTTCTTTCTTATCTCCACACTGGGTGAAGTAGAATGCGTCTGCCTTTGACATTAAGACTGGGAGCACTACTCAGTAGCATACCGACTTAGCTCCAAAAGAAATGGCCGCCTCTGACATGAGGAACAGACGCCATGTGCAGCTACTCATAACATGGAGTACAAAGGCTTCTCATCCTGTATCCCGGGAACAGGAGCCCCTACAGGGTACTATCAGCCGGGCCAGCTGAGCCCAGGTTTTTAGTGAGCTTGTTACTACTCCCCCTCCTCCTTTTTCATCCGGGCTTGGAACCGGTAAGGACGGAGTTATATACTATTGAAATATATTTTAATTAATATGAATTGAGAGAGATATATATCATTGGAACTTTTTTTTATTTTCAGAATATTTCATAAAGAAGTTTTAGTAAAAGAGAAAATTGCATTAATGCCTGTTTAAAAAGAAAGGAAAACTAATAATTACTATATTGATCAAAATAAATGAATACAATCGGAAAAATGTGAAAAAAAAAATAGAAAAAATAAAGAAAAGGCCAAAAGATAGATTTAAAAACAAACTTTTAAAGAATTTTTGTATAGTGCTTTTTGCTTTTAGACTATAGAACCCTTTTGTGTGCATTTCTCTCCTTTTCAAATAAAATAACATTTTGTTCTGTCAGCTCATCGTTTACTTTAAGATGAACTAGCAGACGCTTTAGTTACACTAAATCATCCAGGTGAAAGCAATCATATGCAATGCCGAAAAAAATATTTGCAATGCATTGAATATGTCTCAGTTACCCTTTGACCGCAATCATGGCCCTTTGAAAATCCCTGTTGCTATTCTGATGTGCCTGTGGAAGTCGTTTTTATTTGAGTCCTGGGCAACACTAAGTTTTATGCAAAAGATTCACTACTTCATGTGGCTGGTATTTTATAGGCCTCTCTACATGCAGAGAATGTTTGACTGGCTAATACATTCTCTCTTTTAACACTGACCAATGGAAAACATGTGGTCAAAGGTTGCTGAATGGCTGGCTTGTTACCTCATGGCAGTCACTACTGTCAATGAACTGAGGTATTGTGTTGAAGCTGCACGATAAGCAATACCTATACATGCCATCCAATCTCTGGCTCAATTCACAGTCGTATAAGTCCTGGTATTGCTGCCAGAAGTGGGGTATGTATTTCTCAGGATCATAACCCCAAAAATTTAAACTCTTGTTATATATTCACAGTAATATGAATTAAGCAATAAATACAAATTTGTTATGAGTTACTAATGACCTTTTCTAAATAAATGTTCTCAACCCTTTCTGGTCCTCAAGTTGCTGTCAGTGTCTTTGTGCTAGGGTTAGCTAGCTGGCTGCAAGCCATATCAGTGACTTGTGTAAACGAGGGGCGGGGGAATGTTGGCACTAGTGTTACATTACCTGGAAATCATGTGAGAATCTTACTTATTCACCTAATTCCCTCTTGCCTCAAATTGCTATTCATTTTACTTTGTATAGCCTGCGAAACAAGCAGAATAACTCTGACAAATAAGCAGTCGCGGACCAACAGCTGCATTGTTAAAAGAGGAGTAGACCTCTTTAAAAATCCTGACTTCAAATGACCCGGTTGATGGACCTCAGCAAGGGTCCCACTCCAGGGATACGGAGGAGCTGCGTCTGTACTCATGTTAGAGTGTGCAGCAAAGGCATCTGCTTCCATGTTAGGAACGGCCTCAAACTGCAGGCAAAGTCAGACTTTCACCAAAGTGTGCCTGGATCATGGTGCCATGATCAACGAAAGCTGCACCCCTACACCCTATTCCATGAGATCATGGAATTCGTGCAATCTTTACACAAGGGGATAAGAAACAACAACAACAACAACTTTTTATAACATCGCTTCTTCCTCGTACATCAACCACTTTGTTTATATAAATTTTAAGAACTCTGTTGATTAATACATTTAAATTTGTAAAAATTTAGTCCAAGTTCTAATAGGTTTTTTCTCCTCTGTCTTCTTCTTTTTTCATATCTCCACTCCATCATATTAGGGTATCAGGCTATTTTTTATGTAATAGGTGCAAATACTTCAATATCCCATTTGTTGAATCATAAATACATTTTTTTAAAATACAAAGATAAGTTATTGGCAGTAACTTTTATACAGTAAAACCCCTCTATTATGAACCCCAATGGGACAGAGCTTTTGGTTCACTATAGCCACGGTTTGGCTATTTTTTTTAACTTTTCTAAATTTTTAGACTGTATAATTAAAAAACAGCCATACAAAAATGAAAAGGCAGCCACTTAATAATGGTCACTTTGTTTTAATTCCCTAAATTGACCTATTTCTTTACAGTAATGCTGAATATCAAAAGAAGTCATTTGATAAATGGTTTTTCTTATCATTAGCATACATGTTTATATATAAACCTATGTATTGGGAGTACAAATAAGTTTTGAGGGATTTGCAAAAGAAGCTACAACAAATATTATATAAATAGCATCGAACCTTGTAAGGTTTCATGTTAAGGCTTCATCATTTCCCCAAAAAAATCAGAAGTCTTTTCACTCAAGTGTAAGGAACTTTTTTTTTGGTGCTCTAACCATGTCAACCTTTTTGCCAACAAAACACAATTTGCGGGAAGCGCTGCTTTTTTGTTTTAATTTGAAGAAAAGTGCAACTGATGGACATCGATTGCTGTGTGAGGCATTTGGTAAACATGCTCTATCAATAAAATCATGTGAGTACTGGTTTCGGCGTTTCGAAAGTGGCGATTTTGACACCAGAGACAAAGAACGCGAAGGGAGGCCAATAAAGTTCGAAGACGCTGAGTTGGAGGCTTTATTGGACGAAGATTCAAGCCAAACTCAAGAGGAGCTCGCTGAAACCTTGGGAGTGACTCAACAAGCGATATCGAACCGTCTCAAGTTCATGGGTATGGTGCAAAAACAAGGAAATTGGGTTCCATATGAACTCAAGCCAGGAAACATCGAGCGCCGTATTTGCACGTGCGAAATACTGCTCAAAAGACAAAATCGGAAGGGTTTTTTTGCATCGAATCGTGACGGGGGACGAAAAGTGGATTCACTACGACAACCCAAAGCGCAGAAAATCGTGGGTTAAGCCCGGTCATGCATCAACTTCAACGGCCAAACCGAATATTCATGGCAAGAAGCTAATGCTGTGCATCTGGTGGGATCAGCTCGGAGTGATTTACTATGAGCTACTTCAGCCTAACGAAACCATCACTGGAGAACGTTCCCAACAACAATTGATGTGATTAAGCCGAGCATTGAAGATTAAACGCCCACTATATGCCAAAAGACATGACAAGGCGATCTATTATTGAGTCACTTTACAAGGTCCTATCGAGGACATCTCAACCTTATACTTTGTCTTTTTGCTCAGCAACAACATTGTTTAGTTATATACCAACTTGGGTTAAAACTCAGATACACACATAGAAGGATATAGCGAACACAAAAAAAAAAAGGTTCATGTTTAATACATAATGTGCATTTTGTTTCAGGGTAAAGTATTACAAACACATGAGTTTTTATTTTGACTTGGTAGATTACACAAATTTTCATTCTGTGGGCAATTCTACATAGACAAAATATTTGCTTATAGCAAATTATAAGATTTTAAGCAAGATGTGATTCTTCACCTACTAAATAAAATCATGAATATGCCTTTTTCGACATACAAAACGTGCCATAATTTACAAACATACCAAAAAATAGTGAAACATGAGCCTTTGTTCTACCTTGGTAGATTTTCTTACAAACTTTCGTTTGTAGGCAGTACTAAATGAACATAAAATCTATTTCCTTTGTCAGACTCTAAGACTTCATACAAAAACAAAATATGAATTTTTCTTACGTATTAAAATAAACTATAAATATGCCTCTTTGACATATTAAATATGCCCTAAATTAATAGAGAAGATGTTAACATACCATTTCTCCCCGTGATCCAAGCTCCCTCAGGATCGGCCTCCTCGCTCGCACCCCCCTTAAGACTGATGTCTTTTTGAAAACAGCGCCCCCAAAAAAATATTGTCATCTTCTCACAGAGTAAGAAAAAAATATTTAAATATTCTTAGAATATAAAAAATAATAAAGTATTATTATTCCTTTTTTTTTAAATAAAAATTGAAATAATAAAAATATAAATGCTCATCTCTTGAGAAATTTATATAGTAATTTCTTCTTCAAAACATTTTAAATAACGAGACATACTTTATTCATTTTAGAATAAAATAAATAATAAAGGTAAAATTATATTATCTTTCTTATTAAGAGATAATTTGGTTCAGTAATAAAATTAATAAAATCTAACATGTTTGCCCCTTTGAGAAATTTATATAATAATTTCATCTTTAAGAAATTTTAAAATAAGGAAATATATCCAACCTATCTGGATATGCCAGTAATTGGCTTTATTCATTTTAGAATAAAGAAAAATAAATTTAAGAAATTCTCGAAATGGTAATATAACCCTTTTGGACGTTTCATCTTGCAAAAAAAAAAAAAGGTGATTGGTGCAACATCTTCGTACACATTTATTTTTAGCAAATCTTTATTGTCTTAGTAAAGTCTGATACAGCCTTTTATTGTTTATTTTCGGAACGCCAAAAAGTGACAAAAACAAATCAAAAAGGGATGATGATAACCTGCGTCTTGCAGATTAACATTATCATAGAAACATATATATATACATATTTATTGCTAGCTATATATCACCATCTTCTCTCTTCAAACACGAAATCTCACAGGCGGTCTCCTCGCTCGAGGTGGGTTCCGCCTTAGGACAGGACCCTCCTCTTTCAAGTCCTCGGGGTCCAGCGAGCGAAGAGGCTCCAATGACTTTCCATCGTCTGTATCACTCTGAACCTCTGAATCTTGATCCGACCGCTGGCTAGTTAGTCCTGGCGACAGCGACTCCATATAACCTCTGTCTCGTACAACCTCAGAGATTATGGCACTGGGACCTGCTCCTCTTGAGTGCTCGGGTTGACGCTCTCCATCTCCACTCTCATCTTCCTCACCATTCCTCCACCTTTTTCTAATTTGATCCCTGTGATAGGCCTTTACCTGTCCGTGGATCAAAATGGTGTAGACTCTAGTTCCCTTCTTGCCCACAATTTTTCCTGGGATCCATTTATCACCACCTCTAAAGTTTTTACACCACACTAAATCATCTATCTGGAATTCTTCCAAATGGGTTCGCCGATCATACTTCATTTGCCTGGCTTGCTGGTCCCTAACTCTAGATGCCAAGCTGGGATGTATCAACGACACTCTGGTTCGAAGCGCACGCCCAATAAAGAGCTCTGATGGAGTCTTTCCCGTTGTCACATGCGGGGTGCCTCGATATGCCAGAAGAACTTTTGATAAGGTGTCTTGAATGGTGTGTGTGTGGTATCTCCAATTTTCCTTTTATTTTTATCCAGGGCAGTCTTAATTGTTCTAACCGCTCTTTCAGCCAAGCCATTACTTTGCGGGTGGTACGCCGGGATCAATGTTTGTTTAATTCCATTTCCTTCCAGAAAACCTTTCATTTCACTACCAGTAAACTGAGGTCCATTATCAGATACAAGTTCCTCCGGTAACCCATAGGAAGAAAAAAGTCGCCGTAGTTGCTCAATGGTTTTGCGTGTGGTGGTCTCTCTCATTGGGATGGCTTCGATCCACTTTGAATGACTATCTACTACTATTAATAAATTAATGTTTTCCTTATTTGCAAAATCAATGTGAATTCTTTGCCAAGGTCTGGTTGACCATTTCCAGGGTTGCCATTTTCCTTTATTTGGCCCATCCTGGGATTGCTGACAGCTTCTGCACTTATTCACCAAAAACTCGATTTGGGTATCTAGATTTGGCCACAAAATGTGATCTTGCTACAGCCTTCATTTTGTTCATACCGGAATGAGTCTCATGAAGACAGTTCAACATTTTTATTCTGAGAGATGGTGGAATGACAACTCTCATTCCCCAAACCAAACACTCCCCATCTACAGTTAGCTCAAGTTTCCTTTGAAAATAAGGTCTGAGGTGATCAGCCACCTTTTCAGGCCAGCCTTGCTGAGTATAAAATTTGGCCAATGAGAGCACTTCGTCTTTTTCAGTTTCCGTGGCAATTTCCTCTGCTGTGATCGGCAATTCTTCCACAAAGGATAAAGCATAGACATTAGTTAATCTTGGAATTTCTTCACAGCCCACAGGAAAACGTGACCGAAGATCTGCATTCCCATTGTCTTGAGTTCTTCGAAATTTAATATCGTAAGTATAAGCTGACAAAATAAGCGCCCAACGCTGCAATCTTGAAGTAGATAAGGTGGGGATTCCTGATCTTGAGCCCAAAATGGTCACCAATGGCTTATGGTCTGTAATAAGAATAAATTCTCTTCCATAAATAAATTGATGAAACTTGGTAACTCCATAAATAATGGCTAGAGCCTCCTTCTCAATCTGAGAATAATTTTGTTCTGCTACCGATAAAGTCCGTGAGGCAAACATAATCGGTCTCTCCTGGCCTTCTATAATATGTGACAACACAGCGCCCACTCCAATCTGCGATGCATCAGTGGCCAAACATAATGGCAAAGTCGCATCATAAGGGACTAGCACCCTCTCAGAGGTAATGCTATTCTTGCACTTGTCAATGGCCTCTCCACATTCCTTTGTCCAAACCCAAGGACGTTTTTTGTGAAGAAGCTCATGAAGAGGCTTCAAAAGCTCTGGCAAATTGGGTATGAACTTCCCATAAAAGTTTACCAAACCAAGAAATGACCTTAATTCAGAGATATTCGTAGGCGTTTTGGCCTTCTGTATTGCTTGTACCTTATGATCTAAAGGTCTGATGCCCTCTTCCGTGACAAGATGTCCTAAATATTCAATTTCCTTTTGCAAAAATAGGCATTTTTCTTTCTTTAGTTTGATATTATACTTCGCCAAGCGAGCAAATATAGTCTTCAACAACGCCAGATGTTCTTCAATTGATGCTGTGGCTATAAGGACATCATCAATATAACAAATTACGCCTCCTATACCTGACAAAACCCTATCCATTACAGATTGAAAATAACTGGGCGCATTTGCCAATCCAAATGGCATTCTCTTAAACCTGAAAAGCCCTTTATGAGTATTTATCGTTAGTAACGGTCGGGTGCCTGGGTCCACCTCTAATTGCAGATAAGCGTTCCTCAAGTCCAATTTAGAAAAGTATTTTCCCTTGGCCAATGTGGAGAATAAATCTTGCTGTGTGGGAAGGGGATAGGCCGCAGTGTCCAAATATTTATTTAGAGTTACCTTGAAGTCGCAGCAAATTCTGATCTCTTTATTTTTCTTCGGCACTACAACCACTGGAGTGGCCCATTTACTGCTCGCCACCTCACATAGATAACCCTTAGCCACCATTTTGTCTAATGCTTCAGTAACTGCTGGCCTAATGGCGAAAGGCACCGGACGAGCCTTATGGAAAATTGGATTCACATCACACATGTTTACTGAAAATGTGAAACCTTTTATTGGTTCGGTTGTCTCCACAAATAGGGCTTGATTTTCCTTCAAAATTTCCTCAATGGTAATTTCCACAGGCATATGTTTTACCGCGAAACAGCCCAATTTCAATCTATTTATCCATTCTCTTCCCATCAAAGCCCTCTTTTCTCCTTTCACCACCAACGCTCTAAGTTTGTAAGTAATATCTTGACACTCCACTTTGACATTGATTTTACCCAGAATGGGTACCACGGTACCATCATAAGTTCTTACAATAATACTCGCTTTTTCCAATTTCAAGTGTTGAAGACTATTTTTAAAATCCTTTTCTGATATCAGTGTTAGACCACTACCCGTATCCATTTCAAATTTAATAAAGTTTCCTTCTACTTTTAACTCCATCAGTTAGGGAGGGTCACTTGAGGCAAAATTAATTTTATACTCAGGTATCGTCATGCTTATAACTTTCTGGACATACTCTTCCTCCTCTTCTTGGTCTCCTATCTGATGTATATTTCCCGGCTGATTCTGATGTTGCCTTAGATTTCTTCTACTGCTCCAACATATTGAGGCAATGTGTCCTTTTTTATTACACTTAAAGCATATCGCCTCCTTAAATCTACATAGTTCTTTATGCTGTTTACCACAATGTTTACATTTGCCATTCTGGAAATTTGATTCAACCTTGCGTTCCATCCTCAACTTATCTACACAATCTTCACCCTGCTCCAAGTGAAATAATTTTGTATTTTCTCGGCCGCTTCCATAGATAATGCTATCTCAATTACTTTAGCTAAAGAAATGTCGCCCTACGACAAAATTCTATTTTGTATTTTGGCATTATATAATCCACAAACCATTTTATCACGTAAAGAATCCTCCAGAAAATTTCCAAAGTTGCATGAGGAAGCCAAACGCTTAATTTCCTCCAAGTAATCCGAGATACTTTCTTCCTTTAATTGCATTCTTTTAAAAAAAATGAACCTCTCTACTACAATTGAGCGCTTTGGAGAGAAGTGCCTTTTCAAGATATCTATTAGGTTATCAAAAGTTTTATCTTTAGGTAGAATAGGACTGCACAAATTCTTCAAAACACCATATGTTTTACTTCCCATGAGGGTTAGGAGATAAGCCTTTTTCTTCTCATCCCCTGCCTCCTCCAATATGAGAAACTGTTCCAATCGTTCATAAAACGTTTCAAAAGTTTCAGTTTTCTCATTATATTCCTTAAATTGGTAACTAGCCATTTTTTTTCACTCTTTCTTAAATTTGCATCCTAAAACTTTGCAATTTGTGTCTTTTAAAATTTACTTTCAATTATATGCAAAATCAAAGATATTTTCTAAAAATATTTACTTCAAAATTCGAGGGTACTTACTCTTATATCCTCGTCGCCAAATGCAACATCTTCGTACACATTTATTTTTAGCAAATCTTTATTGTCTTAGTAAAGTCTGATACAGCCTTTTATTGTTTATTTTCGGAACGCCAAAAAGTGACAAAAACGATTCAAAAAGGGATGATGATAACCTGCGTCTTGCAGATTAACATTTTCATAGAAACATATATATATACATATTTATTGCTAGCTATATATCAATTGGCATTAGTTAACATATGCACATATGTACATAGTTTGTACATCCTCCTCTGGACCTCTCTACAGTGGGCTTCGGGATTCTTGGACAGGGTCAGTATCATCTCCAGCTGGGTATCTTCCCCGGCTTTTTGGTCTTTAGAGCATCGCCGAGCTCCTCGTTGTGGGATTCTCCACCTTTCTGCAGTGGGTCTCGGAATACACGTCCGGGGCTGCTTCCAGCTCTTCGTTTCTCAATCCTCGTAGTTGTCCTACTGTGGAGGGTTGGTCGGCTTTGGACAGGGTCCGTGTCATCTCCAGCTGGGCGTCCTCCCCTGCTTTGACCTTTAGAGCATCGTCGGCCATCGTTGGGGGATTCCCCATCTGGACAACAAACAATTTCGGCAAGACACTGTGTATATATATGATGTAAATGTTTACATCATTGTTGGGTCTATTTTGTGAAAAATCTGGCCCAACAATTCCTCCCCTGCCAGAGTAAAAAAAATGCGTTTTTCAATTCAAATCTGTTCATGCTCTATGATAAATATGAATTTGGAAGAAATTCATTTTTTTTTACGATGCTAGTATGTGCAATCACTGATACTCAGGCAAAGGGGGGAACTAATGGGCCATGGTACCTAGAACATGTTAACTCATAGTAATATTGAAAGGAAATCTTATCCTACCATTTAGTGGGCAAAATACTAAGCCCATCTTTCGCTGTCTGTATGCCGGAGGGTTTGGCCTAGTTGTGAGGTGAATCCACACATTCCCAGCCGCAGTCCCTATAGGTGGAGATGGGGGGTGGTCTATACACAGATTCTGTACAAACAGATCCTTAGACCGTTCTAGATAAACATAATCATATGGGCGCCAAGGAATTGTGCGTGTAAATGTAGATATGTCCAATTCCTAAAACACATTTTAAAAAAATTATTAACTATATATGATGAGATACATGTGATAATAAAACAATGATTATACACGGTTACATAAGGTAAAAATCAAATTGGCATATGCTATTAAATAACAATAATAATAGGGCAAACAGAAATGAGGGGAATGAATTTATATATCAAAGCTGAACGAATAAGATATATGCCAAAATGGAGCAATGTAGACATATGAGAGACACAATGATACATAAAAAGTTTAAATGAATATATGCTATAAATAGAAAGGAAATGACTTGATATATATATATAGGATATACAATGATAAACAAATGAATATATAAGCTGTGATTAAATTCCTCATTCAGTACATTTGTCCGAAGATGGTAACGACGCTGTTACCGAAATATCACACACACTAATTATTTAATTTGGAATCGGTCTCGTTATCTTGTTTTTGTAGTCTATATCTCAGATTGTGCCTTATCTATATATGAATATACATGAATATAATTAGAAAGGGGGTATACATGGTGGATGGTACATTAAATGAGTAAATACTACCTCTGGATAATAAATATGCCAAAAATTTGGAAAAATATGATATATAGGAAGGAAATAACATTGATATGGGAGGTATACTATGATAAACAAACAAAAATATATATATATGCTGTGGTTAAACTTATTTAGTGCATTTTGTATGAAGATGGTAACAACGCTGCTACCAAAATGTCACACATCATTTATTTGGATTTGGTCCCGATATCTTACGTCTATAATCCAAATTGTGCTTTATATATATACAAATATACATGAATATAATAGAAGAAAAAATGATACATGGTAAATGGTATTACTGATTAGATAATAATAATAAAGGAATAAATATGCAATGAGGATCATGGGCATTTCGCGAGTATTTCAAAATTTACGTGTATTACCTTAAAAGTTTGTTCTTACCAACTTGTCACTGGGAGTGTTTGTCTGGCGTGTTCCCCGCCTCTCTTAACCATGGTAATAAGAAAATATATAGGAAAGGAAATCTTAGTAGTTAGTAAATTCTTTAAACTAGATTATTTCAAAAATACCTTATCGTGATGACAATCTTACCTATCTTTGCCTTTAGTTGAACGCTGTTGTTAACCTCTGTTATACATTGTTTATTCTAAGATCAAAGAACTTGCGCATAAAATTAAATCCAAAAGACAAAAAACCTCTCGCAATCAGTATCTTTTATTATTACAAATAACGGACGCTAGCTTTCGAACAATTAGTTCTTCAACGGGCGTTCTTACAAAACGAAATCAGATCCTTATTAATATATATATATATAGAGGTAATAGAAAAAATATATACAAATATTCGCTCAAAGATATGCTAAAAGGTAAATTAGAGAATTGAAAAATAATCAGATATGCAAAAACTTCTTTAAAACTAAATTAAGTTTAAAACTAAGTGGGGAAGGGGGGACATAGCAGAATTCGTTCTTCAAATTCTTTTAAACAAGGCAGCGGAACTGTTCCAGGACATCTATTCTTCTGTTTATGCTGTCTTTACAACCAGAAACTAAGGATTCCAAAATTAATCTTTCCCCTTTGTATCTGATGTTGTTGTAATGGCAGATGGGGTTATCCAGATCGAAACTATGTCCTGTGTTTAACGTGTGTTGGTACAGAAGGGATCTGGGGTCTTTTGAGCTGATATTGTATTTGTGTTCTTTGATTCGGTTTTCGATTTTTCTGCCTGTTTCTCCTACATAAACGGATTCACAATCGTTGCAGGCAACCGAATAGATCGCGTTGCTTTTATGTTGAACATCATGTTTAACTCCTGGTTTGGTAATGGGGTTCCTCAGTATATGTCCTGTTGTGTTTGTGCTGCGATAGGTGAACTGGATTCCATATTTCCTCAAATCATGGGCTATTCGCTGATTGGTAGGGGAGAAATCTATAAAACCCCTGGTTCTGTTAACCGTGAGGGTAACCTTTCTGAACGGGATGAATGTATGTTTTCTTATAAAGTCTGGTGGGTATCCAAATGTTCGTAGATTATTGTAAATATTCTATTTTTCTTTTTCTTTTAAAGCTCGAAGGGAACAATGGGTATGGAGTCTCTTAGTTAAGGTTTTGACAACTGATATTTTGTAAGAGACTGGACTGTAGGAGTTAAACGGGATATATGATGGTTTGGCGGTGTCTTTGTAATAGACAATTGTTTGGAAACTGTTCCTATTTCTAAAAATGAGGGCATCCAGATATGGTAAAGTGTGGTTTTCTTCTCTTTCTATTGTAAACTTAATTTCTGGGTGGTAACTGTTAAGGGTGTCAAGGATGGCTTGGTCCGCTCCTAGGTGATATTCACAATATATATCATCAATATATCGTCGCCATTTCTTAATACCCAGATTTTCTCGACTGTTAATCCAGCCATCTATTGTCAGTAGAACAATTTCTGCTACTGTAAGGGAAAGGGTGCTACCCATGGGTGACCCCTTAATCTGCCTGTAAATCTGGTTCTGATATGTAAAATTATTAATGGAGAGGCAAGCCTTGACCATGGTACAAATTGTATCAATATTGTCGAGTTCTGCCTTCACAAGTATCTCCCGTAGGTTGCTGACTATAAGATCATGAGGGAGGCAGAGGAAGAGGGATTTCACATCGAAGGAACAAATCCTACTGTTAGGGTCGGGTATAGATCTTTTGATGTCACCTATAAAATCTGCTATGTTGTTAATTGAATAGATGTTCCGTGAACGGACATGGGGCGACAAAAGTGAAGACAAAAAACGAGATACCACTATAGCCGGCGAAAGGTGGTATGCGACTATTGGTCTTAATGGGATATCTTCCTTGTGTAACTTCGGAAGGCCATATATGTAAGGAATATCTGTGTTATTGTTTATGAATGACTTGTATTGTTCATCAGTAATCTTTTTGTTCTTCTTGAGAGATGCTAACGTTTTCTTAAAAAGAGCTATGGATATAGAATTTTCGGCTTTAGATATGGGTTCAAAAATCTCTTTGTCTTCCAATGTTGTCTCCATCTTATTCTGGTAATCCAATCTGTTCATAATGACCGTACTACCTCGCTTGTCTGCTCTGCAAACCACCAATTCCTTATTTTTTTTATGTTTTTAATCGCTTGGAAGAATTGTTTCTTAGGTTTTATATCAAATGTACCCCTTCTGTTAATTTTAGCGGCGACTATGTTTCTTATCTCTGATTTCCGTAAATGGTTGAAAGTTTGGATTACGGATTCGATTGAACCAATGGTTCTGAAAGGGTCAGTTTCGGTCGGTATTCTGTTTTTTAGGCCATTTCGTTGTATATTCTCTCCCAGAAATTAAGTTTACAATAGAAAGAGAAGAAAACCACACTTTACCATATCTGGATTCCCTCATTTTTAGAAATAGGAACAGTTTCCAAACAACTCTCTATTACAAAGACACCGCCAAACCATCATATATCCCGTTTAACTCCTACAGTCCAGTCTCTTACAAAATATCAGTTGTCAAAACCCTAACTAAGAGACTCCATACCCATTGTTCCCTTCGAGCTTTAAAAGAAAAAGAAAAATAGAATATTTACAATAATCTACGAACATTTGGATACCCACCAGACTTTATAAGAAAACATACATTCATCCCGTTCAGAAAGGTTACCCTCACGGTTAACAGAACCAGGGGTTTTATAGATTTCTCCCCTACCAATCAGCGAATAGCCCATGATTTGAGGAAATATGGAATCCAGTTCACCTATCGCAGCACAAACACAACAGGACATATACTGAGGAACCCCATTACCAAACCAGGAGTTAAACATGATGTTCAACATAAAAGCAACGCGATCTATTCGGTTGCCTGCAACGATTGTGAATCCGTTTATGTAGGAGAAACAGGCAGAAAAATCGAAAACCGAATCAAAGAACACAAATACAATATCAGCTCAAAAGACCCCAGATCCCTTCTGTACCAACACACGTTAAACACAGGACATAGTTTTGATCCGGATAACACCATCTGCCATTACAACAACATCAGATACAAAGGGGAAAGATTAATTTTGGAATCCTTAGTTTCCGGTTGTAAAGACAGCATAAACAGAAGAATAGATGTCCCGGAACAGTTCCGCTGCCTTGTTTAAAAGAATTTGAAGAACAAATTCTGCTATGTCCCCCCTTCCCCACTTAGTTTTAAACTTAATTTAGTTTTAAAGAAGTTTTTGCATATCTGATTATTTTTCAATTCTCTAATTTACCTTTTAGCATATCTTTGATCGAATATTTGTATATATTTTTTCTATTACCTCTATATATATATATTAATAAGAATCTGATTTCGTTTTGTAAGAACGCCCGTTGAAGAACTAATTGTTCGAAAGCTAGCGTCCGTTATTTGTAATAATAAAAGATACTGATTGCGAGAGGTTTTTTGTCTTTTGGATTTAATACATTGTTTAGCTCATCCATAGAATGTGTAATCATATTTTTTTAACCAATAAATTCACTTCAATAAAACACATAGATTAACCTTGAAGGAATAAATAATGATGACTAACAACCTAGGTCTAACTTCTACCTTACGATATATCTTCTCACACTTTAGTTCCTAATACCTCTCTGTAATCTGACCTTTTGTCCTAAAAAAAAAAAATAAACTTACTGTTCTGGGCTACTTCTCAGCAAAAAAAAAATTCTGATACTCAACCTTCCCTTAAAATTTTCTCCTTCTCAAGTCTGGAATACTGGCCTGTTCTGGCAATCTACTCTGAAGTTCATTTAGGTGTCCTACTAATTTAAACTTTATCTTAACATAGAACGAGTTATCCTCGTGAAAAAAAATTCTACTTACTAATTGGTATTTAGACTTGAACTCGTTCCAACTAAACGTATGGTAGACAATAGTCTTTAATTAGGTGATTAACTTTTGCTAGCCTGGGGCGATATAAAACACAAAGAAATCTGGACAGTCCATCTGTCACTTTGCTAACTGGTACCTAAAAAATCTGTAGACGGAATCGCCTCGTCTAATCGTAATTTGTCTCTTACACGCACTAATTGTTAACTCTCATTAGAAACCGCCTTTAGACTTTGACTTAGAAACAAGGAGTGTTATAGGGAATTCACTTTTACCCACCACATGTTCCAAGTTTGTCCATAGAGGATTGGTTCCAAGCTGTGCAATATATAGAAGAGCATCCAACGTGCCGATCCTTCCCAACCTCCCGTCTGAATCACCCTCATCTCAGCCACGCTTAAAGCATCGTAAACTACGATGTCAGATCGGTTATCCGAGGTTTGTCGCTGTGCACTTAGCTTGCGACATCGGCAACTAAATCCCCCACCTAGCACAAAGTTCACCTGATACCTCTCCATTCCCTCTTTTGAGGAGAGGATTTGTAGGCTTTTGGTCTGACCGTGACCTCCCACAATCCCCCAGTCTGAGGTTCGAGACATGGTCATTATCTACGACCCTTAGAATTCAAGTTGGTATAATGAAATAAAGTAATTGATTACATAAATAAAAGTAATTATACTTATACTCCTTTAAAAGGAGGCCTACCAAAGGTAGCGGATATCTTCCTATCAATAGAGTTGTATAGTCCTGTGAGGCTACCGATCCTAACAAATAAAGAAAAAAAAATAAAATCGAACCTATTAAATTCCCTAACACTATTCTAATGTATCTTGGTCTAACAGTATAATAGTTTTTTAACCTTCTTCTACATTTATTCCTCTTCACATTCATACAAAAAAAAAATCAGTCACTGAGGGCATTCATCCTAAAGTTAAAAGCTGCTATAGACGCCAAAACACTCAATTATATTTATCAAATAAGCCCTAACAATAATAAAATCTTCTAGGACCAGTGTGAAATCAAATAAAATTACCAAATTGAAACAAATTGGGGACTAAAGCCCTAGTTTACTCAAATAAAAAAATGCCTCATACAAACTCTATACAAATTATCTGTACATTTGATATCTAGCAGAAGTAAATCAGCCAACTCAATCATTCAATGCTAAGCCGAATAACAACTTGAATAAAGACCAGAGGTGAGCCAAACTCCTCGTTGATTGATCTACTATATATATTTTTTCTTATTCCTGAATAAAATATGCGATTTCTCTTTAATGTTTCAATACATTTGAAAAATATCTATCGAATTTCGTTCCCTTCGGATATCTCCTTGGTGCGTCGTTTTGTTTGTTTCAGAGTGTAAACATTCAATTTCTAAGACGAACGTATATCAGAGGCTGCTAGCCTCATCGGATTTCACAGAGCTTCACCACATGTGAGATGAAAACCTACAAGGAACAGATGTAAGCAGCCGGTTCTTCTTGACGTTCTCTGGTCGTCTGGCCACGGAGCAGGAGTTGGACTGGCCGGTACAGAGGGACTGGGCACACAGCACGTTCTGATGGTGAACCTTTTTTTCCTACACATTTTTCCAAGGAGTAAAAGTATTTCAAAAATATTTCACAATAAACTCTTAAAATTTCTATGATAAACATGAATTGTGAAATGGATAATATATTAGATTGTAAATATGCACAAGTATAATTTCAATTTTTGTATGTATATATATCAACTTGATTAATTATAATTCAATTTACTAATTTTTAAATTTTTAATTACACATATAGTTATGCTCTGACAATATATATAAATCCGTATTTAAATCTTTAGATAATAAAAAGGAATATATTGGGTTGAATAAACGATTTATTTGCCAATATTTCGGTTGGCTAAACGCCAACCTTCGTCAAGGCATTACATCTTGTATTAATATAATAATATACTTGTATATTAATATTATTGTACTAATATATTTTTTGACAGATTGATTATTTTATTGAGGTTATTATTCCTATTTAGATTTGGATTATTAAATTTCAGTGCCCAATATTTCAGTTTTTTACTCTGTCTCCTCTCTATTTCTGTTCTTAATGTCATGATTTCAGACGTGGTTCGGACTATTAGTTTGTGCATTTGTTTTCTGGTACAATACGGGAAGTGATCGGGAAGAAATCACGACATTAAGAACAGAAATAGAGAGGAGACAGAGTAAAAAGCTGAAATATTGGGCGCTGAAATATTGGGCACTGAAATATAGTAATATATGTATAAATAATTCAAAATGTAATACCTTAACAAAGGTTGGCGTTCAGCCAACCGAAATATTGGCAAATAAATCTTTTTATTCAATCCATATATATGTTTTTATTATCTAAATAGTTAAATATGACGGATGATTCTAACAAGGCCATCGTATTGAAATATATTGTGGAGATTGATGAGGCGCTATCTATGCCGGTGGCCAATGTCACAAGACTCGAGGGACCGATACCTGGAACTCCGTAGCGAAGTTGTAGACGGGATTGAGCCTGCGATCCCGGATGTGGGTCTCGAGCTGGTCGAGAGGAACCGGGCGGTTGGCCAGCTTGTGACGCTGCAGGGTGATGGAGGTCATTTTGCGGCTGTAGCCTACACAGAGTCGGTCAATCAAGTAAGTAGGATTGTTTAAAATCCATATGGAAGTGCCGTGGCACACAAGAATACTACTAGACTGGGATTGCTCTGCTCTGAAAGAAGAAAGAAGAACCCTTATGCTCAAAACTGGGCAACTCTGTGCTTCACTTCCATCAATAATTGACAATATGACCCAGAATAAGTATATTGCTACGGCGTTTTATGGTTTCCACAAGTCCATATCTCAGAAGAAGGCCAAGTGACACTCACTCCTCACTTTCTTACTGCTACTCTTTTTGTGTTGTTTTTCTTGCTTCCCTCTTCCTCTTGTTTTTTTTTTCTTTTCTTTTTTTTTTTCTTCTGTATATATAGTTATTTCCTTTGTCTCACTGCTTTGTTCTTATGCATACCTCTGGTAAATCCTGTATAGGGTCAGTGACCCTAAATAAAGGCTTTTTGTTGTTGTTGTTGTACTTCTAGACTGAAGCCAGCCAATATGGAACAAAAAATCGTTTCCTTTCTAGTAAAAAATCGTTTTAAAATACAAAAATAGAAGAAACAGATAAATAAAAGAGTTAATAGAATGCCAAACTAATACCACACTAATTTTATAACTTTAGAATGGGGTTTTATTGTGTTTAAATATTAAATGATAAATTTCGATACTTTGGTATTGCAGCAGCAGATGTGTTTGGTTAAAGGTATACACATTGCAACATGATTCTTAATTGTTGGTCCACGGAAAATTTAAACCGATCCTCGGAGATTTTTTATCTGGCTGCGTTAAAAATATAATTTAAAAATAATCTAATGTATTATTACATTTTTTTACGTTGGTGTTTATATTTAAGGAGAATTTGGTTTTTAGAATTCAGCTGATATAGTTGTTATTTAATACCTAATAAAGTTTTACCGGTCCGAGATGCGAAAAAGGGTGTTGATGCTCTATACATCAAGCACTGACCGAAGGTGTTGAAGCGGGAGATGGTGGTGGGGCGGAGGTTGGAGTTCTCGTCCTCCCCCAGGAAGTCGTCGTCCAACACTGTAGTGCAGTACGAGGACATCCCCCGGTGGGGCTGCCGCGTGGCCAACGACCAGGTTGACGTCTCCCGCAGCAGGTGCGGCGGGAGGGCCTGCTTGCCCGAGTACTTCCTTCTGCATCGCACGTCATCAGTTCAAACTGCTACAGAGAGTCTTCCAAGAGACACCACAACATGAAACCATGGCTGAATCCGGTCCATCCTAGAGGTCTTATGGAAGTTCTGTCATTTCAGGCCAAGTTCGACTGAAACAGAGTATTTAATGAGAAAACCTCATCAAGAAAGGCCCGGATTTAGCCATGTTTTATGGGGTCTCTCATGGGGGACTACTGTTTGAAATATAAATAATTCAGGGAAATTGAATGGAACATAGATTATCAAACAATAATATATTTAGTGTGTAGAACAGTTTTGACGCTCATTGTTGAAAGAAGAACACTGTTTCGTATAATGACAGTAATAATTTCACAATATTCTACATCCTGCCTACACCAGGCCATTTTATAACAAACCTCCATGGGCTGGCAAGTTGTCATCATAGCTTTCTTCCATTTTTGATATCAAAATTTATAGAAAGTAATAAGAACATATTTATATATTTACTATATTATAAACTATTTAAATATTTAATATATTATAAATATTATCTTTATTATTAAAAAAATATTTTTTTTTTCAGATACAATGAAAGAATGCAATTTATCATTCATTTTTGTAATGAGTCAAAGATAGTATTGGGGCATTTTAACCGATGTGAATATGCTCACTCTGCTCAGGGATTAAAAATAAAACCAATTGTTCGAATGAATTTCAAAGATGTGCTTTTCTACTCAACTAAATTATATACGAGGGCCATTAAGGAAAGAATGAGGATGACTCTATTTTATGGCTAGTAGATGACACCAAATTGACGTGTTACCTTTACCGGAACATCCCTTTACTTTCACAGAGGCGGTGAGAAGAAAGTTCTCCAAAAGTTATCCCCTAGGCCCGATGAAGTGGATGCCTGAGAAAGTCAAATGCTGGTTCGAGGTAAGAGGATCTTGAACATTAGGCATTCTCAAAAGATGCCTGAAGTTGGGGCACTTTCTTACCCATTGGAAGTGCACCAGAGTCGTCCGCTGGAGAAGGAAAGGAAACCATTGGACTTCCCAAATTAATTCAGGCCATATCTTTTCTGCCAATCATGAGTAAAAAATAATCTGGCTGCAGGTCTAAAATCCTGTTAAAACTACATAGTAGCGTGTTAATGGGCGGACTTTGAATCCCATTTAGCCTAAATTCCAGAGTGTCCTTACTAACTGGAGGTACTGGAAGGAATTTGGCAAAGCAACAGAAATGAAAATACGAACTCGCGTAGGCGCTAAGGCCAAGAAAAAAGCACTACAACCTCTACATAGACTACTATAACTAATTATTCTGAAAGAGGATCATCAAGGAAACGCACCGTCGCCGTGCGGCCAGGATAATGACTGCCAGGAAGATGCTGGCTCCCACCAGGGAGGACAGGATAATGATGTACATGGTCATCCAGGGCAGGCCGAGGATGGTGTAAGGCGGAGGGCGGGTATAGCCGGCGGCTACGTCTAAAACATATAGGTTAGCGATGTAGGCATTTGAACATATTCGTGGATAATTTGTTTTTAAAGAGGCAATACATTACACCATTTCAAATTATGTTTTTAAAAATTTTTAATTTCATTCTAATTCGTTCAAGAACTAGAACAATAGCCACACGCACAGGAAACAGAGAAATTCGAGAATATATCTAAGCCGAAATAATATTTAAAACGAAATAGACACGATTATTATTATGTTTTAATGTACGTAATATATTAGTGAAAAATTAGCCATTTTTCTAAAGGTTTTATTGTATTTTTTAATTTGTTTCTTAAATAAACCTCAAATGAAATTTTTGCCTAATTTTTTTATATTTTATATTTCTAAAGTTTTCATTTCCCCGGGTATTATTAGTACATTACAGAACCGTAATTTAAAAACGAGATAGAATTTAAAATTCGAGTTTACCAATGCAAAAACCATCATAGTTGTTATTTATTCATAGAAATATTATTTCCAGATATCTATTAAGTGATTTTTGACTGTGTTTGTGTGCGCTTTTCACAAAACTTTCACAAATGATATTATATTGCGAGGCTTTTTCAGTAACTAACTGAAGGAAGCCTATTTTGACAACCGACATGACACAATTATAGACATGCAAATGTCAACTTTTAGTTAGGGGTGGGTGACTTACTTGGAATCGTGGAGACTGGCTCTGTGAAGTAGGATTTCTCCACCTGAAACTAACATAGATTAAACTATTGGCCTATTGTAACTTAACATTCCAAATTATTATATAACTTTTTGTTCGGGATTTATGTATTTTGTTAGCTAATGAAAAAAAGGTAAACGCTCCACTTCTTAGAATCATTCAGGAGATAAAGTTAATTATATTTTTTTTACACAAGTAACCAAAATAGTTATTTAAGATACATTAAAATTAGCTGTGAAAAGAGTGTGAACGAATTAATCTATATATATATATATATATATATAAATGAATGTCTGTGTGTGTGTGTGTCTGTGTGTGTGTGTTCTCTATAGATTCAAAAACCATACATCCAATCGCCGTGAAATTTTGGAATATTATTAGGTATATCCCCGGAAAGGTTTTCGAAAAATAATTTCTTGAATATCTTGAATATCCTTAGAGTTTTTTGCAGATTTGTAGCTTTAACTCGCAAACAGCGCCACCTTGCGACGGAGATAGGCTTAGGTCTGCCCCACCCCGTGATGTAATCGTCCGGCCGCCGGCCGGATGGACAGTCCAAGTACCCACCGACCAATCAGAGGGGTCAAGATGTCCTGGCGCGCGGGGGCAGAGTTGGTGACACAGCTGTGCCAAGTAGACAAGAAAAAAAGCCTCGCGGGGGCATGATTTTATTCAACTTATCGAGTATTTTCAAGGGACCGGGAAAAAATGTTCATTAGATAAAACGATGATTTTGTAATGTAGAAAATTAGGAAAGCCAAAATTCAGAATGACACGGCACACAGGGACCGGGAAAAAAATGATCACTTTATCGAGAGATTCAAATATACGAGTTTCAAATTATCAAAATATATCTATTCTTTTCGAGTATTTTTCAAGGGACCGGGGGAAAATGTTCACTAGATTAAATGATGATTTTTTAATGTAGAAAATTTGGGAAGCCAAAATTCAGAATGACACGGCACACAGGGACCGTGGAAAAATGATCACTTTATCGAGAGATTCAAATTTACGAGTTTCAAATTATCAAAATATATCTATTATTTTTTTTTTGTAAGTTTATAGAGAATTGTTTTAACAAATGTTCGTTAGACAAACCTTTACGAATTAGGACTTAGGAAAGCCAAAATTCAGAATGACACGGCACACAGGGACCGGGAAAAAATGATCACTTTATCAAGAGATTCAAATTTACGAGTTTCAAATTATCAAAATATATATATTTTTTTTATAAGTTTATAGATATTTGTTTTAACAAATGTTCGTTAGACAAACCTTTACTCGGGTAAAACCCGGGCAAAGCCGGGTACATCCGCTAGTAGAGATATATAATTTAAGCATAGAAATTTTACAATTCTACACCGTGAATAGTCAAAACATTCAGAGTTGTCTGCTCCTTTTTTATTCGAACAGGTAAGTATAAATAATTATTATTATTAAATATTTTGCGTGTGTGTTTGGAAGACCTTCCTATAGAAGTATAACATTTTTGAGGCCTGTAAAACTAATATGGACCATTTTGTAAGAATATTGAAAATTCTTATCCTCTAAAAAACTATAAAGGGATTGTTTTAAAAATATCGAGACAATATTTTCATTAAAAAATAAAATAATACACAATTGTCGTATATATGGTAATATATTAAAATACACACTCAACGCGATGCCAAGTGTAGCTTAATTGTTAGGTGTGCGGCTTCGTATTTCCACACACAACGCCTTTAATAAGACACCAGTCTTATACAGATTCCTCTCTCGCATTGCCGACTTGTAACGATATCCCCACGAAGATCAATACCATTATGTAGTGGAGGAGAAAACTATGAATCTAAGTTATTTTTCCAGCTTACTGCTTTGTAAAAGTTATATAGGGACACAGCAACACCATTCGACTTGGTATAGCGCTGGTTAAAATACTTAGAAATATTAATATAAGAGAATTATAAAACCACTACCACTATATATATTTTTTTCCATAGAGTACATCATTAAGTGCATTCGAAAGACAAAGATAGGAGAAGAAAACAAATATAAACTTTTATTTTTAAACTTGATGAAAATATCTCTAATTGACACCTATCATATGGGATTTTATAAGTTTATAGTAAGAGTGATTTTTTCTCGTTATAACATATTAAAACGTATCCGAATTTAAAGAGGGTTTACCACATGTCGACGTTAACTACCGTCAAGTATTATTTCAGAAATGCGGAAAAAATAAAACAATTGATAACCAAAGGAAGACAATTTGACGGTTAAAATGCTATGTGAAGAGAGCAATATATATAAAGAAATCAAACGTTTAGTTGATTTCTGTTCCACTAGATGGCGCGGTGCCATCTGAAAAGCTCATGTGCTCGTGTTCAGGATATTCCTTTTTTGATATTACCGACACCTGACCTTTTTTAAAATTTATTATTTTTCACATTCTCAGCGTATTTAGGCAAGTTTTGTCTTGAATACCTATTTTCCTTGAATTCTCAAGAAACCTCTTGACCAAAACCTTTTAGTCGTAAAGGCACAGCCTGCGCCACGCTAACGAGGGCCAACAGCCCGTGTTCGTGGTTAGCTTTTCTTGATTTATCAAAAAATGGGTTGGCCAAATATCAGGGAACAGGCTAAATCAACGTTTAGTTAATTTCTGTTCCAATAGATGGCGCTCTGCTTTCTAAAAAGCACATGTGCTAATGGTCAGGATAATCCTTTTTTTGTTTTTAATATATATATATATTTAAAAAATCACATCCTAACCGCTCACAAGAGCATTTTAGATAGCAGAGCGCCATCTAGTGGAACAAAAATCAACTAAATGTTGATTCAACTAGTTTTCAATGGGGAGGGGGAGGGGGAGGAGAAGTCCGTCCGACCACACCTCCCTGCGGTCTCCCCTGGACCCTTGGAATAATCGACCAAATTCTGGTTCATTTCCAAGGTGACTAACGTGGCAACGGCTCCCATTTTCCAATGATGGACACGACAACAACCGCTAGTTTTCAATAGAAAACTTCCATATAAACGCAAAGCATAAGTAAGGTTTTAGTAAGCCTACTAATACTATGCCACCCGGGTGTAGTAACCCAAGCTATCCCATGTCATGAAAGTGTTTCTAACTAGGGATTGAGGACCAGTACCACAGGATGGCGGAAGTAGGTTTGCAGGTAGATCCTGTAGGATAGCTCGGACTCCAGGGGAGCGTTAAAGAAGCCGTCTTGGGTATCGCCGTCTCCCAGCACGAAGCTGATGGGGCCAGAGGCCGGCTGCAGGTCCACGGCCACGTAGTAGAGCAGACCCTTGCCACGCGCCTCCCAGTAGCCCGTCAGCAGCTCCGGGCGGAGAGGCAGGACGTTCCTGGAGTCCTTCACCACCACCCGGTAGTGCCTGCGCATTCCACACCAATTAGCACGATCGAACGATCGACGCGTTCGATTTCGTGGACGCGGCCCGAGACCCTGAGGTGAGGGAGTGCGTGGTCGCGGATCTTTCGCCGCGGCAGAAAAAGATTGTCGCCCAATTCCTGGATAAGCTCATCGAGCGCACTCGGGACTCGGTTCCCTTGATCCGTAGGGGACTATCTGAGTTCAGGGCCGCCTTGCCTTCCTATTTTCCAGACCCTCCCTGAGGACACCCCCTGTTGACTCCTGACAGAGTCAGGATAATTGTAAATAATTGTAAATCTTTCCCATTGACTCTTTGAGTGTGATCATTGACTGAATAGTCAATAAAGTCTGTTTTCATTGTCACACCAATTAGCACTAATGTGGAAACCCACACACAATTTTCACGCCAAAGTGTGCTATTTTTATTTATTGTATATATGAACTTTAGTTCAGTAGTTCATTAAAATTCACCATTGTAGGGAAATTGGCCGATATCTTTGACAGTGGCATTCTTTGATGCATTTTTTTACGGTAGGAGATGTAATGCCAAGGAGACTATTCGGCAATAAGGCCGTAGTTATATCTTCATTTTAATGGCAATGGGAAGCTTCTCAATTACAAAACTTCTCAGCCCACCTTCTGTATAATAATTATTTCAGAAGACTGTTTATGATCGTGAAGCCCCTCCTCTACCAGATGTTCTGCCTTTTCAATACTCGACAGTCCAACCAAACATCTTTATGATATGGTATTCCAATGATTTTCTCAGCATTTACTCTAATGGCTTGATTTAGTGGATGCGCGGGGTGTAAAGCTACACCAGTCGACAAAGCAACATTGGTCGAAGGTAATAGTATTTGGCCTCGCCTTGATTATAGCCTGCTTCTGTTTGCTGTTTTGAAGCTACGTCACAGCGTTCTCAGTATCCCTCTTTGGTTATTGAGGGGGCCTTGCTGCGATGGTATGAACTTGCGCTATATTAGCTGGCTAGCTTTTTGACCAACGGGATTTTATTTTTGAACCTTTAGGTGTTTGGGAAATTTTAGAATTCATCTTCAGTCAGCCTAATATATCTTTTATTTTTCAACGTACATTAGAGCTTGCGTGCCTTGGCGTTACGTTGCCGGAAAGTTAAATAAATTCATTGTTGATCCTCCACCTTTTAATACCTCGGTATTAGATTGGCCAATTTTATGTGATTTTTACACTGTATTTCTTAATAGGAAAACTTTCTCCGAGTACTTGGGAGGAATTATGGGTCCCAATTATACCTTTTCCCATCACTAAAATCACGAAGCACGGGCGCCGCCTGGCCGAGAGAGAAATTCTCTCACCATTCCAAAGCGTCGTAGTAAAGATATTATGATATTTTAAATGATACAATTACTTGAGAAGATTCATCTAAATTTATAGATCCTAGTTGATAATCCTTGCTATATTTCAAACAAAATACAAGGGGAGGATATTTTAAAATTCTGTTCTACTTCTAAAGTAAGCTTTCATATCCCTATTTAATATGCTAAAAATATTTTGAAGTGTTGAAAGACTCTGTATCATATTATACATAGTTATCCCTCTAATTTTCTTTAATTCTTCTCAAGCTATTTTTCTAACTAGCCGAATATACGTATGTATATATTATAAATAGTACCAATGTGATATTGTACTGGGATAACCAGGCGTACGTGGTTAGCTTTTCTTGATTATTCAAGAATGGGTATTTGGTCAATTCTAGAATAATTAAAAATCAACGAATAGTTAAATTTTATTCCGATAGATGGCGCTAGCCATCAGCAACTTTTAGTTGCACGATGAGGAACAAACTAAAAATTATATTTTATTTATCTCCCACTTCATCCCAAGTCTAGTGTTTACACAACCAAGATCCAACGCAGTTTTCATAAATTTTAAAGCTTTCGCATTAGTCCATATTCGCATATAAGCCATCTTTCTTAATTCTCATAATAATTGACGTCTTGCTTTTACATAAGTACTTCCCGGTTGACAATATTTCTTCTCCCGACGTATAAACAAACAGATTCTTCTGGGAACCCACCCATGCCGCGCGCGCGTAATATCAAAATATTAAATTTTTATTTATTAATTATTTAATTTTTAATCATGAATTCTAAATTTAAAAATCATCATAGCCAAGTGATTACAAAATTTACAAACATCACACAGAATTAAAATTTATAATATATATACCAATTACCGGAGTTGTAGATTGGGTGTACAATGTTGTTACAGATGAAATCTGTATAGAGCTGGGTGTTTGGGGTCGAGGACTGCCTATGGCAGAAAGAGCCAATTTATAATCTGACAATTATATGGAAGTTTTTATGTGGGAAAATCTGAAAAGACATAATCGCGTAAAGAATGACCATGAGATCTGCTTGGAAGGTTGAATAATGTTCAGGTTGATAAGTGTACAAAATATCAGATTTCTATATGAAAGTATATTAAAAAATGAATACAAAATTTGTGAACAGAAATGTGTGGAAGCAAGTTAAATAAAGGCGTTTGAAAACATCGCTATCACAGGGGTTTAGGCCTTAAATTGGTGCAAGTCTGCTTGAAGTGGATAGAGATATATGTAAAATAATATAGTGTTACTTTGAAGTTATTGTTCGATAATATCTTGCTATATTGACACCATATTTTCAAATCGATATCAATTTATTCCTAAGCTTAGTTCAATCTTGTGTAAAATATATTTATAAATATGGAGATGGTGTTCTAATTTGAAAGAACGTTTTTGCAACGCTGTAGCTCGCGAAATAAACGAGATCGAATTATTTTATTTATTCAAAAAGCAAGCATTCATTAAAAGCATCCAATAAAAAAAGGTGAACACAATCGCCAAGATAAATTCGCAAATTCACAGAAAAGTCTTAAGCCTATTATTCGACCATGAGATTCTGTTTTGTATCCAAGTACAGCAAGATCCGTGTGGCTGCACACGGAGTCATGCTTCATGTTCAACACGTTAATAGCTAGACAAAAAGAAGGATGAAACTGGCATTTCGTACATCCTTTTAAGCATTATCCTGCCAAATCCTCTGACTTAGTCCAAATTGTTATTTTTTTTGTTTTTTTTTTCCGAAAATACAGCTCTTAGTTCTAGAAAACCGCAGATGCTTAATAGTCCTTGGAATTAGTTAAGGACTGTTGGGATGGTTTTGATCAGTATATTAAACGATGAAGCCCTTTTCCCTGGAAACATCGAGCAGGGGCGTTTATAAACGCCAAGGCTTATACATTAAAATAATAAATTCCAGTTTAATTTCAAAAATAACTTTATTAGGTATCACTCAAAAAGAGAAATCAGGCATGTGATATTTCAGGTGAAAAAATAGGAGTTGTATAAACTTTGTAAATAAATTGTTTGAGTCAAAAGGCGATACATCAAATAAGTTTATGGATCTGCAAAGAAAAAAAAATTCCCAAAATATCTCGAGAGATTGCTCCCTCTTTATCAATTTACGCGTATTGCACAGTAAACTAAATTTACAAATTCTAATTATTTTTTGACCAATAACAAAGTTGTTTTCATGTGATCTACAGAAATTTGTAAATTAAGTTTACTGTGCAATAAATTAATAAAGAGGGAGCAATCTCTCGATATATTTAAAAAAAAAAAGATTGTTGTTTTTTTCTTTAAAGATCCAGGTACACCCTTTTATATAAACTTTTGTAAATAAATGTTTATTTTACGTCAAAATTATCCTTTTAAAAATGGAACACCCTCTGTTTTTTAATGCACATTTACACTAGGCAAAACTGTGAAATGAATTTGTAAGAATGGAAATACTTACTTCACATCGGTGCTGTTGCTCTCGAACCAGAGGACATTCTTGCCCTTATAAGTGGCCAGGTAGGGGCTGGGGGCCATGAACATGGCTACGACACCCGGATCTTAGGCAATAGTTATGGAAACATGGAGACACTCTATATTATAATCACCGCGAAGATGTGACTAATGCTTTAATATCTCACAAAATATAATAGTGAATGTTAGTTGGTTATGTAAATATATACTTTGTATTTTTATATTTTACTAGACGAATGACCCAGGCAACGCCCGGGTTTACCCGATTAAATGTTTTATTCAAACACTATTCGTTACAATTATAAATTGGCTTCGTGGATATCACTCTTGTGAAACGTGCCGCTCCAAACTTTACATGTACATTAGGTCAGTTGATATTACCTCCCATCTTCACCGCTAGAGGCGCTGCTCGCGAGCTAAGTATAATAATTTGAATATATAGTTTTAATAATTGATTTATATATTTTTTAAAATAGCCTATCATCTTCCCCGTATTTTCTTACCTATGTATGGAAATTTTGGTTTGAATTAGTGAACTACTGCGAATTTGTATACCGGACATACAAACAAGCAAGCAAACAAACATACAAACATTCATTTTTATATATAAAATGTTAATAGTTATTTTGCATTTTTCTTTTGTTCAATCTTTTGCCTTTATAAAAGGCGATGCTGCCTGTGCCGGCAGTCGTCGTCGTGGTAGAGTATCTTGTAGAGTAGAGTCTGAAGGTGTGACAATTAAAACAAATTTATTGACAACTCAGTCGATATTTACAGAAGAGTGTGAAGGTGACAATTAAAACAAATTTATTGACAACTCAGTCAATATTTACAGTAGAGTGTGAAGGTGACAATTAAAACAAATTTATTGACAACTCAGCCAATATTTACAGTAGAGTGTGAAGGTGACAATTAAAACAAATGTATTGACAACTCAGCCACTATTTACAGTAGAGTGTGAAGGTGACTTCTAGAGTAGAGGGAACAACTTGTTTGATGAAATAAACGTACCTCTTCCGCAAGTATAAATTTTTCTCTGTGGGAGACTTATTCGGGGTATATCTCCGCGACAATATATAATAAAATATAAATATAAAATATTTTCAAAAACGAGGCAAAATGAGAGTATAATAGAGCTACAAGCATTAATTACTGAAAGTGTAATATGATGTTTTAGCGCCATATATGGATTATATTTATTATATGAATGTACTTCGTTTAAAAATATATATACCGTGGTATATTTGTTGATTTATTATTACCACACAAAATTATTAGAAGTAAAGCTCTATTAATAATTTTATTAATGAATTGACCTTTTTAAATCTACTGTACCTGTTTAAAAACTAAAATATTAGCCCATTCTACTAACTGGTTAAGAACGACAGCCAGTTCTAATATTTATTAAACAACAACAAAGCCTTTATTTAGGGCCTCTCGCCCTATACAGGATTCTCCAGTTCACAGGGGATGGAGAGAACACTGTGTGGCCTTTTCCGGGATATAATCCTGTGGAATCCAAATATCGCCACCGCTAAATACCTATTCTTTGATATTTCATTAATTAGTGCTGGAAATGAAGGACAAAGTTGCATTGTTTTATCATTTAGTTTTTGTCTTTTCTCAGATAGAGCAGCACAATCAAATAAGTAGTGCAATATCTCCATTGTTATTCCTGATCCACAGAAAGTACATTTCAAGTCTTCACCCCTCATTAAAATCGGATGGTGTTCTCTGAAAAAAATTGAAAGGGTTCTAAATTGCGCGATTAATCTGATGACAGGAAAAGCGAGTTCACCTAAGAAATATTTTTCGGTGGTAAACGTTGTATATATGTCTCTATAGTGGGAATATAACTTTGATTGGGTTATTCTTGTTAAGTCATTTTGTATTGTTTGCTCTATCACAGTTCTTAATATTTCTGGGATCTCATTCCTAAGTGAATCAGGATCATTACAATAAGTAAGCCACGAGGATCCGTTATTATTGAGTTAATTGCTTAATTGTTTTATAAACACGATGAGCGCACCTGTAGCACAGGATATTTGCCTCATTCTATTTAAACATATTCGAGGCAATCTATTTGTATTCATACTCAGCACCCTCAGCCAGTATTTCAAGGTCAATTTCAGAGCTGTTATTATTAATGAGACGCGGCCTGTTTCTGGTCTTATTATGTATCCTGGTGTATATCTAGGCAAATTCAAGAACCTACGAATAAATGTATCTTGTATATGATCCAATAAATCTTTATGCTCTGTTGCCCAAATTGGAGCAGCATACATCAAAACAGCCATCACAATAGAATCAAACAGTTTCTTTGCATAGTTTAATGAATTAATTTTTGATTTTGCTAATATTGGGGTTGTTGCATCAATTGCCGCAAGTGATTTTCCTATGAAAAAGTTTGCGGCTTGAGTGGTTTTAGTTGTACTGACCAGAGGGTATCCCAAGTAATTATATCTTCTTGTTACCATCAGAGGTTTACCATTCCAGTACCATCTATCTTCTCTTGAGGGTTTATCATCATTGCGAAATACCATAACCTTCGATTTGGACTCGTTCAGCGTCAAATAGTTCTCACCAAGATATTCTTTCAATATGTTAATCTTTTTTGAGGTTTATCCTCGAATCCCCTATAAAAGCAATATCATCTGCATACATCAGCAGGTGAACGTCACCAAATTCCGGCAGGTATACACTCGTCAGATCTGAGTAGTCATGCATTTTAATCAGGTCCGTCATGAATAATATGAAAAGTGATGACGATAATGGCTCTCCTTGTAAAACTGCGAATGTATTATGATATTTTTTTTGTAATTGATCCCCTCCATCTGATTGCCACAGTCGCCTGTTCGTAGTAATTTCTAATTGCGTGTATAAATTGATAGCTTACGCCCAGATTGGTTAATTTATTCCAAAGTAATGAGTGAGGAACTGTATCAAATGCTTCTCTCAAATCAACAAAAAAATAGATATAATTTTCCTCTCTTTTCCCTCAATGATAGTTGTATTAGAGTGGTCAATGTGAATATCAGATCCACACACGATCGACCCCTTCGGAATCCCGCCTGATTTTCTGGAATGGCGTTTCTTCTTTCTACCCATTCATTCAGTCTTGATCTTAGTATTGTCGTAAAAAGTTTCGATAAATTGCTTGTCAGTGCTATACCACGATAATTTGAAGGGTTGTCTTTGTCACCGCTTTTAAAGATTGGATGTATGATCGATTTAGTCCATATTGTAGGATAGTGTCCCATTATCAGAGCTCTATTGTAAAATTGTTCTAATAAACCCATGTATGAGTCTGGGAGTATTTTTATTATTTCATTGGGGATGTCATCAGGTCCACTTGCCTTGTTATTTTTCAAATCTCTGATTGCCCTGCCTATCTCTTCAGAAGTTATCTCTGGATCAAGTATTGGATCACTCGACGAAATCCTCACTTCTATATTACAAAGCTTCTCTTTTTTCTCAATACTCATTGATTCGCAATAAATATCCTGCCATTCCTGTACAGTAATTTCTCCTTGAATGTTTGTTGCTCTTTTAAATAGCGCAATGGTCTTCCAAAAGGACTTTGAATCTTTTACATATCTCAATATTTCTTGTTTTTCCTGAATATATTTCTTCCTTTTATCATCTATTAAACCGATATATTTCTTTCTATGCAGAGCATAGCTTTCAAGGTCTTCCTTTCTGTTGGTTCTACGGTATTCCTTCAGACTTTCTCTTGTTAACCTTTTCATCACGTAACAGTTTTTGTCAAACCATGGTTTAGATTCTCCGGGGGCATCCTTAGTTAAGTACATTATTCCTGATGTTGATATTGCCTCAGTAATTCTTTGAGTGAAAGTATTTACTGAGCTATCGAGATTTGATATTATTACTACTTGCAATTCCTTTAATTCCTGTCAAATGTCTTAATTCCCTCAGCTGTCCATCTGTATCTCGTAAGACCATATTCTTCTACCTTGGATTTATTTTCATAGGTGTTTTGGACTGTTATCTTCAGGGTAAGAGGAAGGTGATCTGAATACATCTGAGTTTCTTTCCTGATGTCTGATATTTTTTTCCAATATTCTTTTTTGTGAATATTTATTTGTATGTATTTTATTTTGTAGTGTCTGTAAAGTTTCTGAGCTGTCAACATCAAATCGGGTCTGCGTCAACTGCTATAATGTAGAGCCTTTTTCACCAACCACTCTACCGTCAACGACTTCGTATTTTTGTCCATTTGCAAGTACATTATTGTCTCTTAATTTTGAGCGTATTCCTTTTTCAGATAGTTCTCTCTTCTTAGAAATCAGGATGTGGTGTTGTTCTCGGGTCTTCAAAGTGTAATCTTTGTTTACAAAAATTTTATTATTTCTGAATTTGTAGCAATTCCTAAGTAGTGCAATTCTTGTGATTTGTTTCGGTATTTCAACCAAAATTGGCGCGTTAGCTTTACTTGAAAGTCGATGACAACGCGTTATTTCCGATTCGACTTGTATTTGCATCTTTTCATTTATCGCCTTAACTAATTTGCATGAAGTTTCATCTGAGTTTTCGGCTTCGGGCCCATTTATACCGTAAGATATAAGGTTATTTTCCCTTATTTTCCTCTCCAACATATCATCATGATCCTCTAGACTTTTTATTCTTAAATCGTTTTTTTTTTTTTTTTTGTGGCTAATTCCAAACATGTTTTCTGTGAAGTTTCGATAACTGTTAATCTTTGATCCCATTCCTCAAACTTTTGTTCGATGTTTTGTAATCTAGTTTCTAGTCTTGCTCCTAAAGTCCTTAGCCCTGTATGGATTTGTTTAACAAGAGATTTGAGATCATCTTCAATAACTTCCTTTGTCTCAGTAGTTTGTACAGTCGACAGAGTTGTTTGCTTTTTTGTAGGGGCCCCGGGGTTGAGTTCCACACCACCAATGATCAGTAGAATGGCAATCACTCTTATCACGTAGGCAGAAGAATACTTTTGGGTTAGCGTAAGATAGCAGGATGGGTACATTTTGTTATTGTAAGATAGGTTTTTGAATTCAATGTACTTCTCAACGAGAAATTTAGGCTCTTTAATGCAAACGATAAACAACAGTGCAAGTACTATGTATGTTAATTTCATCTTTTTCCCTTGGTGTCTGATTATAGAAAAACAGTATAGCTTTTGGGGCTACGGTATCCTCTGTGTCCCTGTGGTAAGATTATGTTTGGGGTATAGTATTACTTAGTTAATTATATCTTTATATTTAGGTTCATTAAATATTAAAGTAGATTATTAAAAGTATATTTACCGGGAGCGAACGCACGTGCTGCTTGCAGTTTGGTCTCCTGGCGGCGAATCTCTATTTATTAAACTTTACCTTTATAGAGAAAAAAATAATGTGAGAGTTTATATGTTTCGTTAATATATTTTTTAATTCACCTAATCTACTAAATGTGTTTAGGTTTATGTGGAAAAAAACTGATTATCAATATATAAAGTTTCAAATAATCTATTCCCTCACTATATATCACCTGACCCTTTTATTTATTATTTTTCAATTGTTTTTTCATATTATTATATCTGTTATCCTATCCCCCACCCCCATCTTTTATTTAGATCATATAAAAGCGTTTTAAATAAACTTAACTATTTCAGCATTATTCAGCTTGCTCACGCTCGATAACTCTATGTTCTGTTGAAATTCCAGGAAATTGGTCAAATTATGAGAAATCGTATAAGACACAAATAAATAAATCTCTCTTTTTTCATAAAGCTAAACTTTATTTGTTCCTCATATATAGGTTTCCTAAATATTTAAGAAATCTGGCTGAAATTTGAACAGAATATTGAGTTGTCTGAAAAATGAGTTTTTTCACATTTTAAATAACAACAACAACAACAAAAAATTCAAATTAACCAGGTACTAGACTAATTACTTTTTTTCCAGTAAAATGATGATGGTGATGATATATCAGCATCGTGATGGGCACAAACAAGATTCTTTCGGCGAACACTCACAATAACAGAACACGAGTTTAAAGAAGGCCACTCTCACTCTTTTTTAAAAATGTACTAATTTAAAAATCCTAGATTCAGCAGTTAGGTGTATTCGATAAAGATGTAATTTAGTATATTGGCTATTTACAGGGTGTCCCAAAATAACGGAGTTAATGTTCAATTTATCCTAACATGAAAGAGAGTATTGAAGCGTAATATATATTTTTAAATGTTTTGGCAGATTCTCCATACTTCTACCTACCATTATGTTAAGTTTAGACTCTGTGCTAACTTATTTGGTCATGGTATTAGGATGTCAAACAAACGTAGAGAGAGTGCAATTAGGGAGCTGTTCCATCAAGGAAACCGTCAATGTGATATTTTTTGGTTGCTCAATGTGCCTCAACAAACTGTGTCCAAGGCTATTAATTGCTTCAATGAGCTTGGCCATGAAGGCGACTGTGCAGGAAGAGGAAGAAAGCGCACCGCCAACACATCCGCCAACCGTAAGATTATCAAAATGCGACTTCAACGAAATTCGAGTGTCCCCATGAGAAAAATCGTCCGTGAGACCGAAATAAGCAAGTCTTCGGTACATCGAATATGGAAAGGGAACTCGACCTCAAGGCGTACAATCCCCAAAAAGTTCAGCTCCTCATGGATGAGAACAAGCGCGTACGGCTGGAGAGATGTCGCCAACGCAAGCACCAGGTCACTGGTCAACAATGGGAGCGCAATCTCTTCACGGACGGAAGGCTGTTCATCCTCGAGCAGGCGCAGAACCACCAAAACGACAGGAATTGGTCCGCAGAGGCTTCCGGCACATCGGCCATCGTTGAACATCACCAAAATCCGCAGTCGGTTAAGATATGGACCGGGATTTGCGCCAGTGTAAAGATCCCCTTGCTTTCGTGTATCAGGGTATTGAGGGGGTTGCTATTTCTTCTCAATATTAAAGCTGTCTCTCTCGGTTTACTCTAGTAGTCGTAACACAGGGGATCAAAATCAGCCAAGAAGTGTATCCCGCAACATTCTCGAGGCCGTCGTACTCCCTTGGCTCAACACCTCTTCGGCAATGCGGATTGGATGTTCCAGCAGGATTCCGCGTCGGCTTACAAGGCGAAATTGAATCAAGACTGGTGCAGAGCCCATTTTCCGGATTTCGTCATGACGGCGGAATGGCCACCCTACTCACCCGATCTCAACCCGATGAATTTACAACGTTTGGTCCATTTTGCAGTTTGAAGTTTCTGAAGCGATCGCTGCTCCAATAATGGACTGATTGTCGCCGGAGGACCTGTGGTCCATAATGGAAATTTTCAGCTCACGTTTGGACCTGTGTGTCGCCGCCGAGGGAGGCTACTTTGAAACCGGTTGAATATATTGTTAGTCAGTATCCATATTTTATACTACTATGCAATGCTGTTAATTTGTTGGAAAAGCCCAAAGGTAGACGCGAACAGTTTCTTTATTTAAAAGACTGAGCTTTCGGACAATTACGTCCTTCAACCGGCCATTACGTGAATACAAGAAACTAGAGAAAATATATTGAGGGTATAAATGTATTCGTAGTAGTCGTAACACAGGGGATCAAAATCAACCAAGAAGTCTATCGCCGCAACATTCTCGAGGCCGTCGTACTCCCGTGGCTCAACACCACTTCGGCAATGCGGATTGAATGTTCCAGCAGGATTCCGCGTCGGTTTACAGGCGAAATTGAATCAAGACTGGTGCAGAGCCCATTTTCCGGATTTCATCATGACGGCGGAATGGCCACCCTACTCACCCGATCTCAACCCGGTTTTGATATAAAACTGGCGCTTCTAGTTTATTATCTCATTGTTTCATCTGGCAAGACCATTATTTTGAAGCGTCATCATATGGCTTCCTTTCTCAGTAACCATTATTTCTCTAAAGTGTAAACAACCTAGTTTCTTTTTGCTCCTAAAATGTAAACATTTTGTATAAAACAATGTGTTTTTGCGGGGAGTTTAATTTAATTACTTTTATATGAATAAAAAAAAGCTTCCGAGAGTCATCGTAGTTTATGGTGACCATGCTCTAACTGAAAGAACATGTCAGAGATGGTTTGCATGGTTTAAAAGTGGAATTTTGATTTGGGAGATAAAGAAAGACCCGGAGCGCCACTAAAGTTTGGGAATGAAGAATAGAGGCAAGGCTCGATGAATATCCAATACAAACGCAAAAGGAACTGGTAAAAACACCTGGAGTCACTCAACCAGCCATTTTTAATCGCTTAAAAGAAATGGGAATGATCCGAAAGGTAGGAAATTGAGTGGCGTATGAACTGAAGCCAAGAGACGTCGAAAGCCGTTTTTTCACGCGTGAACAACTGCTCCAACGTCAAAATAGAAAGGGGTTTTTGCATTGAATTGTAAGTGGCGATGAAAAGTGGGTCCATTACGATAATCCAAAACGTCGTGACACATAAGGATACCCTGACCGTGCCTCATCATCGTTGACCAAGCCGAATATTCATGGCGAAAAGATCAGGCTGTGTATTTGGTGGGACCAGCTAGGAGTGGTATATTATGAGCTGCTACAACCGAACGAAAGGATCATAGGGGAGGTCTGCCTAAGACAATTGATGCGTTTGAGCCAAACATTGCGAAAAAACGGCTGCAATACGCTAATGGACACGACAAACTGATAATAGATTATGAATAATAATGGAAAAGCTCGGCCACATGCTGCAGTACCCGTTAAAACGAACTTAGAAACGCTCAAATGGGAAGTCCTACCACATCCGCCGTATAGCCCAGATATTGCTCTTTCCAATTATTATCTCTTCCGATCAATGCAACATAGCTTGGCTTTGACCAGCACTTCTCCAATTACGATGAAGTAAAAAAAAGGATCGATGAATGGATAGCGGCCAAAGAGCCGGCCTTTTTCTGCGATGGAATCTATCAAATTCTAGAAAAAAAAAGTAGTGGCTACCGACGGACAATACTTTTAACATTGAATGTCTAACCAATTTTACAGAATAAAGCTTCAATTTTCGAAAAAGAACTGCACGAACAATACAACAAATATAAATATACAATATAATATACTCCCAATATATTTATATAGATGGAAATTTCGCCGGGAGGAAATTGATCTAAAGAGACTAGAGTCGTCTTTCCCGTCAAAATAGACGTCTAACACCAGACGCCATCTATTGACCGTCGCCGCAACTAGCGGCCTCGGGTCGGTGACAAAGCCACAACACTCAGCTATGGAAAACTGAAAAGCGTCCACCTAGAGACCAAGACTGACGAGGGCCATTAGCCCGAAATGGCAAGGGTGCGTTCCCTGAAGATGGTAATAAAAAATGGAATGGTCTCTAGGTGGACGCTTCTCAGTTTGTCAAAGCTGGTGTTGTGGCTTTGTCACCGACCCGAGGCCGCTAGTTGCGGCGACGGTCAATAGATGGCGTCAGGTTTTGGCGTTTATTTTGACGGGAAAGGCGCCCTATGCTTCTATATATATCAAACTACAAGTAAAACAATAGAATACCAGAATCAAAATATTTAGATTTAGATAAGTTCAGAAAATTGTTTGTCTCAAGGTTCAATTCAAGGTCCCGATGTTCCTACGGAAGATCAGAGTTGAGGCCAAGGCGAAGATAAATTGCCCAAGTTTCCTGCCCGGATTATTGGTGTACGTGTGGCCTGTCTCGTATGGTAAAAATAACTCTCTTTAAATCTGAACATCTTGAACGTAAAACGGCCATATTTAAAATATTTATTCGCAATTTTTTTTATAGAGGCCTCAGGCCTTCATGCATCTCTTTAGATTCTGGAGAGTTCTGGAAATGGGTGTCAGGATTTGAGCCTCTCCAAAAACATCCCAGATATGGACATGTAGTAGATTCAATTCTTTTTATCAAATTAATTAATTCATCCCATGTATATTCTGTGATTATTTTAACGAGAATTATTGGCAAACAAATGATAACGAATATACATAAAGTCACAGATCTTATCCATAAACTAGTTCTTTTCACTTGTTAAATGGAGTGCCAAATATACAATCTACCAAAATCAGAGAGATAAACAGTAAAAATTTCAAGACTATATTCGAAGAGTTTTTGGCACACTTTTTTGAAATAAAGGATTTCAAAATAAAGGATTGAGGTGCTGCGATAGGCATAATTAGGCGATCCTTTCTCTTGGTATCTTTAGGTCTTCGACGTTTCAAATTCAATTGCTTTAGTACAATCTAGTTTAATTTGATGTGATGATACTTTGTGGGTTTGAGTATATATTTTGTCTTATTGAGTTTATATTAGAGGCTAAATGAGGGGAATATTGTAGTAGAAAGAACTGCTCTGCCTGAAACATTTTTCGTCATTCTAATATACCCTTTGTGTTATTGACTTCCGTAATCATAAGTTTAATTATCAACCTTTTAAATATTTATATTTTATTAACGTTATATATATGCTTACTTTTGCATGCTTTGTTACCAGAGTTTGGTCGAATATTTAAAGAACACATTAACACAAAGCAATAACGCGCCATCTATACAAATAAAATGAAAGGGTTAAAAAGCACGAATGTTTCTTTTATACATAATACAAACTTCTACTGCCCTTACTGCAATGAAAAAAATATTTGAATGTAATTCTACTGTCCTATAAGCTTATGTCCATAGTTTTCTTGAAAACCATTTCTGAGATTCCATCCTTCAGTGCTGCATATATAAGCAGAATCGTCCAATACAGTATTAGAGCTCTGAGAAGCGGTCTGGTGGATTAAATTGGCGAAACCGCTGGAAGGGTTCACCACTGATGAGCCAAGCCCTCCCAATATGTTTTTTCATTGCAGAAAGGGCAGTAGAAGTTTGTATTATGTATAAAAGAAACATTCGTTCTTTTAAATCCTTTCATTTTATGTGTAAAGAACGATTTGTTGACGATATTCTTTTTCTGAATAATTAGTTTTGTATAAACTCTTGTTTAAAGAAAATTAGGTTTTCTACATTCCCCCAATTCATCGGCATATATATATATATATATTTATTTAATTAAAAAGGCATATATTGGATCAAAAAATTATTTATTTTACCAATATTTCAGCTGGCTGAACGCCAACCTTTATCAAGGTGTTAAAACATTTTAAAGTGTTTCAACAACAAACTCAGCGCCACATAACGTCAACAGCATTAAGTTACATCAATTTTAATGCGCCTTACATTTATTCAAGATATTCTATGATATTTATTTAAAACAGAATATTTAGATTATCATCATTCCTTTTTATAGTTTCATTCTTTTTGTAATATTCACTGTTCATATATCTTGATTGGTTATTGGAGCGAGAGAGGACCTAGACGAAAACTGCGGATCACGACCTACAAGGAAGACCACGAATAAATAAACACAATAACGTTGAAAGGTAATTTATTTTTATTTACTTTTATTTATTTACTTTTACTTTTATTTATTTGCTTTGAATATGGAAACCCGCTCGGGAAACGTGTATAACACCAAGAAGGAAGAAACCAAGGTCGACGACCCTGCAAAGCTGCAACTTGGTGCAACAATTGGTAGAGATGCTGGTTTCGAACCAGTTGCTTTAAACCCCAATATAGAAATTCCGAAATATGACGGGACAGAAGACCCTCGCCCATGGATAGAATCCCACGAAGAGATTGGTTTCCTCTACCATTGGGCAGACTACATAATCGCCCGTTATGCCGTCAAGAACATGACGGAAAGCTCTAAAACCTGGCTAAATTTGCACAAAGCTAGCTTCACGAGTTGGATAAATATTCAAATCTTTTTCATTAAGTACTTTTCTCTGGACGCGAATAAAGAAGAATTATTAATGAAGCTTAGCAGAATGCAACACTGGAATGAACCAGCAATCAGGCTCGCGGAAGACATCTTAGTGTTGTGCAATAAGGTTGACCCCTCAATGGAAGAAGAAACGAAAATCGAACATATTATTGGAGGACTGAAAAAAGAGTACTCATTCGCGCTCTACCTAAACCCTCTTAAAACGACCGATGAACTTCTTGTCGTGTGCAAAAAAAATGGATTATTTTGAGAAGAAGTATCGGGAACGTGTGGAGAAATCCAGAAGCCTATATAGCGGCCAAGCTATTCCAGATCCCTACAACAACAAAAAATATATTTATATACGTTTATAAATCTATATATAGGTGGATTGAATGTTTTTTAGAATTGTTTTAACGAATGTTCGTTAGGCAAACTGTTTCCCTGTTAAAAACCGGGCGAAGCCGGGTACATTCCCTAAATACAGTTATTTACAAATGTTCGTTTGTGGCAAGATACTATTCCTTCAACTTCAAATTACCGAG
>CP092865.1:34679678-34740458 GCA_030710605.1 Cordylochernes scorpioides | reverse complement strand
CAACCATCCCAATAGTGTTTTGATTGCTTTTGGTTGACATCCATGTACATATTTGATGGCTCCCTTGAATAGAGAAGAGGCAATATCTGCGCCTAGCAATATGTCAATTGGTGCGGTATATTGTAGATCGGCTAGTTGCAAGCCTTGTAAATGATAAAATTGATGTTCTTCAAATTTTAAATATCGCATATAACTTGTCACCTTATCCACAACAATTGCATCTGTTTAAAAAACTTTGTATAGGTTGAAATGGGATGTGAAATTGAGATTTATTACTCTATCGGGTCTGTCCAAAATCTGTCCTCCTATTCCGGCCAATTCTACTCTTGTCCTAGAAGGTTACAAATTCAGTTTCTTCAAGCAGTCCCGAGTTATTAGTGTGGCTTGACTTGCTGTATCTATTAAAGCTCTACAAGTCTGATATTTACTTAGATGATTCATCACCATAATTGTTGCGGTAGACAATAGTACAAATGAGTCCTCTTGGTTAGATATCAAACAGGTGGTGTTTTATGAATGAATGTCACGCCCAAAGCATCATTGTTTTCCTTTACACTTGACTCAGCTTGGTTTTTATCTGGTTCTTCAATTGTAGAAATTTCTATTGTTATGTTCTTCAAACTGCTGAATGACGGCATCAATGTGAATCAATGTGTTATGTTTTCCTTAACACTTTCTACACTTGAATTCTGACTCACATTGATTTACCGAATGATTGTTCCTTAAACAATTGAAACATAACTTGAGTTATTTGATTTTTCTCCTTCGCTTTAATGGCTCCATGCCTAAAAAAGTTGCGCATTGATAGATTTCATGCTACTGTTGATATAGAAATCAATTGGCCTTTGTTAGATTGTGTACTTTCAATTTCATGGAGCATTTAATTAGGGGCAATACCTTTTCTGTTTCACTCGTATTAAGTACCTTTGCATGGTTTTCTAAAATTTTCAATAATTCTGAACAGGAGGGTATGTGATTACAGTCTCTTGTCATGTTCCAGCTGCGCTTTGTTTTTTGTCTAATTTATCACTCATGATTTTCCCAATTATGATATCACTAAGTTCATCTAGCTTATAATCGAGTGTTTCTAGAGATCTAATGACTTCACATGAATTATCTACCAAAAATAGAAGTTGTGTGGACGATTCTATTGTTAGCTTAGGTAGATCTAGTATTCTTTGTATTAGGTTAAATATCAAATATTTTTTATTATCATATCTTTTTGCCAACAATTCCCAAGCCAAAACAGAATTATTTTCTGTTATTGGTATGTGATTAACAAGTATTAAAGCCTTTCCCGTCAGACAAGTCTTTAAATACTGTAATTTAACTATATTTATTAATTGACTGTTATCAATAATAGTAGTTTTAAAAATATTAGAAAACGAAAAATCCAATTTTCTATTTTTCCATCAGAAATTGGTAGTTCTATTTTAGGCAAATTAGCATAAATCATATTAACTGCATTGTTACTTAAAGGAAAATTTGCATCATTGTGAAAATGTTGAGTAAACCGAAGAATTTTCACCTCTAACTTACAATATTTATCGGTTATTTCCTCTATTTATAATAAAAGTTCGTCTGTATCTTTTATTCCCATAAAATATTCACAAGCTTGTTTCAACTGCTGTTTGATCTTCTCGATCTTTTTTAATATTGCATCGAGTTCAAAACAATCGGCCGCGTTGTTTTCTATTTCCCGTTCCAACTTTTCTAAATTAAGACCTAGTCTTTTGATTCTTATTTATGTTTCTGTATCCATGAGGTTGACTTACCGTATCAGGCTTCTATCCGGCTCGAGGGACCAATGTATGAAAAAGTGAACGTTGTATAAGCTTATGATTTTGCTTTATTTTAAAAATGAATCGATGTTGGTTCCATATGCTTGAATTGAATATTACACCTTACTCCTTTATATTCTATTGCTTTAAAAGGAACGCAACAAAACAAGGGAAAAAACCCTACAATTTCAAAATAATTTGATAACTCAGAGAAAAAAAAAACAATATGAAAATGATGATGATAAAAATTGAATGTGTCTGCCAGAAAAATGCTTCTATGAATTAAAAAATAAGAATAATTACAAAATTAACATATATACTTCAAACAAATGGTGTTATGTCTTTGTCATCGACCTGAGTCTTCTAGATTGTAGTGGTGGTCAATAAAGGTCGCAAAGGTTTTGCGTCTATTTCGACAGGAAAAATAACCTTTCCTTTAATTATTAGTTATTCATTAAACGCCACTTTTATTGGACTATACCGAATTGCCGGCGTATATAAATAAATTCTAGTACTGTCGGAGATGGATATTTTTCCATACTATCAAACATGGCGGAAAGGAAGGATACCTGGATGTAGCTGGCGTTGATGTAGTCGTCGGGTCCCTCCAGAGTCACACGGTTGTAGTCGTCTGCGCACATATTCAGGTCACATGATTGTCTCACTAGGCATTTCGGTCCCTCTCGATCCCATCCACTCCGACCTCTCGTACTCACTCCACGCTATCGATTCCACTCACTTCACCCCCATTCACAAAGATCACCACCCGCTCGGCCCGACGCGCGCCTTGCGGCCCTGCCGATCACCCGGCTCCTGGAAAGGTCGCGCGCTTCAGATGAAGCACGGACGCGTTACGAGGTTATTGGGCGATAAAACCATCTATGATATACGTTCTAAACAAAATTATATATATATGATGTAATTCTACTATAGATGTGTGAAAAATTAGCAGTCGTTTGTGGCTGTCTCCACCTCAATCATCTCTCTCTTTATTTTCCAAATCTTTTATACAAAAACAAAATTTACATACATGTTAACTGCTTTAAAATTTACATATGAAAAGATTTATATTGTACAATCGAATTTAGAGATTTTGGTTTTATTTGTTTAATTTGCTAATGTTGATTGGTTTCATTTATTTGTTATTTCTTTCTTTAATTAATTCAATTGATATTTATATATTACATGGGTTTTATATATATATATATATATATATATATATATATATAGAAAACCCATGTAATATATAAATATCAATTGAATTAATTAAAGAAAGAAATAACAAATAAATGAAACCAATCAACAATAGCAAATGAAACAACTCAGGGAAAAAAATATATGAATAATATCATAATAAATATCTAAAATTCAAAATGAAATAAAATAAATATATAAATAATATAAGTATCTAAGTATCTTAAACTAAGTGTATACATCTGGTTAGTCAATTTTTCGATTGATACTATTTTTATCTTCTAATGAGTTCCACAGTTTTCTAAAAATATTCTGCAATGCTTTTTCTTTGATATAAATTTGTTTTGTGTCCGGGTGACGAAAGATGTTTTTTAAACTTGGGTTGGGTTGATATAGTGTTATTATATTATGCTTTTTCAAACTTCTAGTTATATTTAGCACCGAGAGGAACAGTCAGGATGAGGAGTTTTCCAGTGCCTCTCTGCACCTTGTAAGACCTTTAACAGTTCTCACAAAGTTTAGGCAGTCGTGGTCGAGGCAGAGTGGAAAGCTTGGGAATGTCCATACACAAAAAAAAACGAAGACACAGTTGCACTAAGAAAGTTCCGTGAACAGATAAAAGTTGAGCTAGGAGCGAAAGATGGAGATAGAAGAGTTCTTACTGACTACATGGTGGATGAGGTGGACCTGGGGTACAACCGATGAGGGCTCACGCAGATGGTGAAGTGACTGTATTTTTAGGTTAAAACGAGGGCTTTATATACCTTTTATGAGAAAGGGAGTTTTGCATATCACCAGATGTGAAGAGAGTGGATAGTCTGGTGACATTCTAAACTGGCGCCGTCCTGACAGCTTACAATCTATCTTTAGATGTTGTTTGTGACTTCCATCTATCTCGAATTTAGACGTTTTTGACTTCTATCTCTTTAGCTCAACTCTTAATCTATTACAGAGTTTAATTTATTTATCCTCAGTTTGTACAAAGTACATTACATATGATGATGTAATGACACATGTCAATCATGCGTATAATCATTTACAGACGTGTTTCTATTATACAACATGAAAATCTTGTTATAAGTTATATACAATATGGGGTTGTTGGCTTAAATTACCATATATATATTTTTTTAGAAATCTATTCAGTTGAGAGAGTGGATATGTTTGCTCGAAAAATATATTTATATATCATATAAATATATAATGTAATGAATATTATTACCATTATTATCATAATATTCTATGTTCCGGAAAATTATTTCCAATAATATTCGTTAGGCAAACTTTCACTCAGATAAAATCCGGGCGAAGCCGGGTACATCTGCTAGTTATGAATAAATAAGATATGTTCCTTTTGACAAAAAGGTTGGTCTTAATTCTTTATTCACTTAAGCATTGCTCATTTATCACTGGTATAGAGTCGTTATAGGGTTGTGATGTTGTTTTCAACCATGGTGGACCGTGCCACCACAGCTGAAGATCGAGCAATTGATCCAATGATATTCCCCTGGATGCAAGATCAGCGAGATTGTCCTCTCCTTTGACGTGCATCCAACGACATGGTAATAGCTCTTGTATATCCATTACCCGATTAGAAACATAGGGTTCCCATCTGCTATGCTCTGAAGCCAAACAACTCAGCACTATGGTGGAATCTGACCACAATGTAACCTTGTTTATATTCAACGACATTGCCGTACAAACGAGTCTAGTCAGCTGAGCTAGCAATAGCGATGCACACAATTCCATGCGTGGAGTCGTAGTGGTTTTTAAAGTAGCTACTCGGGTTTTCGCTGCCAATTGATATACATAATGTATTGAGGAATTATGGATTATCTCGATATAAACCATTGCAGCATATGCACTTTGTGAGTCATCAGCAAATCCATGTATCTCATAAGTTGTAAGCTCATAAAGTCTTATCCATCGCGGTATCGGTACCTGGTGTAGTGATGCTAGATCATTTTCTAATGCCTTCCACGATTCTTGTAATCCAACTGGAATAGGCTCATCCCATGTTAGTTTTGAAGCCCATAATGTCTGAATCATCAACTTGATTTCAAGTATCACCGGCACAAACCAACCAAGGGGGTCATATATATTTGCCATTCTTGATTATTTCAAATTTCTTCAATCCTATTTCATCATTCTTCGGGTTCCAATTAATGCCCAATAAATTTATTCCCAATGTATTCTAACTATCAACATTAGCATTGAAAGTTGTCTATTTCTTGAAGTGTGCCCAATACTGTACGTTTATTGGAAGTCCATTGTCGTAATTTAAAACCGCCTGCTTGCAACAACAATTGGTCTAATTCTCTTATAAGTTTGCGCCCATTTTCTACAGTTTCACACTCAGTCAACAAGTCAACCACATAAAATTCTAATTTAAGAATGGCTTCTGCCGTTTGAAAACTAATTTTTTCATCATAAGCCAGTTGTTTTAATACCCTGATGGCCAAGAATGGTGCACAAAAATGTTTCGTATGTCAAGGTTTCAAGTTCATACTCCTTTAAACCATGACATGTTTCATCTCTCCAAATTATTTTTTGATACGGAGTATCTTCTGGATGAACTAAAATCTGCCTGTACATCTTGGTGATGTCTGCAGATATAGCGATAGGGTGAGATCGAAATCTCAACAACAAAGGGAAAATGTCCTTTTGAAGCTTGGGTCCTGTATTTAAAACATCATTTAAAAAATAACCTGTTGTTGTTTTTGAAGAAGCGTTTAATACAACTCGCAATTTTGTGGTAGAGATATTTTTTTATTATAGAATGATGAGGAAGGTAAAATGCTTTATCATCATTTCCGTTTTCCTTCACCTCATTCATGTGGCCTAAATCCAGGTATTCTTGCATGAAATTCTTGTAGGTCTGATATACCTGGGGCTGTTGTTTCAAGATTTGATCCATTCTCAAAAAAACACTTAATGGCTTGAGGTTTTGATTCTCCAAGCAAACAGGGGTACTTAAAGGGCAATCTTACAATGTATCTACCACATGTTTCTCTCTCATGAGTTGTTTTAAAATGAATTTCATTGAAATCATCTTCAAACGGATCGGGTTTGGTTTTGAGTTCTTCCCATAAGGAAAATATTGGTTCACATTTATTGAGCGTACAATTGAATGTGTGCAGGTTTTGATAATTTCTGGATTTCTTTTGAACGATTTTAATTTCTTCAAAGAGCAACCATCCAAATAGTGTTTTGATTGCTTTTGGTTGACATCCATGTACATATTTGATGGCTCCCTTGAATAGAGAAGAGGCAATATCTGCGCCTAGCAATATGTCAATTGGTGCGGTATATTGTAGATCGGCTAGTTGCCAGCCTTGTAAATGATAAAATTGATGTTCTTCAAATTTTAAATATCGCATATAACTTGTCACCTTATCCACAACAAGAGCATCTGTTTAAAAACTTTGTATAGGTTGAAATGGAATGTGAAATTGAGATTAATTACTCTATCGGGTCTGTCCAAAATATGTCCTCCTATTCCGGCCAATTCTACTCTTGTCCTAGAAGGTTACAAATTCAGTTTCTTCAAGCAGTCCCGAGTTATTAGTGTGGCTTGACTTGCTGTATCTATTAAAGCTCTACAAGTCTGATATTTACTTAGATGATTCATCACCATAATTGTTGCGGTAGACAATAGTACAAATGAGTCCTCTTGGTTAGATATCAAACAGGTGGTGTTATGAATGGATGTCACGCCCAAAGCATCATTGTTTTCCTTTACACTTGACTCAGCTTGGTTTTTATCTGGTTCTTCAATTGTAGAAATTTCTATTGTTATGTTCTTCATACTGCTGAATGACGGCATCAATGTGAATCAATGTGTTATGTTTTCCTTAACACTTTCTACACTTGAATTCTGACTCACATTTATTTTCCGAATGATTGTTCCTTAAACAATTGAAACATAACTTGAGTTATTTAATTTTTCTCCTTCTCTTTAATGGCTCCATGCCTAAAAAAGTTGGGCATTGATAGATTCCATGCTCCTGTTGATATAGAAATCAATTGGCCTTTGTTAGATTGTGTACTTTCAATTTCATGGAACATTTAATTAGGGGCAATACCTTTTCTGTTTCACTCGTATTAAGTACCTTTGCATGGTTTTCTAAAATTTTCAATAATTCTGAACAGGAGGGTATGTGATTACAGTCTCTTGTAATGTTCCAGCTGCGCTTTGTTGTTTTGTCTAATTTATCACTCAGGATTTTCCCAATTATGATATCACTAAGTTCATCTAGCTTATAATCAAGTGTTTCTAGAGATCTAATGACTTCACATGAATTATCTACCAAAAATAGAAGTTGTGTGGACGATTCTATTGTTAGCTTAGGTAGATCTAATATTCTTTGTATTAGGTTAAATATCAAATATTTTTTATTATCATATCTTTTTGCCAACAATTCCCAAGCCAAAACAGAATTATTTTCTGTTATTGGTATGTGATTAACAAGTATTAAAGCCTTTCCCATCAGACAAGTCTTTAAATACTGTAATTTAACTATATTTATTAATTGACTGTTATCAATAATAGTAGTTTTAAAAATATTAGAAAACGAAAAATCCAATTTTCTATTTTTCCATCAGAAATTGGTAGTTCTATTTTAGGCAAATTAGCATAAATCATATTAACTGCATTGTTACTTAAAGGAAAATTTGCATCATTGTGAAAATGTTGAGTAAACCGAAGAATTTTCACCTCTAACTTACAATATTTATCGGTTATTTCCTCTATTTATAATAAAAGTTCGTCTGTATCTTTTATCCCCATAAAATATTCACATACTTGTTTCAACTGCTGTTTGATCTTTTCGATCTTTTTTAATATTGCATCGAGTTCAAAACAATCTGCTGCGTTGTTTTCTATTTCCCGTTCCAACTTTTCTAAATTAAGACCTAGTCTTTTGATTCTTATTTATGTTTCTGTATCCATGAGGTTGACTTACCGTATCAGGCTTCTATCCGGCTCGAGGGACCAATGTATGGAGAAGTGAACGTTGTATAAGCTTATCATTTTGCTTTATTTTAAAAATGAATCGATGTTGGTTCCATATGCTTGAATTGAATATTACACCTTACTCCTTTATATTCTATTGCTTTAAAAGGAACGCAACAAAACAAAGGAAAAACCCTACAGTTTCAAAATAATTTGATAACTAAGAGAAAAAAAAACAATATAAAAATGATGATGATAAAAATTGAATGTGTCTGCCAGAAAAATGCTTCTATGAATTAAAAAATAAGAATAATTACAAAATTAACATATAAACTTCGAACAAATGGTGTTATGTCTTTGTCATCGACCTGAGTCTTCTAGATTGTAGTGGTGGTCAATAAAGGTCGCAAAGGTTTTGCCTCTATTTCGACAGGAAAAATAACTTTTACTTTAATTATTAGTTATTCATTAAACGCCACTTTTATTGGACTATACCGAATTGCCGGCGTATATAAATAAATACCAGTACTGTCGGAGATGGATATTTTTCCATACTATCAAACATGGCATAAAGGAAGGATACCTGGATGTAGCTGGCGTTGATGTAGTCGTCGGGTCCCTCCAGAGTCACACGGTTGTAGTCGTCTGCGCACATATTCAGGTCACATGATTGTCTCACTAGGCATTTCGGTCCCTCTCGATCCCATCCACTCCGACCTCTCGTACTCACTCCACGCTATCGATTCCACTCACTTCACCCCCATTCACAAAGATCACCACGCGCTCGGCCCGACGCGCGCCTTGCGGCCCTGGCCGATCACCCGGCTCCTGGAAAGGTCGCGCGCTTTCAGATGAAGCACGGACGCCTTACAAGGTTATTGGGCGATAAAACCATCTATGATATACGTTCTAAACAAAATTATATATATATGATGTAATTCTACTATAGATGTGTGAAAAATTAGCAGTCGTTTGTGGCTGTCTCCACTACAATCATCTCTCTCTTTATTTTCCAAATCTTTTATACTAAAACAAAATTTGCATACATGTCAACTGCTTTAAAATTTACATATGAAAATATTTATATTGTACAATCGAATTTAGAGATTTTGGTTTTATTTGCATACATAAAATTGAATTTAAGGAAATGAGAGGGAGAGAGAAACTATGAACAAAGCTAAACTGGAAATTTACTTTCTATCATTTAAAATGTATTATATATATATATATATAGAAAACCCATGTAATATATAAATATCAATTGAATTAATTAAAGAAAGAAATAACAAATAAATTAAACCAATCAACAATAGCAAATGAAACAACTCAGGGAAAAAATATATGAATAATATCATAATAAATATCTAAAATTCAAAATGAAATAAAATAAATATATAAATAATATAAGTATCTAAGTATCTTAAACTAAGTGTATACATCTGGTTAGTCAATTTTTCGATTGATACTATTTTTATCTTCTAATGAGTTCCACAGTTTTCTAAAAATATTCTGCAATGCTTTTTCTTTGATATAAATTTGTTTTGTGTCCAGGTGACGAAAGATGCTTCTTAAACTTGGGTTGGGTTGATATAGTGTTATTATATTATGCTTTTTCAAACTTCCAGTTATATTTCACATCCATAACTGTAATATAAGGAGCAAATTATGTTCGAAGTTAATACCTGTCTATTGTTCGTGGATTAAATATTTGGTACATAGAATTGCTTTCTGATGAAATGCTTAGGGTAATTGTTACTTTGTAGGTCTTGGACACAGGAATTTACCTGAATTTCCACTCTTTTGGTTCCATCCATCATAATACAACGTGTGATCAATAATTTCCAGGAATGAGACTGGATTACGTAAAATATTCAGAATAATAAAATAATTTTATGAAGACCTTATAGATAAAACTATTATCAACACGTAGAAAAAATGATCCCACAGACGCACACGCTCACGTTTTTTCGAATTTTTAAGTTCAAGTATGGAAGCAAATTTTCCATCTAAGTTCAAGTATATCGTAACATTTTCTAACTTCAGTATGGACTGTATTGAAAAACAGCGAGTCTGCATAGTGTTTTGCTTTAAATTAGGGAAAACAGCTTCCGAATCATTTCAAATTTTGAAGCAGGTTTTTAAAGAAGATGCTCTATCACAATCGAGGACATTTGAATGGTTTTCACGATTTAAATGCACTCAAAATCAAGTCATCGATCAAAGAAAACCCAAGAATAACTATCAGAGAGCTATCAGAAGACTTGGATATCTCTTATGGAATATGCCAAACCATCATAAAGAATGATCTGCATTTTAAACGATCCCCGGATAAATTTGTCTCACATATCTTGACAAATGAGAAGAAAGAGCATCGCAAAGAAACGTGCAAAAACATGGTCGAAATGTTTAGTTCTGATCCCCATTGGCTCAAAAATGTTATCACGTGAGATGAAACATGGGTGTACGGATATGATCCCGAGACTAAGAGGCAATCAAGCCAGTGGCTAGAGCCTGGAGAACCAAGATTCAAGAAAGCAAGGATGATCAAATCGAAGCTTAAGTGTCTTCTTATCACTTTCTTTGATGTAAAGGGATTGATACACTATGAATTCGTGCCCGAGTGTCAGGCCATTCATCAACATTAATATATTGATGTGTTGCGACGTTTAAGAGAAAATGTACGTCAGAAACGACCCGAAAAATGGCATCAGAAAAATTGGCTCTTGCATCATGACAACGCACGGCCACATACGGCCGTCACTGTACAACTCTATTTGGCTAAACACGGAATTTCTTTACTATCCCAGCCACCTTATTCTCCTGATCTTGCTCCCTTTACCCTAAAATTTAAAAAGTATTAAAAGGACATCGATTTGAATCAATACCTGAAATAAAGGAGAATACGAAAAATATTTTGAAAAGCCTGAAAGATGAGGATTTTCAGAGGTGTTTTGATATCTGGAAAAAAAAAGATGGAACAAGTGTATGGATAGTGACGGTGATTATTTCGAGAAATCTTAAATTAAACTTTATTATTCTTTTGTATTTCTTTTATATTTCTTTTGTATTTAGCATTCCTGGAAGTTATTGATCACACTATTTCCGTAGTTAAAACACTTTCCAAGAGGTTGAATAGACATTTTACAAATAATAATGAAGCAAAAGGTGAAAGAGCAAGAATAATCCAAGACCTACAAAGTAACAATTGCCCTAAGCATTTCATCAGAAAGCAATTCTATGTACCAAAAATATCATTCACGAAAAATAGAGAGGTCTTAACTCCGAGCATAATTTGCTCCTTACCTTTCAGTTATGGATGTGAAATAACAGCTAGAAGTTTAAAAAATAATAATATAACAACACTATATCAACCCAACCCAAGTGTAAGAAGCATCTTCCGTACCCCGATACAAAACAGATATATAAGCCAGAAGATAGAACCAACGTCATTTATAAAATACCATGAAATCATGCCAGCCATCTATATAGGAGAAACCATAAAATATCTATCATAAAGAATTAACCAGCATAAATCAGCACTAAAATACCATTGTCCAATATCCTAACTTGTAGATCACGCCTTTAACAATAGTCACACCCCAGACTTCAATAAAATATCTATAATACAGGGTTGCCCGTAAGTCTTTATACCATTTTACATTTTTAAACTAATAAATTAATCATAACATTTGTCTAATCAAAATATGTGTATGTTCAGATTCCATCCAAGTTTAATTCAGAAAATGTCATTCCTCGATTTTAAAGTAAGAATTAAAATTATCAAACTTTATTAACAACATGGTAGTTTCACAACTCTACGACGTCAATGGTCAAAGAATTCAGGGTCTTTTGTAGAAGACCAGACTCTGCGATCTGTGAAACTAATATAAACCTAGTTGAAGCATCTTTAGAAGCTAGTCCTCAAAATTCAACAAGGAGGTTGAATTAAGAGCTGAAAATACCTAGAACCTCCATCCAAAGAATGCTAAAAGATCTTAGTTATAAGCCCTATTTTCCTAAATTAATTCAGGCAATTCATGAAGATGATTGGGATAGAAGGATGGAATTTGTGAAAAAATGCTTGAAATGATCCAAAATGATGAAAATTTACCTAATCAAATAATGTGGACTGATGAGGCTATTTTTAAATTGATTGGCCAGGTCAATAAACATAACTGTGTTTATTGGGCTTCAGAAAATCCAAAGGTAGAAATTGAGAAGGAAGTTAATTCTCCTGGCTTAACTCTTTGGAGTGGAACTTGTTCGGAATGAATAACCGGACTTTACAATTTCGATGAAAAAGTAAATGGTGAGAATTATTTGAAAATGTTGGATGAATTTATGAAGCCAAGGTTGGTTGGAAAACCAACATGACTTACACACCACCGTTTATTATAAACCATCCTTCCACCCTAATTACATTCAATACTCGTCCTTTTGTCCAATCAGTCATAAGATCAATACAGTTATAGCCCTATCAAAACGCGTACATACCCACTGCTCCCTCCAGAAGTACAAAAACCTTGAAACACAAAACATAATAGCGAACCTCAAAAACTGCGCATACCCAATATCTTTTATATTACGACATTTTTACGACTCATCTAAAAAGATACAGCCTCCAATATACAGATCGATTTGCAATATGCCATATTCACCATCATCCTCCACAATAGCAAGATTCTTATTAAAATTCGGAATGAAAACCTATTTCACCTGCGCACCTACCTAAGGATCCCTTCTCCGAAACCAGATAATGAAACTTTATTATAATGAACCTCACAGCACGGCACGAAACGTTATTTACTCCATAGAATGTTCAAACTGCCCAAAAATCTATGTAGGTGAAACTGGGAGACAGGTCAACATTAGAATTCAGGAAGATAAAAGAAATATCGATAACCTAGACCATAGATCCCTAATAGTTCAGCATATAAACGAAACTGGCCATTCCTTCAACATTACATCCCTTAAAATTCATTATTCCAATATCTCCAGCAAACATCAAAGACTAATCATCGAATCTCTCCTGTCAAGTAAATTCCACAGCCTTAATAGAAAAATTGATTCACCGGAAATGTATAATGTAATATTCCCTGCTGCCACCCAACCCCCCACTGTATCATGAACTCAGAGACCACAAATTCAATAGTTATTCTGTCCTATATTTCCAAAATATGCCATATTCTTCGTCCGATTCTATATCAGTTCATATTTTAGACATTCAAATTCGCTATATATATACACAAATATAAAAATTTTCAGTTTATTGATTTTTTCATATGTATCTGACGCACGAGTAGTCTCACGTGTGTTTGTTTCTGATATTTATTTTATATAGTTTGTTATACATTTGCCTCGCTTAATCTCAGTGTAATATAAATTTATTTGCAAAAGAAACTCATCCCTCAAGCTTTTAGATTTGAACATTCTATTAAGGGATTAGCCTATTAATTATGAATAACTATTAAATTTAAATATATTAAGGCTTATAGGAAATCAGGCTTATAACTATTTTATTTTAGTAAAAACTTTATTACCTAAAATAAAATAGTTATAAGCCTGATTTCTAAAATATTAATATTAATGATTTCTCCATATTCAGAATATATATTTATTTGAAAAGATTATATTGATATAATATTTTATCCAAGATAAGATCGTCGTCTTTAAAATTAATATGTTATCAAAATTCGAAACTATTATAGACGCGTATGATTCTTTTTTAAAAATAAACAATTTCAACTGTCCTTACTGCAATGGAAAAATTAAATATTAAAGGAAAAAATGAGTTCTATCTTTATATTTTAAAAAATTTGTAATAAGTACATAAAAATAATTCATTAAGAGATAAATGTAAAAAATATGTATCTATTAAAACATTTGAAATTAAATTTAAAATGATTTAAACAATAAACTGTATGAACTTTTTTAAAACGTTTAACAAAAAAATGTGGGTATTTAAAAAAATTAATTTCAAAATTTAAGGAGATCGATTTATATGTAAGTAAAAAAATTATAAAAATGCATTGAAATGGAAGTTAAAACAATTTAGGATCAATAAATGAGAAAAATTAAATTAAAAAGTGGAAACTAAAAAAGTTTAAAGTATTACATGTAATATGTTATATATTTAATGTATCAATACTTTTGCGTTTTTATAAATGTATGTAATTCTGCTGTCCTCAAATCTTATGTCCATAGTTCATCTGAAATACCCATTCAAAGAGTCTAGCATTAGTATCACTATAAAAGGAAGTTCGAAAAATGCAATATAACAGCGGTATGGTAAATTAAACTGGCGAAACCGCTGGGAGGGTTTACCACAGATGAGCCAGGCCCTCTCATTAATTTTTTTTCCATTACAGTAAAGACAGTAGAAATTGTTTATTTTTAAAAAAGAATCATACGCGTCTATAATAGTTTCGGATTTTGATAATAGATGGCGCGCTAATGCATCATAATAAAATTAATATGTGCAAAATAATGTAATTCAACTGTTATTATTCAGAAAATATTTGAAATATCGTTCATAAGTGGGAACACAATAACTCTTCTTTTGCTATTATACTCTAAAATAAAAAAGACGCACCAAGAAAAAAATAGACAAATTAGACAAATATTTAAATGCAAAGACGATTTCATCGAACATGAAATATTTAAAACTAGCGGATGTACCCGGCTTCGCTCGGGTTTTACCCGAGTAAAGGTTTGTCTAACGAACATTTGTTAAAAAAATTCTCTATAAACTTATTAAAAAAAAAATAATAGATATATTTTGATAATTTGAAACTCGTAAATTTGAATCTCTCAATAAAGTGAACATTTTTCTCGGTCCCTTGAAAAATACTCGATAAGTTGAATAAAATCAATATTAATTGGTTCCCTCGGTAATTGGAAGTTAAAGGAATAGTATCTTGCCTTGGAATTGTATCATTATTCTTGTCTCAAATAAATTGCCGTGTCATCCTGAATTTTGTCTTTCCAAATTTTCTACATTAAAAATCATCGTTTTATCTAGTGAACATTTTTTCCCGGTCCTTTGAAAAATACTCGATAATAACTTTGACTTGTGCGCAATTAATAGGTAGAAAATCTTACTTTTGATAAATAATCTTTGAAATAATAAACTTAGTGATGATAAAACTTATAGATGAAAAACTTGTTATCGTCGTCGTAATGGGGGCCCTGCTTGCGAGTTAAATCTACAAATCTGCAAATAATTCTAAGGATATTCAAGATATTCAAGAAATTATTTTTCAGAACCTTCCCAGTACTATACTAAATACCTAAAAAGTTTCATGGCGTTCCAATGAGTGGTTCGGTCAGGCATAAAGGACAGACACACACACACATTCATTTTTATATATATAGAGATTTGTTAGCCTATGATGGAACATGTAACCCTCATGAGCTTCATTGAGAAACTGGTAGGTGTATAAAAAAGGATAGATTTTAACTACAAGACATTCTATCTTTGATTTCATCTACCTACATAGAGAGTAATTAAGCTTCACAAGCAGGTTCGCGCACACAATGCGCATATGTCATCATTTGAAAGAGGATATGTAGTTGGGGTCTGATTCGTCTAATCACTCGGCATATAAACGATATTACTAGTCGACGATGTTTGCAGTGACGAATGACCTTGAGACCGAGCAATTGTCAGAGCAGCTATTCACAGCCCAACTTTCATCGTTAGCAACTTGTGACCGCAAGGACTACTAATAGGCGGCTCAGAGAAAGGGAACTGGACTCATGGCTTTACTTGTGTGCGCTACTTGAATGTTTGACTAGTTCGACATGGGATTTGACTGGATAGAGAAAATTGTCTGATGTGCCCCGCTTAGAATTGAACAATGATGAGGAGCGAAGACGGCGAAGACCAAGATAGCGATTGAATATGATTTTCGCCCGCCACACGGCCCGAAAATCGAGGATGTCGGCTGCCATTTCCTTTCATAGCAGGTTTTTTTTTTTATTGTCTTCCGAGGTACGCTTACAGCACGGTGGAGAGATTCTATGAGTGTTGCCCTCCGTGTCGAATAATCTATGCACCTACAGTTTATCAGGATAATGCCCGTTCGCACATATTTCTACAGCTTGACTTCGTATTTTCCAACCTTGGCCAACAATGTCATCAGATCTATTCACAATTGAGCGCGTTTGGTGTTTGTAGGCACCTCGGGATTTTGCTGATCTAATATGACAATTGGAGAAAATTTGATATCTAGCAGAAGTAAATCAGCCAACTCAATCATTCAATGCTAAGCCGAATAACAACTTGAATAAAGACCAGAGGTGAGCCAAACTCCTCATTGATTGATCTACTATATATATTTTTTCTTATTCCTGAATAAAATATGCGATTTCTCTTTTATGTTTCAATACATTTGAAAAATTATCGAATTTCGTTCCCTTCGGATATCTCCTTGGTGCATCGTTTTTGTTTGTTTTAGACTGTAAACATTTCAATTTCTAAGACGAACGTATATCAGAGGCTGCTAGCCTCATCGGATTTCACAGAGCTTCACCACATGTGAGATGAAAACCTACAAGGAACAGATGTAAGCAGCCGGTTCTTCTTGACGTTCTCTGGTCGTCTGGCCACGGAGCAGGAGTTGGACTGGCCGGTACAGAGGGACTGGGCACACAGCACGTACTGATGGTGAACCTTTTTTTCCTACACATTTTTCCAAGGAGTAAAAGTATTTCAAAAATATTTCACAATAAACTCTTAAAATTTCTATGATAAACATGAATTGTGAAATGGATAATATATTAGATTTTAAATATGCACAAGTATAATTTCAATTTTTGTGTGTATATATATCAACTTGATTAATTATAATTCAATTTACTAGTTTTTAAATTTTTAATTACACATATAGTTATGCTCTGACAATATATATAAATCCGTATTTAAATCTTTAGATAATAAAAATGAATATATTGGGTTGAATAAAACGATTTATTTGCCAATATTTCGGTTGGCTAAACGCCAACCTTCGTCAAGGGATTACATCTTGTATTAATATAATAATGCTAGCCGAGTGACCCGGGCAACGCCCAGGGTTTACCCAAAGGGCCTGCAGAGACTTTAAAAGTATAGATGGTGGCTTAAAAATCGCAATGGGTATATTCCGATTTCCTAGAAGCAGCATTCCAAGTAAGGATAAGTAAAAATACTTTCTAAGTATAAATTCGTTAATTCGACCATGTTTTGATTTCCAGAACCTATGAAATTACAAACAGTAATTCGACAATACCGATAATTCGACACCTTGCGATAATTCGACCCTGATTTGATTTCCCAATCTCTGGCCTATCAAATAACAAACGGTAATTCGACAATATTAATTATTCACCACTTCTGATAATTCAACCATTTTAAAATGCAAATTTCGACGATTGATGTTTACTTACAACTTTACTAATAAAAAGGTATTATAGATGCGAGCAACGAAACATTTTGAACCCATATAACGCAAATTCATATCCTCACTTATAGGGTGTCAAGCCTAAAAAGACTGAAAGACTCTGTATCATATTATACATAGTTATCCCTCTAATTTTCTTTAATTCTTCTCAAGCTAATTTTCTAACTAGCCGAATATACGTATGTATATATTATAAATAGTACAAATGTGATATTGTACTGGGATAACCAGGCGTACGTGGTTAGCTTTTCTTGATTATTCATGAATGGGTATTTGGTCAATTCTGGAATAATTAAAAATCAACGAATAGTTAAATTTTATTCCGATAGATGGCGCTAGCCATCAGCAACTTTTAGTTGCACGATGAGGAACAAACTAAAAATTATATTTTATTTATCTCCCACTTCATCCCAAGTCTAGTGTTTACACAACCAAGATCCAACGCAGTTTTCATAAATTTTAAAGCTTTCGCATTAGTCCATATTCGCATATGAGCCATCTTTCTTAATTCTCATAATAATTGACGTCTTGCTTTTACATAAGTACTTCCCGGTAGACAATATTTCTTCTCCCGACGTATAAACAAACAGATTCTTCTGGGAACTCACCCATGCCGCGCGCGCGTAATATCAAAATATTAAATTTTTATTTATTAATTATTTAATTTTTAATCATGAATTCTAAATTTAAAAATCATCATAGCCAAGTGATTACAAAATTTACAAACATCACACAGAATTAAAATTTATAATATATATACCAATTACCGGAGTTGTAGATTGGGTGTACAATGTTGTTACAGATGAAATCTGTATAGAGCTGGGTGTTTGGGGTCGAGGACTGCCTATGGCAGAAAGAGCCAATTTATAATCTGACAATTATATGGAAGTTTTTATGTGGGAAAATCTGAAAAGACATAATCGCGTAAAGAATGACCATGAGATCTGCTTGGAAGGTTGAATAATGTTCAGGTTGATAAGTGTACAAAATATCAGATTTCTATATGAAAGTATATTAAAAAATGAATACAAAATTTGTGAACAGAAATGTGTGGAAGCAAGTTAAATAAAGGCGTTTGAATACATCGCTATCACAGGGGTTTAGGCCTTAAATTGGTGCAAGTCTGCTTGAAGTGGATAGAGATATATGTAAAATAATATAGTGTTACTTTGAAGTTATTGTTCGATAATATCTTGCTATATTGACACCATATTTTCAAATCGATATCAATTTATTCCTAAGTTTAGTTCAATCTTGTGTAAAATATATTTATAAATATGGAGATGGTGTTCTAATTTGAAAGAACGTTTTTGCAACGCTGTAGCTCGCGAAATAAACGAGATCGAATTATTTTATTTATTCAAAAAGCAAGCATTCATTAAAGGCATCCAATAAAAAAAGGTGAACACAATCGTCAAGATAAATTCGCAAATTCACAGAAAAGTCTTAAGCCTATTATTCGACCATGAGATTCTGTTTTGTATCCAAGTACAGCAAGATCTGTGTGGCTGCACACGGAGTCATGCTTCATGTTCAACACGTTAATAGCTAGACAAAAAGAAGGATGAAACTGGCATTTCGTACATCCTTTTAAGCATTATCCTGCCAAATCCTCTGACTTAGTCCAAATTGTTATTTTTTTTGTTTTGTTTTTTTTTTATTTCCGAAAATACAGCTCTTAGTTCTAGAAAACCGCAGATGCTTAATAGTCCTTGGAATTAGTTAAGGACTGTTGGGATGGTTTTGACCAGTATATTAAACGATGAAGCCCTTTTCCCTGGAAACATCGAGCAGGGGCGTTTATAAACGCCAAGGCTTATACATTAAAATAATAAATTCCAGTTTAATTTCAAAAATAACTTTATTAGGTATCACTCAAAAAGAGAAATCAGGCATGTGATATTTCAAGTGAAAAAATAGGAGTTGTATAAACTTTGTAAATAAATTGTTTGAGTCAAAAGGCGATACATCAAATAAGTTTATGGATCTGCAAAGAAAAAAAAATTCCCAAAATATTTCGAGAGATTGCTCCCTCTTTATCAATTTACGCGTATTGCACAGTAAACTAAATTTACAAATTCTAATTATTTTTTGACCAATAACAAAGTTGTTTTCATGTGATCTACAGAAATTTGTAAATTAAGTTTACTGTGCAATAAATTAATAAAGAGGGAGCAATCTCTCGATATATTTAAAAAAAAAAGATTGTTGTTTTTTTCTTTAAAGATCCAGGTACACCCTTTTATATAAACTTTTGTAAATAAATGTTTATTTTACGTCAAAATTATTCTTTTAAAAATGGAACACCCTCTGTTTTTTAATGCACATTTACACTAGGCAAAACTGTGAAATGAATTTGTAAGAATGGAAATACTTACTTCACATTGGTGCTGTTGCTCTCGAACCAGAGGACATTCTTGCCCTTATAAGTGGCCAGGTAGGGGCTGGGGGCCATGAACATGGCTACGACACCCGGATCTTAGGCAATAGTTATGGAAACATGGAGACACTCTATATTATAATCACCGCGAAGATGTGACTAATGCATTAATATCTCACAAAATATAATAGTGAATGTTAGTTGGTTATGTAAATATATACTTTGTATTTTTATATTTTACTAGACGAATGACCCAGGCAACGCCCGGGTTTACCCGATTAAATGTTTTATTCAAACACTATTCGTTACAATTATAAATTGGCTTCGTGGATGTCACTCTTGTGAAACGTGCCGCTCCAAACTTTACATGTACATTAGGTCAGTTGATATTACCTCCCATCTTCACCGCTAGAGTCGCTGCTCGCGAGCTAAGTATATTAATTTGAATATATAGTTTTAATAATTGATTTATTTATATATATATTTTAAAATAGCCTATCATCTTCCCCGTATTTTCTTACCTATGTATGGAAATTTTGGTTTGAATTAGTGAACTACTGCGAATTTGTATACCGGACATACAAACAAGCAAACAAACAAACATACAAACATTCATTTATATATATATAGATGTTAATAGTTATTTTGCATTTTTCTTTTGTTCAATCTTTTACCTTTATAAAAGGCGATGCTGCCTGTGCCGGCAGTCGTCGTCGTGGTAGAGTAGCTTGTAGAGTAGAGTCTGAAGGTGTGACAATTAAAACAAATTTATTGACAACTCAGTCAATATTTACAGTAGAGTGTGAAGGTGACAATTAAAACAAATTTATTGACAACTCAGTCAATATTTACAGTAGAGTGTGAAGGTGACAATTAAAACAAATTTATTGACAACTCAGCCAATATTTACAGTAGAGTGTGAAGGTGACAATTAAAACAAATGTATTGACAACTCAGCCACTATTTACAGTAGAGTGTGAAGGTGACTTCTAGAGTAGAGGGAACAACTTGTTTGATGAAATAAACGTACCTCTTCCGCAAGTATAAATTTTTCTCTGTGGGAGACTTATTCGGGGTATATCTCCGCGACAATATATAATAAAATATAAATATAAAATATTTTCAAAAACGAGGCAAAATGAGAGTATAATAGAGCTACAAGCATTAATTACTGAAAGTGTAATATGATGTTTTAGCGCCATATATGGATTATATTTATTATATGAATGTACTTCGTTTAAAAATATATATACCGTGGTATATTTGTTGATTTATTATTACCACACAAAATTATTAGAAGTAAAGCTCTATTAATAATTTTATTAATGAATTGACCTTTTTAAATCTACTGTACCTGTTTAAAAACTAAAATATTAGCCCATTCTACTAACTGGTTAAGAACGACAGCCAGTTCTAATATTTATTAAACAACAACAAAGCCTTTATTTAGGGCCTCTCGCCCTATACAGGATTCTCCAGTTCACAAGGGATGGAGAGAACACTGTGTGGCCTTTTCCGGGATATAATCCTGTGGAATCCAAATATCGCCACCGCTAAATACCTATTCTTTGATATTTCATTAATTAGTGCTGGAAATGAAGGACAAAGTTGCCTTGTTTTATCATTTAGTTTTTGTCTTTTCTCAGATAGAGCAGCACAATCAAATAAGTAGTGCAATATCTCCATTGTTATTCCTGATCCACAGAAAGTACATTTCAAGTCTTCACCCCTCATTAAAATCGGATGGTGTTCTCTGAAAAAAATTGAAAGGGTTCTAAATTGCGCGATTAATCTGATGACAGGAAAAGGGAGTTCACCTAAGAAATATTTTTCGGTGGTAAACGTTGTATATTTGTCTCTATAGTGGGAATATAACTTTGATTGGGTTATTCTTATTAAGTCATTTTGTATTGTTTGCTCTATCACAGTTCTTAATATTTCTGGGATCTCATTCCTTAGTGAATCAGGATCATTACAATAAGTAAGCCACGAGGATCCGTTATTATTGAGTTAATTGCTTAATTGTTTCATAAACACGATGAGCGCACCTGTAGCACAGGATATTTGCCTCATTCTATTTAAACATATTCGAGGCAATCTATTTGTATTCATACTCAGCACCCTCAGCCAGTATTTCAAGGTCAATTTCAGAGCTGTTATTATTAATGAGACGCGGCCTGTTTCTGGTCTTATTATGTATCCTGGTGTATATCTAGGCAAATTCAAGAACCTACGAATAAATGTATCTTGTATATGATCCAATAAATCTTTATGCTCTGTTGCCCAAATTGGAGCAGCATACATCAAAACAGCCATCACAATAGAATCAAACAGTTTCTTTGCAGAGTTTAATGAATTAATTTTTGATTTTGCTAATATTGGGGTTGTTGCATCAATTGCCGCAAGTGATTTTCCTATGAAAAAGTTTGCGGCTTGAGTGGTTTTAGTTGTACTGACCAGAGGGTATCCCAAGTAATTATATCTTCTTGTTACCATCAGAGGTTTACCATTCCAGTACCATCTATCTTCTCTTGAGGGTTTATCATCATTGCGAAATGCCATAACCTTCGATTTGGACTCGTTCAGCGTCAAATAGTTCTCACCAAGATATTCTTTCAATATGTTAATCTTTTTTGGAGGTTTATCCTCGAATCCCCTATAAAAGCAATATCATCTGCATACATCAGCAGGTGAACGTCACCAAATTCCGGCAGGTATACACTCGTCAGATCTGAGTAGTCATGCATTTTAATCAGGTCCGTCATGAATGATATGAAAAGTGATGACGATAATGGCTCTCCTTGTAAAACTGCGAATGTATTATGATATTTTTTTGTAATTGATCCCCTCCATCTGATTGCCACAGTCGCCTGTTCGTAGTAATTTCTAATTGCGTGTATAAATTGATAGCTTACGCCCAGATTGGTTAATTTATTCCAAAGTAATGAGTGAGGAACTGTATCAAATGCTTCTCTCAAATCAACAAAAAAATAGATATAATTTTCCTCTCTTTTCCCTCAATGATAGTTGTATTAGAGTGGTCAATGTGAATATCAGATCCACACACGATCGACCCCTTCGGAATCCCGCCTGATTTTCTGGAATGACGTTTCTTCTTTCTACCCATTCATTCAGTCTTGATCTTAGTATTGCCGTAAAAAGTTTCGATAAATTGCTTGTCAGTGCTATACCACGATAATTTGAAGGGTTGTCTTTGTCACCGCTTTTAAAGATTGGATGTATGATCGATTTAGTCCATATTGTAGGATAGTGTCCCATTATCAGAGCCCTATTGTAAAATTGTTCTAATAAACCCATGTATGAGTCTGGGAGTATTTTTATTATTTCATTGGGGATGTTATCAGGTCCACTTGCCTTGTTATTTTTCAAATCTCTGATTGCCCTGCCTATCTCTTCAGAAGTTATCTCTGGATCAAGTATTGGATCACTCGACGAAATCCTCACTTCTATATTACAAAGCTTCTCTTTTTTCTCAATACTCATTAATTCGCAATAAATATCCTGCCATTCCTGTACAGTAATTTCTCCTTGAATGTTTGTTGCTCTTTTAAATAGCGCAATGGTCTTCCAAAAGGACTTTGAATCTTTTACATATCTCAATATTTCTTGTTTTTCCTGAATATATTTCTTCCTTTTATCATCTAATAAACCGAGATATTTCTTTCTATGCAGAGCATAGCTTTCAAGGTCTTCCTTTCTGTTGGTTCTACGGTATTACTTCAGACTTTCTCTTGTTAACCTTTTCATCACGTAACAGTTTTTGTCAAACCATGGTTTAGATTCTCCGGGGGCATCCTTAGTTAAGTACATTATTCCTGATGTTGATATTGCCTCAGTAATTCTTTGAGTGAAAGTATTTACTGAGCTATCGAGATTTGATATTATTACTACTTGCAATTCCTTTAATTCCTGTTTAAATGTCTTAATTCCCTCAGCTGTCCATCTGTATCTCGTAAGACCATATTCTTCTACCTTGGATTTATTTTCATAGGTGTTTTGGACTGTTATCTTCAGGGTAAGAGGAAGGTGATCTGAATACATCTGAGTTTCTTTCCTGATGTCTGATATTTTTTCCAATATTCTTTTTGTGAATCTTTATTTGTATGTATTTTATTTTGTAGTGTCTGTAAAGTTTCTGAGCTGTCAACATCAATTCGGGTCTGCGTCAACTGCTATAATGTAGAGCCTTTTTCACCAACCACTCTACCGTCAACGACTTCGTATTTTTGTCCATTTGCAAGTACATTATTGTCTCTTAATTTTGAGCGTATTCCTTTTTCAGATAGTTCTCTCTTCTTAGAAATCAGGATGCGGCGTTGTTCTCGGGTCTTCAAAGTGTAATCTTTGTTTACAAAAATTTTATTATTTCTGAATTTGTAGCAATTCCTAAGTAGTGCAATTCTTGTGATTTGTTTCGGTATTTCAACCAAAATTGGCGCGTTAGCTTTACTTGAAAGTCGATGACAACGCGTTATTTCCGATTCGACTTGTATTTGCATCTTTTCATTTATCGCCTTAACTAATTTGCATGAAGTTTCATCTGAGTTTTCGGCTTCGGGCCCATTTATACCGTAAGATATAAGGTTATTTTCCCTTATTTTCCTCTCCAATATATCATCATGATCCTCTAGACTTTTTATTCTTAAATCGTTTTTTTTTGTGGCTAATTCCAAACATGTTTTCTGTGAAGTTTCGATAACTGTTAATCTTTGATCCCATTCCTCAAACTTTTGTTCGATGTTTTGTAATCTAGTTTCTAGTCTTGCTCCTAAAGTCCTTAGCCCTGTATGGATTTGTTTAACAAGAGATTTGAGATCATCTTCAATAACTTCCTTTGTCTCAGTAGTTTGTACAGTCGACAGAGTTGTTTGCTTTTTTGTAGGGGCCCCGGGGTTGAGTTCCACACCACCAATGATCAGTAGAATGGCAATCACTCTTATCACGTAGGCAGAAGAATACTTTTGGGTTAGCGTAAGATAGCAGGGTGGGTACATTTTGTTATTGTAAGATAGGTTTTTGAATTCAATGTACTTCTCAACGAGAAATTTAGGCTCTTTAATGCAAACGATAAACAACAGTGCAAGTACTATGTATGTTAATTTCATCTTTTTCCCTTGGTGTCTGATTATAGAAAAACAGTATAGCTTTTGAGGCTACGGTATCCTCTGTGTCCCTGTGGTAAGATTATGTTTGGGGTATAGTATTACTTAGTTAATTATATCTTTATATTTAGGTTCATTAAATATTAAAGTAGATTATTAAAAGTATATTTACCGGGAGCGAACGCACGTGCTGCTTGCAGTTTGGTCTCCTGGCGGCGAATCTCTATTTATTAAACTTTACCTTTATAGAGATAAAAATAATGTGAGATTTTATATGTTTCGTTAATATATTTTTTAATTCACCTAATCTACTAAATGTGTTTAGGTTTATGTGGAAAAAAACTGATTATCAATATATAAAGTTTCAAATAATCTATTCCCTCACTATATATCACCTGACCCTTTTATTTATTATTTTTCTATTGTTTTTTTCATATTATTATATCTGTTATCCTATCCCCCACCCCCATCTTTTATTTAGATCATATAAAAGCGTTTTAAATAAACTTGACTATTTCAGCATTATTCAGCTTGCTCACGCTCGATAACTCTATGTTCTGTTGAAATTCCAGGAAATTGGTCAAATTATGAGAAATCGTATAAGACACAAATAAATAAATCTCTCTTTTTTCATAAAGCTAAACTTTATTTGTTCCTCATATATAGGTTTCCTAAATATTTAAGAAATCTGGCTGAAATTTGAACAGAATATTGAGTTGTCTGAAAAATGAGTTTTTTCACATTTTAAATAACAACAAGAACAACAACAAATTCAAATTAACCAGGTACTAGACTAATTACTTTTTTTCCAGTAAAATGATGATGGTGATGATATATCAGCATCGTGATGGGCACAAACAAGATTCTTTCGGCGAACACTCACAAGAACAGAACACGAGTTTAAAGAAGGCCACTCTCACTCTTTTTTAAAAATGTACTAATTTAAAAATCCTAGATTCAGCTGTTAGGTGTATTCGATAAAGATGTAATTTAGTATATTGGCTATTTACAGGGTGTCCCAAAATAACGGAGTTAATGTTTAATTTATTCTAACATGAAAGAGAGTATTGAAGCGTAATATATATTTTTAAATGTTTTGTCAGATTCTCCATACTTCTACCTACCATTATGTTAAGTTTAGGCTCTGTGCTAACTTATTTGGTCATGGTATTAGGATGTCAAACAAACATAGAGAGAGTGTAATTAGGGAGCTGTTCCGTCAAGGAAACCGTCAATGTGATATTTTTTGGTTGCTCAATGTGCCTCAACAAACTGTGTCGAAGGCTATTAATTGCTTCAATGAGCTTGGCCATGAAGGCGACTGTGCAGGAAGAGGAAGAAAGCGCACCGCCAACACATCCGCCAACCGTAAGATTATCAAAATGCGACTTCAACGAAATTCGAGTGTCCCCATGAGAAAAATCGTCCGTGAGACCGAAATAAGCAAGTCTTCGGTACATCGAATATGGAAAGGGAACTCGACCTCAAGGCGTACAATCCCCAAAAAGTTCAGCTCCTCATGGATGAGAACAAGCGCGTACGGCTGGAGAGATGTCGCCAACGCAAGCATCAGGTCACTGGTCAACAATGGGAGCGCAATCTCTTCACGGACGGAAGGCTGTTCATCCTCGAGCAGGCGCAGCACCACCAAAACGACAGGAATTGGTCCGCAGAGGCTTCCGGCACATCGGCCATCGTTGAACATCACCAAAATCCGCAGTCGGTTAAGATATGGACCGGGATTTTCGCCAGTGGAAAGATCCCCTTGCTTTCGTGTATCAGGGTATTGAGGGGGTTGCTATTTCTTCTCAATATTAAAGCTGTCTCTCTCGGTTTACTCTAGTAGTCGTAACACAGGGGATCAAAATCAACCAAGAAGTGTATCCCGCAACATTCTCGAGGCCGTCGTACTCCCTTGGCTCAACACCACTTCGGCAATGCGGATTGGCTGTTCCAGCAGGATTCCGCGTCGGCTTACAAGGCGAAATTGAATCAAGACTGGTGCAGAGCCCATTTTCCGGATTTCGTCATGACGGCGGAATGGCCACCCTACTCACCCGATCTCAACCCGATGAATTTACAACGTTTGGTCCATTTTGCAGTTTGAAGTTTCTGAAGCGATCGCTGCTCCAATAATGGACTGATTGTCGCCGGAGGACCTGTGGTCCATAATGGAAATTTTCAGCTCACGTTTGGACCTGTGTGTCGCCGCCGAGGGAGGCTACTTTGAAACCGGTTGAATATATTGTTAGTCAGTATCCATATTTTATACTACTATGCAATGCTGTTAATTTGTTGGAAAAGCCCAAAGGTAGACGCGAACAGTTTCTTTATTTAAAAGACTGAGCTTTCGGACAATTACGTCCTTCAACCGGCCATTACGTGAATACAAGAAACTAGAGAAAATATATTGAGGGTATAAATGTGTTCGTAGTAGTCGTAACACAGGGGATCAAAATCAACCAAGAAGTCTATCGCCGCAACATTCTCGAGGCCGTCGTACTCCCGTGGCTCAACACCACTTCGGCAATGCGGATTGAATGTTCCAGCAGGATTCCCCGTCGGTTTACAGGCGAAATTGAATCAAGACTGGTGCAGAGCCCATTTTCCGGATTTCATCATGACGGCGGAATGGCCACCCTACTCACCCGATCTCAACCCGGTTTTGATATAAAACTGGCGCTTCTAACTGAAGCGTCATCATAAGGCTTCCTTTCTCAGTAACCATTATTTCTCTAAAGTGTAAACAACCTAGTTTCTTTTTGCTCCTAAAATGTAAACATTTTGTATAAAACAATGTGTTTTTGCGGGGAGTTTAATTTAATTACTTTTATATGAATAAAAAAAAGCTTCCGAGAGTCATCGTAGTTTATGGTGACCATGCTCTAACTGAAAGAACATGTCAGAAATGGTTTGCATGGTTTAAAAGTGGAATTTTGATTTGGGAGATAAAGAAAGACTCGGAGCGCCACTAAAGTTTGGGAATGAAGAATAGAGGCAAGGCTCGATGAATATCCAATACAAACGCAAAAGGAACTGGTAAAAACACCTGGAGTCACTCAACCAGCCATTTTTAATCGCTTAAAAGAAATGGGAATGATCCGAAAGGTAGGAAATTGAGTGGCGTATGAACTGAAGCCAAGAGACGTCGAAAGCCGTTTTTTCACGTGTGAACAACTGCTCCAACGTCAAAATAGAAAGGGGTTTTTGCATTGAATTGTAAGTGGCGATGAAAAGTGGGTCCATTACGATAATCCAAAACGTCGTGACACATAAGGATACCCTGACCGTGCCTCATCATCGTTGGCCAAGCCGAATATTCATGGCGAAAAGATTAGGCTGTGTATTTGGTGGGACCAGCTAGGAGTGGTATATTATGAGCTGCTACAACCGAACGAAAGGATCATAGGGGAGGTCTGCCTAAGACAATTGATGCGTTTGAGCCAAACATTGCGAAAAAACGGCTGCAATACGCTAATTGACACGACAAACTGATAATAGATTATGAATAATAATGGAAAAGCTCGGCCACATGCTGCAGTACCCGTTAAAACGAACTTAGAAACGCTCAAATGGGAAGTCCTACCACATCCGCCGTATAGCTCAGATATTGCTCTTTCCAATTATTATCTCTTCCGATCAATGCAACATAGCTTGGCTTTGACCAGCACTTCTCCAATTACGATGAAGTAAAAAAAAAAAAAGGATCGATGAATGGATAGCGGCCAAAGAGCCGGCCTTTTTCTGCGATGGAATCTATCAAATTCTAGAAAAAAAAAGTAGTGGCTACCGACGGACAATACTTTTAACATTGAATGTCTAACCAATTTTACAGAATAAAGCTTCAATTTTCGAAAAAGAACTGCACGAACAATACAACAAATATAAATATACAATATAATATACTCCCAATATATTTATATAGATGGAAATTTCGCCGGGAGGAAATTGATCTAAAGAGACTAGAGTCGTCTTTCCCGTCAAAATAGATGTCTAACACCAGACGCCATCTATTGACCGTCGCCGCAACTAGCGGCCTCGGGTCGGTGACAAAGCCACAACACTCAGCTATGGAAAACTGAAAAGAGTCCACCTAGAGACCAAGACTGACGAGGGCCATTAGCCCGAAATGGCAAGGGTGCGTTCCCTGAAGAGGGGAATAAAAAATGGAATGGTCTCTAGGTGGACGCTTCTCAGTTTGCCAAAGCTGGTGTTGTGGCTTTGTCACCGACCCGAGGCCGCTAGTTGCGGCGACGGTCAATAGATGGCGTCAGGTTTTGGCGTTTATTTTGACGGGAAAGGCGCCCTATGCTTCTATATATATCAAACTACAAGTAAAACAATAGAATACCAGAATCAAAATATTTAGCTTTAGATAAGTTCAGAAAATTGTTTGTCTCAAGGTTCAATTCAAGGTCCCGATGTTCCTACGGAAGATCGGAGTTGAGGCCAAGGCGAAGATAAATTGCCCAAGTTTCCTGCCCGGGTTATTGGTGTACGTGTGGCCTGTCTCGTATGGTAAAAATAACTCTCTTTAAATCTGAACATGTTGAACGTAAAACGGCCATATTTAAAATATTTATTCGCAATTTTTTTTTATAGAGGCCTCAGGCCTTCATGCATCTCTTTAGATTCTGGAGAGTTCTGGAAATGGGTGTCAGGATTTGAGCCTCTCCAAAAACATCCCAGATATGGACATGTAGTAGATTCAATTCTTTTTATCAAATTAATTAATTCATCCCATGTATATTCTGTGATTATTTTAACGAGAATTATTGGCAAACAAATGGTAACGAATATACATAAAGTCACAGATCTTATCCATAAACTAGTTCTTTTCACTTGTTAAATGGAGTGCCAAATATACAATCTACCAAAATCAGAGAGATAAACAGTAAAAATTTCAAGACTATATTCGAAGAGTTTTTGGCACACTTTTTTGAAATAAAGGATTTCAAAATAAAGGATTGAGGTGCTGCGATAGGCATAATTAGGCGATCCTTTCTCTTGGTATCTTTAGGTCTTCGAGGTTTCAAATTCAATTGCTTTAGTACAATCTAGTTTTATTTGATGTGATGATATTTTGTGGGTTTGAGTATATATTTTGTCTTATTGAGTTTATATTAGAGGCTAAATGAGGGGAATATTGTAGTAGAAAGAACTGCTCTGCCTGAAACATTTTTCGTCATTCTAATATACCCTTTGTGTTATTGACTTCCGTAATCATAAGTTTAATTATTAACCTTTTAAATATTTATATTTTATTAACGTTATATATATGCTTACTTTTGCATGCTTTGTTACCAGAGTTTGGTCGAATTTTTAAAGAACACATTAACACAAAGCAATAACGCGCCATCTATACAAATAAAATGAAAGGGTTAAAAAGCACGAATGTTTCTTTTATACATAATACAAACTTCTACTGCCCTTACTGCAATGAAAAAATATTTGAATGTAATTCTACTGTCCTATAAGCTTATGTCCATAGTTTTCTTGAAAACCATTTCTGAGATTCCATCCTTCAGTGCTGCATATATAAGCAGAATCGTCCAATACAGTATTAGAGCTCTGAGAAGCGGTGTGGTGGATTAAATTGGCGAAACCGCTGGTAGGGTTCACCACTGATGAACCAAGCCCTCTCAATATGTTTTTTCATTGCAGAAAGGGCAGTAGAAGTTTGTATTATGTATAAAAGAAACATTCGTTCTTTTAAATCCTTTCATTTTATGTGTAAAGAACGATTTGTTGACGATATTCTTTTTCTGAATAATTAGTTTTGTATAAACTCTTGTTTAAAGAAAATTAGGTTTTCTACATTCCCCCAATTCATCGGCATATATATATATATATATATTTATTTAATTAAAAAGGCATATATTGGATCAAAAAATTATTTATTTTACCAATATTTCAGCTGGCTGAACGCCAACCTTTATCAAGGTGTTAAAACATTTTAAAGTGTTTCAACAACAAACTCAGCGCCACATAACGTCAACAGCATTAAGTTACATCAATTTTAATGCGCCTTACATTTATTCAAGATATTCTATGATATTTATTTAAAACAGAATATTTAGATTATCATCATTCCTTTTTATAGTTTCATTCTTTTTGTAATATTCACTGTTCATATATCTTGATTGGTTATTGGAGCGAGAGAGGACCTAGACGAAAACTGCGGATCACGACCTACAAGGAAGACCACGAATAAATAAACACAATAACGTTGAAAGGTAATTTATTTTTATTTACTTTTACTTTTATTTATTTGCTTTGAATATGGAAACCCGCTCGGGAAACGTGTATAACACCAAGAAGGAAGAAACCAAGGTCGACGACCCTGCAAAGCTGCAACTTGGTGCAACAATTGGTAGAGATGCTGGTTTCGAACCAGTTGCTTCAAACCCCAATATAGAAATTCCGAAATATGACGGGACAGAAGACCCTCGCCCATGGATAGAATCCCTCGAAGAGATTGGTTTCCTCTACCATTGGGCAGACTACATAATCGCCCGTTATGCCGCCATGAACATGACGGAAAGCTCTAAAACCTGGCTAAATTTGCACAAAGCTAGCTTCACGAGTTGGGAAAATATTAAAATCTTTTTCATTAAGTACTTTTCTCTGGACTCGAATAAAGAAGAATTATTAATGAAGCTTAGCAGAATGCAACACTGGAATGAACCAGCAATCAGGCTCGCGGAAGACATCTTAGTGTTGTGCAATAAGGTTGACCCCTCAATGGAAGAAGAAACGAAAATCGAACATATTATTGGAGGACTGAAAAAAGAGTACTCATTCGCGCTCTACCTAAACCCTCCTAAAACGACCGATGAACTTCTTGTCGTGTGCAAAAATAAATGGATTATTTTGAGAAGAAGTATCGGGAACGTGTGGAGAAATCCAGAAGCCTATATAGCGGCCCACGCTATTCCAGATCCCTACAACAACAAAAAATATATTTATATACGTTTATAAATCTATATATAGGTGGATTGAATGTTTTTTAGTATTGTTTTAACGAATGTTCGTTAGGCAAACTTTTACCCTGTTAAAAACCGGGCGAAGCCGGGTACATTCCCTAAATACAGTTATTTACAAATGTTCGTTTGTGGCAAGATACTATTCCTTCAACTTCAAATTACCGAGTGGACCAATTAATATTGATTTTATTCAACTTATCGAGTATTTTTCAAGGGACGGGGAAAAATTATCGAGAGTAGAGACAAGTATAGATTCAGTAGGGATTGGATGTTTGCTAGAATCGTTTTAACAAATGTTCGTTAGGCAAACTTTTACTCGGGTAAAAACCGGGCGAAGCCGGGAACATATACGTATATATATATATTATAGATTAGAATTTTTTTGTGTTTGATTGTTGAAAAGAGGTGCAGTCGTGGAAAAATAAAAATAATTATTTACCTTTCAAGCAGATTTTTATTTTGAATCTCTTGAAGTAAAAATATACATATAAAATTATTTATATCACAGGAATATAGAATTTATATAATGAATTCTATAATCGTGAATAAAAGATAGGTAGGGTTAAATATACATATTTACAACAACAATTAAAAAATGGTATGTTTTGAATATATGTTCAAAAATGCAGAACAGTAAATGAATGAAAAAATAAAATATATGTTTTTAAAAAAAATAAAATATTTGTATGTTAGATTATATAATATTTCCCCCCTGTGAAAAAGATTTTTAAAAAGTTAAAATTTGAAAATAAAAATTGCTATTACAAAAATAATTAATTAAACGAAATCAAAATGTCTATAAAATAATTACAAATTAAACAATAAAAATCAATGTCCATATTTTTTTCAAAATAAACAAAAGAAAGTTTGTTTATAAATCCATATATATAGTCACGACCGTCATAGGCGGGCCGGCCGGCCGGTTCTGTCACGGATGCGCGCGCATCATCATTATGATCATTATCATTATCTAATGATAATAATAATAATGATAATTATTATTATTATTATTATTATTATTATATTATTATTATTATTAACATATATCAACATATATAGTCACGACAGTCTTTCCACCGTCATGTCATCAATTCCTCATGTCACGGATGCGCGCGCATCATCATTAGTATAATATAAAAAGCCAACAATGAAGAATGAATGTAAGATAAAAAGCCAACAATAAAGAGTAAATATGATATAAAAAGCCAACAATGAAGAATGAATGTAAGATAAAAAGCCAACAATAAAGCGTAAATGTAATATAAAAAGCCAACAATGAAGAATAAATGTAAGATAAAAAGCCAACAATGAAGAGTAAATATAATATAAAAAGCCAACAATGAAGAATAAATGTAAGATAAAAAGCCAACAATGAAGAGTAAATATAATATAAAAAGCCAACAATGAAGAATGAATGTCAGATAAAAAGCCAACAATGAAGAGTAAATATGATATAAAAAGCCAACAATGAAGAATGAATGTAAGATAAAAAGCCAACAATGAAGAGTAAATGTAAGATATAAAGCTAACAATGAAGAATAAATGTAAGATAAAAAGCCAACAATGAAGAGTAAATATAATATAAAAAGCCAACAATGAAGAATGAATGTAAGATAAAAAGCCAACAATGAAGAGTGAATGTAATATAAAACGCCAACAATGAAGAATGAATGTAAGATATAAAGCCAACAATGAAGAGTGAATGTAAGATAAAAAGCCAACAATGAATAGTAAATGTAATATAAAAAGCCAAAAATGAAGAATGAATGTAAGATAAAAAGCCAACAATGAAGAGTAAATGTAATAAAAAAAGCCAACAATGAAGAGTAAATGTAATATAAAAAGCCAACAGAGTGAATGTAAGATAAAAAGCCAACAATGAAGAGTGAATGTAATATAAAAAGCCAACCTTGAAGAATGAATGTAAGATAAAAAGCCAACAATGAAGAGTAAATATAATATAAAAAGCCAACAATGAAGAGTGAATGTAAGATAAAAAGCCAACAATGAAGAGTAAATGTAATATAAAAAGCCAACAGAGTGAATGTAAGATAAAAAGCCAACAATGAAGAGTAAATATAATATAAAAAGCCAACAATGAAGAGTAAATCTCTATATATATAAAAATGAATGTTTGTCTGTTTGTATGTTTGTTTGTATGTCCGGTATACAAATTCGCAGTAGTTCACTAATTCAAACCAAAATTTCCAAACATAGGTAAAAAATACGGGGAAGACGATAGGCTATTTAAAAATATATATAAATCAATTATTAAAACTATATATTTTTAGTCAGAAAATGATGATGACGATATTGCTGTATCATGTTTGATTATCAGATACAAAATTATATCGGGAAAAATTCCAAAAAGCAGAGACCACGGGTGAAACCAGTTCCTTATTTTGTACGCAGGAACAAAATTCTAACAGAAAACATTCATTCGAGCAGAAAACAAAAGCCAGATCATCTTTCTATAAAAATATCGTTTCCCAGACACAAAGTTTGCAGCGGGACGTTTCACAAGTGTGACATCCACGGCGCCAATTTATAATTGTAACGAATAGTATTTGAATAAAAACATTTAATCGGGTAAAACCCGGGCGTTGCCCGGGTCATTCGTCATTAATATATAGTCACGACCGTCTTTCCTCAATTCCTCATCGCTGTCACGGATGCGCGCGCATCATCATTATGATCATTATCTTCTATAGAAGCTTCTATCTTTATAATTATGTATATTTACAAAAAGTCAATTCGCTCGCGCCTTTAGTCAACATATATAGTCACGACCGTCTTTCCTCAATTCCTCATCGCTGTCACGGATGCGCGCGCATCATCAATTATATAAAAAAAAAGAAAGAAAAACATTTTAAAATTAAAAACTTTATTTTAAAAATAAATATATATTTCAAAATAACAGATTATTTCAATTTTCAATAAATTTCATAGATATATTATCAAAAAAATAATAATTTTGATAACTTGATTACTAATTGATTACTTTGATTACTAATTACCCATATTCTTCTGTTTTTACTTAATATTACCTATTTACTAAAATAATCATTGTATGCAAAAAAACATGCCTCCTAAGAAATATAACTCTGAAGAGGAAAGAAAGGCCGCAGCTGCCGCAAGTAGGCGAAATGCAAGGCAACACGAAACAGCTGATCAACGTGCTGCAAGACTTCTGCGTAATGCTGAAACCTATAGAAGTCGTATTGCCAATGAAACAGCAGAACACCATGCTGCAAGACTTCAACGTGAAGCTGAAGCTAAACGTCTAAAACTAGATAGTGAAACAGAAGACCAACGTGCTGCAAGACTTCTGCGTAATGCTGAAACCTATAGAAGTCGTATTGCCAATGAAACAGCAGAACACCATGCTGCAAGACTTCAACGTGAAGCTGAAGCTAAACGTCTAAAACTAGATAGTGAAACAGCAGACCAACGTGCTGCAAGACTTCTGCGTAATGCTGAAACCTATAGAAGTCGTATTGCCAATGAAACAGCAGAACACCATGCTGCAAGACTTCTGCGTAATGCTGAAACCTATAGAAGTCGTATTGCCAATGAAACAGCAGAACACCATGCTGCAAGACTTCAACGTGAAGCTGAAGCTAAACGTCTTAAACTAGATAGTGAAACAGCAGACCAACGTGCTGCAAGACATCAACGTGATGCTGAGGCTCACAGGCGATATCGGTGACCGACAATGAGAACTAATGCAATTGATTTGGCTAATATAGATGAAAAAGAAATTATTGAATTTTACTGTGGCCAAATGAATGAAATATGCGAATTTTGCAATTCTTTGAATTTCATTCCCCAGATAGAAAATTCTCAGCCTGCTGCCATAAAGGCAAAATAGATTTACCAGTGCAGGATTATCCAGAATACCTGGAAACCTTAATGAATGGCGTTGACCATAATAGTAAAATTTTATGGAAAATATTAGATCTTACAATAGCTCATTGGCATTTGCATCCATGGGGGCTAACATTGCTACACCTCCAGGATATGGACCATACTGCTTCCGTATTCACGGTCAAATATATCATAGAACTGGAACACTTCACCCAGTAGGGGAACAGCCGCCAAAATTTGCCCAATTGTATATTTTAGATACAGCAGAGGCTACAAGAGAAAGACTTTCCATCCCTGAGAACCACGGATGTGATGAGAATGTTTTGAATAAACTTGCAGAACTGTTAGCAAACATAAATAAGTTTTCAATTGAAAAAGCCCTGTAAGATTTATATATAAATAAGTTTGCAATGTCTTATAAAATGCTTCGTGACGTAGAAAAGGAAGCCATACAAGAAGCTAATAATAATGGCACAGAACTACCAAATATTGTAATGGCAATTAAGAACGATCGGACTCAAGACGTTCGACGATACAACAAGCCAACTGCCAGTGAAGTTGCAGTTGTCTTCCAAAATGATGATGGTGAACCTCCATTTATTCGCGATATACTGATTCATTTAAAACCAATAGAGAATCAGCCTAAGTTAAAGCGAATTTCTATCTTAGATCCAAATTTGGATGCGTTGGTTTTTCCACTATTTTACCCTAGAGCGGAACAAGGTTGGACTACCTATCTAAAACAGAAACCCGGCTCAAGTCAAAGACTAAGTCAAATGCAATATTACAGTTATTTGCTGTCTGTCCGAGACAAGTTTAATCCTCTTTTAAATGGGGGAAAACTAACGCAACAATTCATAGTCGATGCGTATGTAAAAATGGAAGCAAATAGACTCCATTACATTAAAGAAAATCAGTCCAAATTGAGAACTGAAAAATATAGTGGTCTCATGGATCATATAAACGCAAGAGCTGAAAATGAAAATCTTAACGTTGGAAAGTCAATAATCCTTCCATCAAGCTTTGAAGGCAGTCCAAGAAATATGCAACAAAGGTACCAAGATGCCATGTCAATTGTGATAAAATATGGAAAACCAGATTTATTTGTTACAATGACTTGCAATCCAAAATGGAAAGAAATAACTGAAAATCTTGAACCTTGGCAAAAACCCGAACATAGACCAAATTTGGTGGCACGTGTCTTTAACTTAAAGTTAAAAGAGTTGCTAAAAGAAATAAAAGCAGGGCTATTTGGAAAGTTAGCTGCAATGGTCCATGTAATTGAATTTCAAAAAAGAGGGCTTCCTCACGCCCACATATTAATAATATTGGCTGCAGAGGCAAAATATAATACAGAAGCGGATATAGACAGAATTGTATCTGCCGAAATTCCAGATAAGGAAAAATTTCCGGTTCTTTTCGGAATAGTTACAAAACACATGATTCATGGTCCATGTGTAAAAAATAATCCAAGGTCCCCATGTATGGAAAATGGTCAATGCACGAAAAAATTTCCAAAAGATTTGATTCATTCAACAATTATGAACGTTGATGGATATCCAAAATACAAACGAAGAGTGATATCTGAACAGGTTTATGTAAATTCTAAACCTATCAATAATTCATGGGTTGTTCCATACAACGCATACATATTGTTAAGATTCAACTGCCATATAAATGTTGAAATCTGTTCATCTGTACAGGCAGTTAAATACTTATTTAAGTATGTATATAAAGACCATGATTCTGCCAATTTAGAAATACGTGAACAGACCTTGAATCACGATGAACCAACTAAATTTGTAGATTCAAGATATTTTGGCCCTGTAGAAGCAGGTTGGAGAATATTCGGATTCCATATGCATGAACAATCCCATGCTATAATACGGTTAGCCGTCCACTTGCCTGATTATCAAGATGTTGTATTTAATGACGATATCAGCGATGAACAGCTGCAAAATAGACTGAGTCGAGACTCAACATTAATGGGTTATTTTAAACTGAACCGTGCTGATCCTAATGCGAGGGAATACTTATATCGTGAAATCCCCGAGCATTATACTTGGAATTGCAAAGAGAGGCAATGGAACACGCGAAAATTGCGTGGAGCTAAAGTGATTGGCAGAATGTATACTGTCAGCGTTAAAGAACAAGAGCGCTATTATTTGAGGCTACTTCTCTTAAATGTAAAGGCAGCTCAGTCATTCGACGATTTAAAAACTGTCGACGAAATATTATATCCCAGATTTAGAGAAGCTGCACTTGCAAGAGGTCTTTTCCTCGATGATAGTGTATGGAAATCTACACTGGAAGATGGCGTCGTCATGAACATGCCAAAGCAACTTCGAGAGTTGTTTGCATATATTTGCGTATTTGGACCACCCGCAAAACCACGCGAATTGTGGGATGAATTTAAGCCTCACATGTGTGAGGACTTTTGCCGAAAGCGTCATCCTAATGATGATGCATGCACCCATTGCGAGGGTTATGCCATGAAAGAAATTAGTGACATATTTCTAAGTCATAGAGTTAATTATAACGAATATGGGCTTCCAGTGCCAACATGGAACATCCCTGATGTTCCATGTTCAGAGGAATATATTTCTGATACTGAAGTTCTTTTAGCCGCTGATAAAATGAAAAGTTTTAACGCTGAACAAACAGCAGCATATGATCAAATAATGGCTGCAGTCAAAGATGTAACAATGAGACCAAAATGTTTCTTCATTGATGGTCCAGGTGGGAGTGGAAAGACTTACCTCTATACCACCTTGATGCACTCCGTTAGAGGAATGAACCAAGTTGTTCTTCCAGCTGCTACTACTGGCTTTGCAGCCAATTTATTACAAGGAGGAAAAACAATGCACTCCTTATACGGACTTCCAATTCCGTTGAATGAAACTTCCGTTTCAAATATTAAAATGACTACAATGGCTGCTGGCACCCTCCGAAAGGCAAAGCTACTTATTATTGATGAGTGTACAATGGCTTCAAACCATGCCCTTAACACAATCGATAGACTTCTTAGAGAAGTCATGACTGAGGATAAAAGATATCCTAACCAAATTCCATTTGGTGGTAAGGTCCTCATTGTAGGAGGCGATTTTCGCCAATGCCTACCAGTAATACCTCATGGTATGAGAGCACAAATTGTGCAAAGTTGTTTGAAATATTCTCAGACATGGAGCCATTTTGAGCACTTACCATTGGTAAGAAATGTAACGGCCAGATCGGACCCCGAATACACAGAATGGCTATTAAAGCTAGGCAATGGAAGTCTTCCAACCTTTGACGATTTGGGAGCAGATCTCATTGAGATTCCCCAAGAACTAATATGCAAAGACGATATAGTCCGAGAAATATTTGGAGACACAATTACTCCTGAATTGGTTGAAACCATGTCACAAAGAGCAATATTGTGCCCCAAGAATTTCGATGTTCATAATATGAATGACCAAGTCATGGACCTTATAGTTGGCGACTACCACACTTATTTAAGTGATGATTCCGTTGTCTCAGACAGCGATGAAGAGCGGAATAATTTTCCCGTTGAATTCCTGAATAGTGTTACTCCTTCAGGAATGCCGCCTCATCGTCTAAGATTAAAGGTCGGATGCATTATTCAGCTTCTTAGAAATCTGAAGAAGGGTTTATGTAATGGAACCCGCTTTACTATTAAATCATTAAAGAGTAACGTCATTGAGACAGAAGTCCTGACTGGCTCAAATAAAGGGGACATTGTATTGATTCCCCGAATAGATTTGGCCCCATCTGAAACAGGATTGCCCTTCATGATGAAGAGACGGCAATTTCCTGTAAAACCTGCCTTTGTCATGACCATAAATAAGGCACAAGGTCAAACGCTCGAACGTGTTGGCATTTATTTGCCGGAGCCTGTATTCGGTCACGGACAACTTTATGTTGCCTTTTCAAGAGTGAAACACAGTAGTGATGTTAAAATCATGATTAAAGATTCAGCACTGCAAGGCAGGCTAATTGAAGGAAGCGACAGAGTCTTTACTCGAAATGTCGTATTTAAAGAAATATTTTAAGCTAGCCCAGCGTGGCATAGAGGAGTAACCCTCAGTAAAAATCTACATAAAGGAAGGAAAACCTATAACCCGTGTGATAGCACGTAGTTAAGTAATGCCCTTAACCTGATGAGTGCCAAGGCTAGGCCGAAATGTTGCTATCACTTCTACATATTATTTGAAATCTAAAATGTTCGAGAATATAGTTTCTTTGTATCATTTTGTTCGAAGAACAAACAGGACAATTAGATTATTTAGGTATAGGCAAAAGATTGATGACGGTATACTTGCACTATTATTATCTACTTATATAATTGCCTTATTCTGTCTGTGTGAAGTTCACGGATAGATTTTGGTCATCAACGCGCGCATCATCATTATGATCATTATCATTATCTAATGATAATTATTATTATAATTATTATCTACTTATATAATTGCCTTATTCTGTCTGTGTGAAGTTCACGGATAGATTTTGGTCATCAACGCGCGCATCATCATTATGATCATTATCTAATGATAATTATTATTATACTTATCTACTTATATAATTGCCTTATTCTGTCTGTGTAAAGTTCATGGATAGATTTTGGTCAGAATGGATAAAATAAAAAAAGTGTCGAGGGATGGGAATCGAACCCACGACCTTCCGCTTACCGGGCAGATGCCATGACCACTAGGCTACCCTGAACATATTTTTCCGTTCATAAAGTTAATATATGATGCCAATATATATAATAATTGTATAAATGAATGCAAGACAAAATCACCGCGAATGTTTCTTTTTTTAAGGCAATTTCTTTTTAAGGCAATTATCGTTTTGCACAATTACTTAATCTTTTAAAATAAATAACAATACTTAAATGAAAATATGTTTCTTTAAATAAAATAAAATATACTTTTAAATCGGTAACCTTTTTTTATGAGAACCTTTAAATATATATAAGTACCTTATAATTGTAACAAATAGTATTTTAATTAAAACATTTTAAAAACACACAGTTTGGAACGGGACGTTTCACAAGAGTGACATCCATGGCGCCAATTTATAATTGTAACAAATAGTATTTGAATTAAAACGTTTTTAAAATATATACGCACTCGGGTAAAACCCGGGCGTTGCCCGGGCCATTCGTCTAGTAGTCATATAGTCACGACCGTCTTTCCACCGTCAATCATGTCACGGATGCGCGCGCATCATCATTATGATCATTATCATTATCTAATGATAATAATAATAATAATTATTATTATATTATTATTATTATATATACATAGTCACAACCGTCTTTCCTCAATTCCTCATGTCACGGATGCGCGCGCATCATCATGATGATCAATATCATTATCTAATGATAATAATAATAATTATTATATTATTATTATTATTTTATTATCAACATATATAGTCACCACCGTCTTTCCTCAATTACTCATGTCACGGGTGCGCGCGCATCATCATTATGATCATTATCTTCTATAGAAGCTTCTATCTTTATAATTATGTATATTTACAAAAAGTCAATTCGCTCGCGCCTCTAGCGGTGAAAATGAGGGGTCATACCAGTTGACCTAATGTACATGTAAAGTTTGGAGCGGGACGTTTCACAAGAGTGACATCCACGGCTCCAATTTATAATTGTAACAAATAGTATTGGAATAAAAACATTCAATCGGGTAAAACACGGGCGTTGCCCGGGTCATTCGTCTAGTAATTTATATAAATACTAGCGGACCCGCCCGGCTTCGCCCGGGTTTTACCCGAGTGAATGTTTGTCTAACGAACATTTGTTAAAACAATTCTCTTTAAACTTATAAAACGTACTCGGCTTCGCCCGGGGTTTTACCCGAGTAAAGGTTTGTCTAGCGAACATTTGTTAAAACAATTCTCTAAAAACTCATTAAAAAATAAAAAAATATATATTTTGATAATTTTAAACTCGTAAATTTGAATCTCTCGATAAAGTGAACATTTTTTCCCGGTCCCTGTGTGCCTTGTCATCCTGAATTTTGTCTTTCCTAATTTTCTACATTAGAAAATCATAGTTTTATCTAGTGAACATTTTTTCCCGGTCCCTTGAGAAATACTCGATAAGTTGAATAAAATCAATATTAATTGGTTCCCTCGGTAATTGGAAGTTAAAGGAATAGTATCTTCGCCTTGGAATTGTATCATTATTCTTGTCGCAAATAAATTGCCGTGTCATCCTGAGATAATCTTACTTTTGATAAATAATATTTAAGATAACAAACTTAGTGATAAAAAAAACTTGTTATCATCGTCACAATGGGGGCGCTGCTTGCGAGTTAAATCTACAAATCTGCAAATAACTCTAAGGATATTCAAGATATTCATGAAATTATTTTTCAAAAACCTTCCCAGTGATATACCTAATAATATACCAAAATTTCACGGCGATTGGATGTATGGTTTTTGAATCTATAGAGTACAGACAGACAGACATTCAATTTTATATATATAAGATAATATAAAAGAGTTTTAAAAATTGTAAAAAAAAAAAAAAAATGCATCGGCCGGGAATCGAACCCGGGCCGCCCGCGTGGCAGGCGAGCAGTCTACCACTGAACCACCGATGCTTAAAAAAATGGCCATATTTAGGTATTCATTCCATTCCGGATTAGTCCGCGTAAAAAAAAGTTCTTCAAATAAAAAAAAAAAGAAATAGCCAAAAATACTAATCAAAATGCAGCCGAAAATTTTCCTCGGGTTTATAAAAAGCGACATACAAAATATGGTACCAATTGGTTCAGTAGTTTTTGAGTTTATCGCGAAACAGACAGACAGACAGAAATTGACTTTTATATATATATATAGAGATTAACTCTTCATTGTTGGCTTTTTAACTTACATTCATTCTTCATTGTTGGCTTTTTATATTACATTCACTCTTCATTGTTGGCTTTTTATCTTACATTCACTCTGTTGGCTTTTTATATTACATTTACTCTTCATTGTTGGCTTTTTATCTTACATTCACTCTTCATTGTTGGCTTTTTATATTATATTTACTCTTCATTGTTGGCTTTTTATCTTACATTCATTCTTCATTGTTGGCTTTTTATATTACATTCACTCTTCATTGTTGGCTTTTTATCTTACATTCACTCTGTTGGCTTTTTATATTACATTTACTCTTCATTGTTCGCTTTTTATCTTACATTCATTCTTCATTGTTGGCTTTTTATATTACATTCATTCTTCATTGTTGGCTTTTTATATTACATTCACTCTTCATTGTTGGCTTTTTATCTTACATTCACTCTGTTGGCTTTTTATATTACATTTACTCTTCATTGTTGGCTTTTTATCTTACATTCACTCTTCAGTGTTGGCTTTTTATATTATATTTACTCTTCATTGTTGGCTTTTTATCTTACATTCATTCTTCATTGTTGGCTTTTTATATTACATTTACTCTTCATTGTTGGCTTTTTATCTTACATTCATTCTTCATTGTTGGCTTTTTATATTACATTCACTCTTCATTGTTGGCTTTTTATCTTACATTTATTCTTCATTGTTGGCTTTTTATATTACATTCACTCTTCATTGTTGGCTTTTTATATCATATAGAAAATCATAGTTTTATCTAGTGAACATTTTTTCCCGTGTCACATTGCCGTGTCATCCTGAGATAATCTTACTTTTGATAAATAATATTTAAGATTAATTGGTTCCCTCGGTAATTGGAAGTTAAAGGAATAGTATCTTGCCTTTGAATTGTATCATTATTCTTGTCTCAAATAAATTGCCGTGTCATCCTGAATTTTGTCTTTCCTAATTTTCTACATTACAAAATCATCGTATCATCATGATAATATTTAGAGCAGATTGTTGAATTATAACAAATAAATTAGAATATTTATCTTGATTATTTCTAGTCGAAAAGTTATTTCAAAAATTTTATTTGCTAGAAACCTTCCCAGTATTATACAAAATAACTTCCCAAAGTTTCATGGCGATCCAATGAGTGGTTTGGTCAGGCATAAAGGACAAACAGACATACATTCATTTTTATATATATAGATGAAATTAAAATAAAACTATATATAAGAAACAATAATGATAGATTATTATAAAAATTTATATGAAGCCAAAAAAGGTATTTAAAATATGAATAATTATGTCATCATGCCTGCTGTATTTTAAAATATTAAATGGCAGTAGAAATGTTTATTCTTACACAAATATAATTTAAAATGAGTTTTTTCCTAAAATATAAACATTTAAATGCATGTAAATAATATATAAAAGTATTTTTCAATAAAATGGATGAGTAATTAAATGATTATAAAGAGATATTTGAAGTGACATTAAGTTATGTGTGTAGGCAAAAGAATTGGGGTTGATATTTGTTCTCCATTGTCGATATCCAAAATATGGCCTTTCTGTAAAAAACATGGTTTATCATCAATATCTATTAACTTTGTGTTAGAAATTTGGTTTACTATTAAGTCATTTTCTAAATTAGTGCTATTTTGAAGTAAAAAATCTGATTCTGGGTAAAATAATTTAAGTTTATTTAGTGTATAATTTCTGTTTGTTTTCTTTGAGGTAAATTGGGTTTATTTATTTCATATGTGACTGGAGAAAGTTGTTTTAAAATTTTAAATGGGCCTATATATATTTGTGTTAAATTACCAGTGTTTGGATAAATAAAGGTTTTCACTAATACCTGATATCCTTCTTTAAAAATGGGTTCTGGGTGTTTAATATCATAAAGCTGTTTGCTGTGTTCATGGAATTTTATGGTTCTTTCAATGGCTAATTTTCTTGCCTTTTCTATTGATGTATGTGTTTCTGTGTCATGTTCTATATACTGTGGTTGTATTCCATAGTATAAGAACCTAGGTGTAAAGCCTGTTATGGTATGTACTGTATCATTATAACTTTCAGTAATATTAGGAATATATTTGGTCCAAGGGATCTTTAAATTATGATTATATTCACATCTTAACCTATTTATGATAGTGGAATTTAATCTTTCTACTTTTGCATTTGTTTCTGGGTGATGGGCACTGGTGAGTAGATGCTTAACACTATTTTTTCCTAAAAATTGTTTAAATGTATTGCTAAGAAAAGCTGCATTTCTGTCAGTTATTAATATTTCAGGTTTGTTAATTTGGAATAAATTTTTTAAACAAGTTATATATGAATCAGTGGATACAGATTTTGTAGGAAAGGTCCAAAGGAATCTACTGTGGTGATCTACTATCATATGGATACTGTGTTTGGTTGTCCCATAATTATGCAAGCCTCCCATTGTGTCTGAAGAAAAAATATGATTTGGGTGTGTAGCTATTGGCATCTGTTGTAGTGGTCCATAAACAATTCTGTTATCCCTAGATTTATTTAATTGGCAAGTTTCACAATGCTTTGTGTATTTAGCAATATCCTTAGTCATATGTGGCCAATAATAGTATGGAGAAATTATTTTAGTCATTTGAGTTGTTCCAATATGTCCATGTTTTGTATGTACTTTGTTTAATAATTTGTGTCTTAGGGTTTGTGGTACATAAGCTCTTTTAAAACCCTTTCTATTAATTATAAAGATATAATTTTGTATTTTAAATTTACTATTGCTAATTTGTTCTGTTGTATGCATTTTTAACATCTAGAATAGTATATATTTTTGACTGTGATAACCTATCTATAATTTGTTCTATAAGTGGAATTGGGGTATGTTCTGGAACTGTTTTTTGATTAAGTTTCCTATAATCTATACAGAGTTTTGTGGGGTGATTTGGGGCATCAGATTTTTTATTCACTAATAATGCAGGAGAACTATAGGGGCTAGATGAAGGCCTAATAATACCATACTTTAATAATTCAGTTATTTGTTTTTGTATTTCAGCATTATTGTAAAAAGATGTCCTATATGGCTTTTGTGCTATGGGAATATTATCTGAAAGAGATATGCAAATTGGGTTAGTTCTTATGCATCCTATATCAAAATTGTGTTTAGAAAAAACATTCTTATATTTGTGCAAAATATCTGAAATTGTTTGAATTGAGAAATTTGGGTTAATATCTAAGTTACTAAGGTCTAGATATGAGTTATAATTGACAATAGGGCATGGAATTTGCATACTGTGATATGAGTTAGAATCAATAATGGGATTTGAATTATGATCTATATGTTTAACATATTTATTTGGTATATCAAAAGAATTAAAATTATACAATGGGTTAATATTTAGAAGAGATGAATTTTTAACATAGTATGGGTCTGGAATACATAGGGTGGTAGCATATGACTTTTGGTCATCAGTTTTTGGATTAAAGGAATACAAGAATTTATAATTTTGAAAAAGAAGGTTTTTTGAGAAATCTATTTGTAATCTAAATTCATAAAATATTGGTAAACCTAAAATAATATATTCTATTGGAGTATCACAAACAAACATTTCTTGATATTTTGTAATTTTACCTAAGCTAAGCCTAACTAATATTTTGTATAATGGATAACTAAATCCTTCTACCTGACCTATTTTGTCTTTTGGGGAATTATCTAACATTTTATAATGAATATAATTTAAGTATTTTAATGGGATAATAGATATTGATGATGCAGTATCAAGTATACAGGGTAAGGATATTTGATTTATAAGAACAGAAAATAATAATAATGTTCTACCTGGGTTTATGGGCTTTGGGGTAGTATTCTTCAGTGGGCAGTACCTGGGAGAATCGGGTGAAGAGGCACTAGGAACTGTCGGTTGGTAGTCATGGGGAGTGGGTGGAGGGAAGGAACTAGAAGCTGCGGCTTGGTAGGAGTGGGGACTGGCTGAAGAGAAGGATCTGGAAGCTGTTGGGCGCTGGACACGGGGAGTGGCCGGAGATCTGGAAGCTGTTGGGCTGCGGTATGGGCACACTGAGTGGTAGTGCCATTGAAGCTCCAATCCCAGACGTTCGCAAATTCGGCAAGGCATTGGTGGCCTCTGCACTTGCTAGTTACCATAATATCTGGCAGGTCTAGGCGATGGGTGAAGCGCTGGATTCAAAGTCTGGAGACGGCCCTTTTCCGCCGGCGTTCCAGATCCCGTTAAGCTATTTTCAACTTTAATGGCCATGGTTAGCCAATTTAAGGGCTGGTCCGTATCAATGATGGCAAGATAGGGCTTATATTTTTTCAATATTCCTTCATTGAGTAGCTCAACTATTGATTTAGATGGTAAGTCGACTAAATTGATCATTTTGATTTTTCTATGATAATAGTCCGAGATGGTTTCTTTTTCGCCCTGATATACTTTAATAGCTTCCACTAATGGCGTTAATTCAATTTTCTGAAATCTGTTAATTAGCTTCTCTTTTGCCTCAGGCCAATTTCCGATGTTGCTCAAAATTTCGTAGTGATAGATCAAAGCTTCATCCTGCAGGTAATCAGATAGGTGCAATATTCGCCATTGGGCATCTAAATTGTAGGACTCGCATCTCAATTCAAAATTATTCAGCCACGTTTTAATATTCAAATTTGGATGATATTTTACAAAATTTGGCATTATCAAATGATTTACATTTTCTATTTCTTCCTTTTCTTTTTTTGCCTTTGCCATTTTGTCCACACAAATTTCAAATAAATTGATAGAAAATTTAATAAATATTAGTTATATCCTGTCGACTTATGTTATAGATTAGAATTTTTTTGTGTTTGATTCTTGAAAAGAGGTGCAGTCGTGGAAAAATAAAATAATTATTTACCTTTCAAGCAGATTTTTATTTTGAATCTCTTGAAGTGAAAATATACATATAAAATTATTTATATCACAGGAATATAGAATTTATATAATGAATTCTATAATCGTGAATAAAAGATAGGTAGGGTTAAATATACATATTTACAACAACAATTAAAAAATGGTATGTTTTTAATATATGGTCAAAAATGCAGAACAGTCAATGAATGAAAAAATAAAATATATGTTTTAAAAAAAAAAAATATTTGTATTTTAGATTATATAATATATATATGTTTGTCGGCTATGCACGCACTCAATATGTAACTAATCTTGCTGAAATTTGAACAGGACAGAGAGTTAAATCTGAAAGAGTTTTTTGTCGCACTTTTAACCAAGGAAATTTATACTTAACCAAGTAGTGAGCAACAACATTTTTTAAGGCAGAAATGATGATGACAATATTGCTGTATTACGCTTGATTGACACAAACAAAATTCTTTAGGGTAATATTCACTAGAGCAGACCACGGGCGAAACCATATAATAATTTTTAGTAGGAACAAAATTCTACCAGCGAAACATTCACTCGAACAGAAGACACACGAAGCCAGGTCATCTCTATATATAAAATATCGTTTCTCGGCCTTTTTTCTAAGATCATGTAGTATATCTCTAGATATTTTTATTTATATATATATATATATATATAGTGTAAAAACTATATAATAAAAATATAACAGTGATACTACATTTAAAACTTAAGGAGCAATCTGATCAGAATGATAAATCATATCAAGTAGATTTGGTTAGATTAGCAAGCTAAATCTAAATTAATTATAAAAATAAATAGTTGTATAGTTTTATAGTTAAGTATTCTATTAAAATTATCTTCATTAGTTTGATTATTTAAATTCAAATTATAAATTTGTTAATTGTTATTATTTAGTATAGATAGAGAAAAAAAAAAAATTCTTTACTTCTAAAACATCCTCTAGTTAATTATATAATTATAATTAATAACAATAAAAAATTAACAAAGTAACGTCTATTACATCGGCTTTTACACGTCATTCAGACATACTCTAATCCTATATATAGAATAATCGAAGAGATAATATATATAATAGTTAGAAAAAAGATAGAAAGACAGAACCATGTACTTTTAATCAAACTAATAGAAAGAAAACAAAAAGTTTTGTAAATAAGGTAGATAAGATTGTTAGTATATATATATATTTTTTTATAATTTTATATTTTATTCGTTTTTTTTTTTTTTTAAAGATTTTTTAAATTTTTTTATTTTAAAATATGAATATAAAAAGTTGTATTTAGTAAAATATCTATAATATGAATTAACTTTTATTATAAGTTTGGTTATTATGTTTTGAAACCCTAATGGTAGACCAGACATATACAAAAAACTTAAATTGGAGTAATTATTGAAAAAAGAGGTCTGCTGAACCGGGACTTCTCAAATAGAAATTCAGCTTTTCAACATTTCATCCCTTCTCTATTATGTCTAGACCTCCTTTCAACCGTATTTTATGTGTTAATATAAAGTTACTACAGTGAAACATTTATATGAACAGATATAATGTGTACCTACCTTGTCCGCGAACGCCTTCAACTGTAAACAACTATTTTTGGATAACACATGTTGTGGGGGGGTGGGGACAAATTTAGACCGAATTGTGGGAGAACAAGACATTCAAAGAATAAAGATAAGATAGTTAAGGGAAGAAATCCAAATTTTATAATCTTTACAGTCAGTTAAAAATTAAAATAATTGATTCAAAACTTATTCATCTTTCAATATTCCTTTAAAAAGGCAAATTATTAGAGTTTAATAAAGCTATTAATTGTGAAAATTCACTTTTATTTAATTTCCATTTTCCTCCCCAGAAATTGGAGATTAAACAAAATGAATTATATACAATATTACTTTAAAAATCTTGTGAAAAAATCTTCAAATCAGCTATTTAATTTAAGTTTAACTAATTGTTGAAGATTATAAATTTGTAGTATTGATTATTGAAAGAAATTATAGAAAGTTGATTTAATAAATGGATACTTCCATTTATTTTTTTTTAAGTATTTTATAATTGATATACTGTTGAAATATTTTACTTGTCTGATACTAAATTTGTTTTTAATAAATTCCATGTTTAAATTATTAACATCTTCTATGAAATTTTCTAATATATTATTTATTCTATAAAATCTTAGAAACTGACCAAAATATATACCTTTACAGCAATTTAATGAAATATTAGAATTCATATTACAGTATTTTATAATATTGAAATTATAATTACTTTTTTTATTATAAATTTTAATAGCATTATTTGTAAGGTCTATATTTAGGTCTAAAAAGTTAACTTTTTTGTTTCTATAAATTTTTTCATTGTTTTTAAGTTTCAAGTATTTAGGATAAATTTTAGGTATTAAATTTTTGAACTGTGGATTATTAAATATTATAATGTCATCTACATAACGGAACATTTGCCAGTTAACATTATTTTGTAGAAAGTATTCTCTTTCGTACCAGAATAATATTAAGTTTGCTAATAACGGACTAGAAGACGTTCCCATGGGAACTCCTTCTGATTGAATATATATTTTATTTTTAAATTCTATATAGTTAAAATTTAAAAATGTTTCCAGTAGAGTTTTTGCTGTTTTAAGATCTAATTTAATTGTTTTATATCTGTTATGAATAATTTTAATGTGGAAAGTTTTGTCATTAATGATTTCGTTAAATAAATTGGTTATTTTATTATTTAGATCTCTTAAATTTATTTTAGAATATAGGTCCTCAAAGTCAAATGTGTGTACTGTTTCCATGTTTGTCCAATTGTTCATTAAATAGTTAATGATTTTTTTATTTGAGTCGATAAATTTATAATTATATTTATTAGTTAATTTATTTATAATAAATTGTAGTGTTGAAGCTAATTGTATATCAATGTTTTTTATAACTGAATTTATACCAGATGTGATTGTTCTGAAAGAAATAGGTTTTTTGTGTAGTTTAGGAATTATATAGAACTTTGGTATGTTTGGATTTTTGTAGTGATTATAAATTTTTAGTGAATTTTCAACATTTTTGATGTCTTTTTTGATTTTTGTGGCTGTAGTTCTAGCAAAAGTGTATTTATGATTATTATCAATTTCCTTTTTTAGTATATCGTGGTATAGATTTTTACAAATTATAGATAAGTTATTGGAACATTTATCTATAGGAGTGATAATAAAGTCCTTCTGTAAATTAATTATATTTTCTTTAAAAGAAGGAATATCTGAATTAGGTTTTGTGTATTTAAGTGTATTATTATAATAATTTATAACCTCCTTTTTAATATTATGTTTCCATTCCAGAAAAGTAAATTCTGGAATACTGTATTTTATACTAGTTTTATTTATGAAAATATCTATATCTTTTAATATAGATTTAATTGTATTATTATAATTGTGTTTAATTTGAGGTATATATTTATACCCTTTATTTAAAATATCCTGATATTCTGGATTTAAAAAAGAAAAATTGCTAGTTAATATATGACCTGAAAACTTATATTTATCAATATAGTTGTTGCAATTACATTTAATTTTTTTATAATTTGCCAAATTATTAATAAATTGGTTATAATTGCAAACTAAATTACCTATATTTTTGTTGTATCTCCAGATTGTTTTGAAATTTAAATTTTTTATAGGGAAAAGATTATTAATGTTTTGGTTATTAAAAATATCATTAAACTTAATATGATTAAATAAATTGTTATTAAATTTAATGATAATATTAATGTTATTAGTAGATTGTTTAATTTTTCTGTATTTAAAGATGTCGTGTGTGATATCTATTAATCTATTAGTTAGATTATGAATTTTAATATATTCTATAAGTTTGATAAATTTATTATTATTTAGTTTAAATAATGTTTTAATAAATTTATCGACGAAGTTGTTAGTGTATATTTGTTTTGGGTCCAGTAATTCTTCAAATTCAATGTAACCTAATTTATTGGTAGTTTTACCTCTAGTTTTATTAGGTTTAGTTTTGAATTCATTTTTTTTGTATTTGCAGCTGATTTCATAAGTTGAAATTTCTTCTGTTTGTGGTTTGTATGTGTAGTTTAATTCGTCATTAAGTCCATAAGGGAATAATGTGTTGTGTTTATAAATGTAGTTGTTTTCTAATAATAGTCGTTGTTTTTTGTTTTGACATATGTCTAGTATTTCTATCTTAAAGTTGTTAAAAGTATGTAATTTATTGTGTTCTTTCATATATATATTACCAATTGATTTTTTAGCGTGGTTTCTATGTAGGTTTATTCGTATATTTAATGGATTACATGTTTGTCCTATATATGATAATTGACAAATTTGGCATGTTAATTTATAAATAGTATTTACTAATTTACAACTAGTCGTTTGAAATGTATCATGGTTCTTAAGAGAGGGACAAGTTTGACAATTCTTTCTTAGGCAATTCTTAGCGAGTTTGAATTAACATAAAAGAGGTGCTAACCCTAATATGCTGGTAGTTTTTTTTAGTTTTTTAGTTTGTTATTCTATTGAGAAAAAATTTTTTTTTTTTTATTAATATATTTATCTTAATTGTTTTTGTGGTAATTAAATTTGTAATAAAATGAATAATTAATCTATAAAAATATAGATATTACTGTTTGTTATCTGTTATATTTTTTAAGAATAACTAATAAAAAACATCTTTAAACTATCTAAACAATGAAAAAAACAAAAGTTCTGAAGTTATTTTTTAAAATTATTTTTATAATTTACTTTTTCATAATCAAACAATAAAAGATAATTATAATCTGTATGGAGTTTTATTTATATTAGAATATCTAATATATATTTAAATTTGTATATTATATTATATATAAAAATATATCATAGAGCAAGCTCATATGAATTAATATAGTGTAAAAACTATATAATAAAAATATAACAGTGATACTACATTTAAAACTTAAGGAGCAATCTGATCAGAATGATAAATCATATCAAGTAGATTTGGTTAGATTAGCAAGCTAAATCTAAATTAATTATAAAAATAAATAGTTGTATAGTTTTATAGTTAAGTATTCTATTAAAATTATCTTCATTAGTTTGATTATTTAAATTCAAATTATAAATTTGTTAATTGTTATTATTTAGTATAGATAGAGAAAAAAAAAAAAATTCTTTACTTCTAAAACATCCTCTAGTTAATTATATAATTATAATTAATAACAATAAAAAATTAACAAAGTAACGTCTATTACATCGGCTTTTACACGTCATTCAGACATACTCTAATCCTATATATAGAATAATCGAAGAGATAATATATATAATAGTTAGAAAAAAGATAGAAAGACAGAACCATGTACTTTTAATCAAACTAATAGAAAGAAAACAAAAAGTTTTGTAAATAAGGTAGATAAGATTGTTAGTATATATATATATTTTTTTATAATTTTATATTTTATTCGTTTTTTTTTTTTTAAAGATTTTTTAAATTTTTTTATTTTAAAATATGAATATAAAAAGTTGTATTTAGTAAAATATCTATAATATGAATTAACTTTTATTATAAGTTTGGTTATTATGTTTTGAAACCCTAATGGTAGACCAGACATATACAAAAAACTTAAATTGGAGTAATTATTGAAAAAAGAGGTCTGCTGAACCGGGACTTCTCAAATAGAAATTCAGCTTTTCAACATTTCATCCCTTCTCTATTATGTCTAGACCTCCTTTCAACCGTATTTTATGTGTTAATATAAAGTTACTACAGTGAAACATTTATATGAACAGATATAATGTGTACCTACCTTGTCCGCGAACGCCTTCAACTGTAAACAACTATTTTTGGATAACACATGTTGTGGGGGGGGTGGGGACAAATTTAGACCGAATTGTGGGAGAACAAGACATTCAAAGAATAAAGATAAGATAGTTAAGGGAAGAAATCCAAATTTTATAATCTTTACAGTCAGTTAAAAATTAAAATAATTGATTCAAAACTTATTCATCTTTCAATATTCCTTTAAAAAGGCAAATTATTAGAGTTTAATAAAGCTATTAATTGTGAAAATTCACTTTTATTTAATTTCCATTTTCCTCCCCAGAAATTGGAGATTAAACAAAATGAATTATATACAATATTACTTTAAAAATCTTGTGAAAAAATCTTCAAATCAGCTATTTAATTTAAGTTTAACTAATTGTTGAAGATTATAAATTTGTAGTATTGATTATTGAAAGAAATTATAGAAAGTTGATTTAATAAATGGATACTTCCATTTATTTTTTTTTAAGTATTTTATAATTGATATACTGTTGAAATATTTTACTTGTCTGATACTAAATTTGTTTTTAATAAATTCCATGTTTAAATTATTAACATCTTCTATGAAATTTTCTAATATATTATTTATTCTATAAAATCTTAGAAACTGACCAAAATATATACCTTTACAGCAATTTAATGAAATATTAGAATTCATATTACAGTATTTTATAATATTGAAATTATAATTACTTTTTTTATTATAAATTTTAATAGCATTATTTGTAAGGTCTATATTTAGGTCTAAAAAGTTAACTTTTTTGTTTCTATAAATTTTTTCATTGTTTTTAAGTTTCAAGTATTTAGGATAAATTTTAGGTATTAAATTTTTGAACTGTGGATTATTAAATATTATAATGTCATCTACATAACGGAACATTTGCCAGTTAACATTATTTTGTAGAAAGTATTCTCTTTCGTACCAGAATAATATTAAGTTTGCTAATAACGGACTAGAAGACGTTCCCATGGGAACTCCTTCTGATTGAATATATATTTTATTTTTAAATTCTATATAGTTAAAATTTAAAAATGTTTCCAGTAGAGTTTTTGCTGTTTTAAGATCTAATTTAATTGTTTTATATCTGTTATGAATAATTTTAATGTGGAAAGTTTTGTCATTAATGATTTCGTTAAATAAATTGGTTATTTTATTATTTAGATCTCTTAAATTTATTTTAGAATATAGGTCCTCAAAGTCAAATGTGTGTACTGTTTCCATGTTTGTCCAATTGTTCATTAAATAGTTAATGATTTTTTTATTTGAGTCGATAAATTTATAATTATATTTATTAGTTAATTTATTTATAATAAATTGTAGTGTTGAAGCTAATTGTATATCAATGTTTTTTATAACTGAATTTATACCAGATGTGATTGTTCTGAAAGAAATAGGTTTTTTGTGTAGTTTAGGAATTATATAGAACTTTGGTATGTTTGGATTTTTGTAGTGATTATAAATTTTTAGTGAATTTTCAACATTTTTGATGTCTTTTTTGATTTTTGTGGCTGTAGTTCTAGCAAAAGTGTATTTATGATTATTATCAATTTCCTTTTTTAGTATATCGTGGTATAGATTTTTACAAATTATAGATAAGTTATTGGAACATTTATCTATAGGAGTGATAATAAAGTCCTTCTGTAAATTAATTATATTTTCTTTAAAAGAAGGAATATCTGAATTAGGTTTTGTGTATTTAAGTGTATTATTATAATAATTTATAACCTCCTTTTTAATATTATGTTTCCATTCCAGAAAAGTAAATTCTGGAATACTGTATTTTATACTAGTTTTATTTATGAAAATATCTATATCTTTTAATATAGATTTAATTGTATTATTATAATTGTGTTTAATTTGAGGTATATATTTATACCCTTTATTTAAAATATCCTGATATTCTGGATTTAAAAAAGAAAAATTGCTAGTTAATATATGACCTGAAAACTTATATTTATCAATATAGTTGTTGCAATTACATTTAATTTTTTTATAATTTGCCAAATTATTAATAAATTGGTTATAATTGCAAACTAAATTACCTATATTTTTGTTGTATCTCCAGATTGTTTTGAAATTTAAATTTTTTATAGGGAAAAGATTATTAATGTTTTGGTTATTAAAAATATCATTAAACTTAATATGATTAAATAAATTGTTATTAAATTTAATGATAATATTAATGTTATTAGTAGATTGTTTAATTTTTCTGTATTTAAAGATGTCGTGTGTGATATCTATTAATCTATTAGTTAGATTATGAATTTTAATATATTCTATAAGTTTGATAAATTTATTATTATTTAGTTTAAATAATGTTTTAATAAATTTATCGACGAAGTTGTTAGTGTACATTTGTTTTGGGTCCAGTAATTCTTCAAATTCAATGTAACCTAATTTATTGGTAGTTTTACCTCTAGTTTTATTAGGTTTAGTTTTGAATTCATTTTTTTTGTATTTGCAGCTGATTTCATAAGTTGAAATTTCTTCTGTTTGTGGTTTGTATGTGTAGTTTAATTCGTCATTAAGTCCATAAGGGAATAATGTGTTGTGTTTATAAATGTAGTTGTTTTCTAATAATAGTCGTTGTTTTTTGTTTTGACATATGTCTAGTATTTCTATCTTAAAGTTGTTAAAAGTATGTAATTTATTGTGTTCTTTCATATATATATTACCAATTGATTTTTTAGCGTGGTTTCTATGTAGGTTTATTCGTATATTTAATGGATTACATGTTTGTCCTATATATGATAATTGACAAATTTGGCATGTTAATTTATAAATAGTATTTACTAATTTACAACTAGTCGTTTGAAATGTATCATGGTTCTTAAGAGAGGGACAAGTTTGACAATTCTTTCTTAGGCAATTCTTAGCGAGTTTGAATTAACATAAAAGAGGTGCTAACCCTAATATGCTGGTAGTTTTTTTTAGTTTTTTAGTTTGTTATTCTATTGAGAAAAATTTTTTTTTTTTTTATTAATATATTTATCTTAATTGTTTTTGTGGTAATTAAATTTGTAATAAAATGAATAATTAATCTATAAAAATATAGATATTACTGTTTGTTATCTGTTATATTTTTTAAGAATAACTAATAAAAAACATCTTTAAACTATCTAAACAATGAAAAAAACAAAAGTTCTGAAGTTATTTTTTAAAATTATTTTTATAATTTACTTTTTCATAATCAAACAATAAAAGATAATTATAATCTGTATGGAGTTTTATTTATATTAGAATATCTAATATATATTTAAATTTGTATATTATATTATATATAAAAATATATCATAGAGCAAGCTCATATGAATTAATATAGTGTAAAAACTATATAATAAAAATATAACAGTGATACTACATTTAAAACTTAAGGAGCAATCTGATCAGAATGATAAATCATATCAAGTAGATTTGGTTAGATTAGCAAGCTAAATCTAAATTAATTATAAAAATAAATAGTTGTATAGTTTTATAGTTAAGTATTCTATTAAAATTATCTTCATTAGTTTGATTATTTAAATTCAAATTATAAATTTGTTAATTGTTATTATTTAGTATAGATAGAGAAAAAAAAAAAAATTCTTTACTTCTAAAACATCCTCTAGTTAATTATATAATTATAATTAATAACAATAAAAAATTAACAAAGTAACGTCTACTACATCGGCTTTTACACGTCATTCAGACATACTCTAATCCTATATATAGAATAATCGAAGAGATAATATATATAATAGTTAGAAAAAAGATAGAAAGACAGAACCATGTACTTTTAATCAAACTAATAGAAAGAAAACAAAAAGTTTTGTAAATAAGGTAGATAAGATTGTTAGTATATATATATATTTTTTTATAATTTTATATTTTATTCGTTTTTTTTTTTTTTAAAGATTTTTTAAATTTTTTTATTTTAAAATATGAATATAAAAAGTTGTATTTAGTAAAATATCTATAATATGAATTAACTTTTATTATAAGTTTGGTTATTATGTTTTGAAACCCTAATGGTAGACCAGACATATACAAAAAACTTAAATTGGAGTAATTATTGAAAAAAGAGGTCTGCTGAACCGGGACTTCTCAAATAGAAATTCAGCTTTTCAACATTTCATCCCTTCTCTATTATGTCTAGACCTCCTTTCAACCGTATTTTATGTGTTAATATAAAGTTACTACAGTGAAACATTTATATGAACAGATATAATGTGTACCTACCTTGTCCGCGAACGCCTTCAACTGTAAACAACTATTTTTGGATAACACATGTTGTGGGGGGGGTGGGGACAAATTTAGACCGAATTGTGGGAGAACAAGACATTCAAAGAATAAAGATAAGATAGTTAAGGGAAGAAATCCAAATTTTATAATCTTTACAGTCAGTTAAAAATTAAAATAATTGATTCAAAACTTATTCATCTTTCAATATTCCTTTAAAAAGGCAAATTATTAGAGTTTAATAAAGCTATTAATTGTGAAAATTCACTTTTATTTAATTTCCATTTTCCTCCCCAGAAATTGGAGATTAAACAAAATGAATTATATACAATATTACTTTAAAAATCTTGTGAAAAAATCTTCAAATCAGCTATTTAATTTAAGTTTAACTAATTGTTGAAGATTATAAATTTGTAGTATTGATTATTGAAAGAAATTATAGAAAGTTGATTTAATAAATGGATACTTCCATTTATTTTTTTTTAAGTATTTTATAATTGATATACTGTTGAAATATTTTACTTGTCTGATACTAAATTTGTTTTTAATAAATTCCATGTTTAAATTATTAACATCTTCTATGAAATTTTCTAATATATTATTTATTCTATAAAATCTTAGAAACTGACCAAAATATATACCTTTACAGCAATTTAATGAAATATTAGAATTCATATTACAGTATTTTATAATATTGAAATTATAATTACTTTTTTTATTATAAATTTTAATAGCATTATTTGTAAGGTCTATATTTAGGTCTAAAAAGTTAACTTTTTTGTTTCTATAAATTTTTTCATTGTTTTTAAGTTTCAAGTATTTAGGATAAATTTTAGGTATTAAATTTTTGAACTGTGGATTATTAAATATTATAATGTCATCTACATAACGGAACATTTGCCAGTTAACATTATTTTGTAGAAAGTATTCTCTTTCGTACCAGAATAATATTAAGTTTGCTAATAACGGACTAGAAGACGTTCCCATGGGAACTCCTTCTGATTGAATATATATTTTATTTTTAAATTCTATATAGTTAAAATTTAAAAATGTTTCCAGTAGAGTTTTTGCTGTTTTAAGATCTAATTTAATTGTTTTATATCTGTTATGAATAATTTTAATGTGGAAAGTTTTGTCATTAATGATTTCGTTAAATAAATTGGTTATTTTATTATTTAGATCTCTTAAATTTATTTTAGAATATAGGTCCTCAAAGTCAAATGTGTGTACTGTTTCCATGTTTGTCCAATTGTTCATTAAATAGTTAATGATTTTTTTATTTGAGTCGATAAATTTATAATTATATTTATTAGTTAATTTATTTATAATAAATTGTAGTGTTGAAGCTAATTGTATATCAATGTTTTTTATAACTGAATTTATACCAGATGTGATTGTTCTGAAAGAAATAGGTTTTTTGTGTAGTTTAGGAATTATATAGAACTTTGGTATGTTTGGATTTTTGTAGTGATTATAAATTTTTAGTGAATTTTCAACATTTTTGATGTCTTTTTTGATTTTTGTGGCTGTAGTTCTAGCAAAAGTGTATTTATGATTATTATCAATTTCCTTTTTTAGTATATCGTGGTATAGATTTTTACAAATTATAGATAAGTTATTGGAACATTTATCTATAGGAGTGATAATAAAGTCCTTCTGTAAATTAATTATATTTTCTTTAAAAGAAGGAATATCTGAATTAGGTTTTGTGTATTTAAGTGTATTATTATAATAATTTATAACCTCCTTTTTAATATTATGTTTCCATTCCAGAAAAGTAAATTCTGGAATACTGTATTTTATACTAGTTTTATTTATGAAAATATCTATATCTTTTAATATAGATTTAATTGTATTATTATAATTGTGTTTAATTTGAGGTATATATTTATACCCTTTATTTAAAATATCCTGATATTCTGGATTTAAAAAAGAAAAATTGCTAGTTAATATATGACCTGAAAACTTATATTTATCAATATAGTTGTTGCAATTACATTTAATTTTTTTATAATTTGCCAAATTATTAATAAATTGGTTATAATTGCAAACTAAATTACCTATATTTTTGTTGTATCTCCAGATTGTTTTGAAATTTAAATTTTTTATAGGGAAAAGATTATTAATGTTTTGGTTATTAAAAATATCATTAAACTTAATATGATTAAATAAATTGTTATTAATTTAATGATAATATTAATGTTATTAGTAGATTGTTTAATTTTTCTGTATTTAAAGATGTCGTGTGTGATATCTATTAATCTATTAGTTAGATTATGAATTTTAATATATTCTATAAGTTTGATAAATTTATTATTATTTAGTTTAAATAATGTTTTAATAAATTTATCGACGAAGTTGTTAGTGTACATTTGTTTTGGGTCCAGTAATTCTTCAAATTCAATGTAACCTAATTTATTGGTAGTTTTACCTCTAGTTTTATTAGGTTTAGTTTTGAATTCATTTTTTTTTGTATTTGCAGCTGATTTCATAAGTTGAATTTCTTCTGTTTGTGGTTTGTATGTGTAGTTTAATTCGTCATTAAGTCCATAAGGGAATAATGTGTTGTGTTTATAAATGTAGTTGTTTTCTAATAATAGTCGTTGTTTTTTGTTTTGACATATGTCTAGTATTTCTATCTTAAAGTTGTTAAAAGTATGTAATTTATTGTGTTCTTTCATATATATATTACCAATTGATTTTTTAGCGTGGTTTCTATGTAGGTTTATTCGTATATTTAATGGATTACATGTTTGTCCTATATATGATAATTGACAAATTTGGCATGTTAATTTATAAATAGTATTTACTAATTTACAACTAGTCGTTTGAAATGTATCATGGTTCTTAAGAGAGGGACAAGTTTGACAATTCTTTCTTAGGCAATTCTTAGCGAGTTTGAATTAACATAAAAGAGGTGCTAACCCTAATATGCTGGTAGTTTTTTTTAGTTTTTTAGTTTGTTATTCTATTGAGAAAAAATTTTTTTTTTTTATTAATATATTTATCTTAATTGTTTTTGTGGTAATTAAATTTGTAATAAAATGAATAATTAATCTATAAAAATATAGATATTACTGTTTGTTATCTGTTATATTTTTTAAGAATAACTAATAAAAAACATCTTTAAACTATCTAAACAATGAAAAAAACAAAAGTTCTGAAGTTATTTTTTAAAATTATTTTTATAATTTACTTTTTCATAATCAAACAATAAAAGATAATTATAATCTGTATGGAGTTTTATT
>CP092865.1:34623603-34679578 GCA_030710605.1 Cordylochernes scorpioides | reverse complement strand
ATTTCAGTAGCATGTAGCAATGCATATTGTTCATTGAGAAATTTAGCTGCTCCTTTTAAATTGGTTCCATTGTCAGAATATATATCTGAGGGAGTACCTCGTCTTGATGTGAATCTTCTTAATGCTGCGATAAATGGACCGGTTGAAAGATCTGACACTAATTCAAGATGAATCGCTTTTGTTGCAAAACATACGAAAAGGGCAATATAAGATTTTAGTTTAACTCGGGATCTTGGTAATCTGGGTTTTGTCAGTATTGGACCTGCTAGGTCAACACCTGTTCTTGCAAAGGACCTAATATAGGTTGTTCTTGAAGAAGGCAATTCACCCATTAGTTGTGTATTAGGCCGGGCATTGACTTTGAAACACTGAACACAATTTTTCAAAATTTGTTTGACAAAAGATCTCCCATTAATTATCCAATATGTTCTCCTTAAAATTGAGCAGGTTAAGTTGAAACTTGAATGAAAATGCTCCTGGTGACATTGTCTTATGATGAGTTCAGTTACATGTGACTTGGGCGGAAGAATTATCGGATGTTTTTGGAATTCAGACAGAGAAGACAGTTTAAGCCGTCCTCCAACTCTTAGAATGCCATTTTGATCAATAAATGGATTTAAACATAAAAGTTTGTTGGTCTTTGGAACTTAAAAGGGCATTAATTTCAACTGAGAAATAACATTCTTGGACAACTTTGGTTATTTTTAACTCTGATGATCTAATTTCTTTGGTTGTCAAAGTTCCACTAAATTTATTGGATGGATACCTAGAATTATTAATAAATCTTAAGCACCATGCTAGAGTTCTTTTCATTCTGCTATAAGAAGAAAATCTTGTAATAGAATCGGGTAAACTATGTGATTTGACATCTTCCGCACTTGAATAGTGTATTTGAATTAGTTCTCCGTATGATTGCACAATTTCACTTTCTTCAACCACTGATGCCTTATTGCTTAATATTCTTGAATCAAATGTAGTCAACCAGGAAGGTCCATTCCACCATAAATAGTGATCAACAAGCTTACTTGGCATTATTCCCCTGCTTGCACAATCTGCTGGATTTACAACTCCTGGAACATGATGCCATTGATCAACTCTTGAAGTTTTTTGAATTTTCTCAACTCTGATATGTAAACCTTCCATTTTGAAGGATTGGATTGTATCCAACACAAAGTGATTTAGAATCTGTCCCAAAAAAAGTCTCTTTTATCTGGAATGGAAGTGTTAACTTAATTGAATCAACTAGTTGACTCAACAGATGAGCTGCACAGAGTTCTAAGCATGGAAGAGTAGGGGCCTTGAGTGATTCAACTCTTGTTTTGGCTGCTAGAAGCTGGATCTTCACATCATTCTGTGTTTCACATCTCAGATAGCATACTGCAGCATAAGCCTTAGCTGAAGCATCAGCGAACCCAAGAAGTTGCATCCGGACTTCATCCTCTTTAGGAATAATAGCTAAATATCTGGGGATCATAACTTGAGATAAATATCCAATTTCTTTTTTAAACTGAGCCCATAGGTTTACTATATCATCAGGTAGATAATCATCCCAATCCAGTTGGAGCTTCCAAGCATCTTGCATTAATATTTTGAGTAAAATTATGGAAGGAGATATAATTCCTAAGGGATCAAAAAATTGAGGTATTACTGATAACAACTGCCTTTTTGTATTTACATCCATGGTATCTTGTACTTTAACTTGAAAAACATCTTTAGTTGCATTCCAGATAAGTCCTAGTAGGTTTATAGTTAAGTATTTTCCAATTGGAACCATACTGATATCATATTTATCTTCATTTGGAAGTGCTTCTAGGCCTTTTGGAACATTTGAGGCCCATTTTCTTAAATGAAAACCTTCTCTCCTCTTTATTTGATTTAACTGGATAATAAGATCTTTAGCTTCTTCTACAGAATTTGCTCCTGAGAGCATATCATCAACATAAAAATTGGTTAAAATTGCTTTAGATGCTTGAGGAAATTGTTCTTGTTCATTATGAGCTAATGTTTTCAAGGTCTTTATGGCTAGGTATGGTGCACTGGTTGTGCCGTAAGTCACTGTTACTAATTGGTATTCTTTGATTCGTTAGGAGATGCTCGCCATAAAATTCTTTGAAAACAACAATCAGCTGGGTTTAACCTTATTTGCTGGTACATTTTTTTCTATGTCAGCAGTAAGTGCTATTGAATAGGTTCTGAACTTTATTAATATGTTAAAGATATCTTCTTGTAGTTTAGGACCACAATAAAGTAAGTCATTTAATGATAACCCAGTGCTAGTCCTTGCCGATGCATCAAACACCACCCTTAGTTTTGTTGTTGTACTTTGATCTCTTAATACTGCATGATACGGCATATAATATACTTGATGAGATTGTTGCTCTGGTTCAATTTCATTGATAACTTCCATATGGCCAAGATTTAGATATTCCTGCATGAATTCTCTCATGTTGTGAATAAACAGGGTTTTGATGGAAGCGTCTTTCCAAAGAAAGGAATCTTTTTAAGGCATGAGATTTTAAATCTCATAATTGATAATTAATTTTATTATAGTTAAGCTTAAATGGCAATGAAACTACATATCTTCCTTTTTCATCTCTGAATGTTGTAGTTCTAAATATATTCTCACATTCTAATTCTTCTATGTTCATTTCTTCCTTGTGAGTAGGAATGCTTTCCACATCCCAAAATTTTTTAACAATATCATCTAGTTCAGCTGAAGAATGATTAACATGTATTTGTTGAATGGATGTGCTAGTAGTGTAATTGGGCATACTTGATCTACCTGAAATGATCCAACCTAACTTTGAATTCATAGCTGAGGGTGCATCTCTTGGACCCTTAATCAAACCTGGTTCAATAAGATCTAAATATAAATCAGCTCCTATAATTATATCTATAGATCTAGGAATATAAAATTCAGGATCAGCAAGTTTCAAATTATTTGAATGAAGCCAAACTGGGTTATGCTTATAAAAATTGGGTATTTTGTTCGATAAGTCTTTAACAATTAGAGCTTTAGTTTCAAACTTGAAATTATCATAAATGGAAGAAAGTTTTATCTTTATCTTATTAACTTGTGATTGTATGGGTGAATTAAATCCTGCAATTTTTACTTTTGTATGTTCTTGAGCTATATTTAATTTGTCTGCAAGTGTCTTAGTCATTAATGATTTTTGAGCACCCGAATCAATCAGGGCTCGACACATTAGCTCATAATTATTTAAGTTAAAAACTTTTATTAAGGCTGTAGAGAGAAAATATTTGTTTCTAAGATTGAAGTATTGCTAGATAGAACTGTGTGGTTTACTGTCTGATGCTGGTTTTGTTCTTCACTTGTATTAGCTTGGTGTTCGGTAGTTGAAATAGGACCTTGCCGTCTTTGATAATTATAATGATGAAGGGTAGTATGGTGTTTTTTGTTGCAGACTTTACAAGTGGCACTTATTTTACAATTATTGGCATAATGATTTACACCTAAGCAGTTTATACAAAGGTTTTTGCTTCTAACAAATTTGATTCTATCATCTAAAGACAACTTAGCAAATTCTTGGCAGGTACCTAACTTATGAGATGAATTACAATAGGTGCATTTGATTATGTTAGTATTTACATGATAAGTTTTAAAGGTCTTCCTAACATTATCTTCTTTTTGATATATTTTTCCATTGAAGTGATCCAATCGCTTTCTATGCTTTTCTAAAAATGTTAATAAGTCTTGAAGAGTAGGAAATGTATTTTCCTTTAATGAAAGTTCAAAGTCCTTGTTCATGTTGCTATCAATTTTCTTTAAAATAAAAGTAGTGAGAAGCATGTTTCCTAATTGTTCTTCATTAATTCCTAACAATTCTAAATTTCTTAAGTTCAACTTTACAGTATCAATTAGTTCAATAATATTCCTTGAGTTGGTTACTTTTATATACTTGACATTCAGTATATTGTTACAGTATTTATAGGCTAGGTCTCTTGTACAGTGATATCTTTCATTGAGAGCAAGCCAAGCTTTATCAAAAGTATCAGGAGTTAACGAAAAACCCTTAATTATGCTAGCTGCATCTCCAGAAAGACAACTTTGTAGATATTTAAACTTTTGAATATTATTTAATGATGAATTGTTTATAATGGTATCTTCAAATGTGGTCTTAAAATCCAACCATTGATCAAGATCACCTTTAAAAGAGGGTAGAGAAAACTTAGGGAGATTAATTTTAGTTTCTTCAATCTTAGTATTTATATTTTCTTTTAATTCTAAATAATTTAATAAAGTAGACTGTATTTCAGTTATATCTTTATTAGCTTCTTTATAAATAGGTATATGTGATTCATGTTCATCAGAATCAACTGATTCAATCATATAATTTTCAATATTTTGTTTAATTTTGTTTATATTATCCAGTTGTACCTTTAAATAACCTTTACTTTGAGTTTCTACATTTTCTAATTCGATCTTTAGGTCATCAAGCTTAGATATTTCGAAATAGAATTTTTTAGATGTAACTTTACTTGTTTGTTTAGGCATCTTTATTTGTTTCTTCGGTCGTCAATAATTATCCGGCTCGAGGTACCAAAAATTATGATGTAGAAAAATGATAACAATAACTTTGACTTTTGCTTAATTAATAGGTAGAAAATCGTTCTTTTGATAAATAATCTTTAAGATAATAAACTTAGTGATAATAAAACTTATAGATAAAAACACACTTGTTGGTAATAAAACTTTTAGATAAAAAACCTAGATGTAATATAAAACTTATCGGTAAATAAAAACACTATTTATAAACATTTTGGTAGAAAAACTTGCCTAAATATATGTTCAAAATAGTGTACTTAACTTGGATAATTTACGATTGACAATGGATTAAATTTAGGTACTTTAATTAAAACATAAGATTAAATATTAAAATGTTTGACGCGTGTTTAAATGGCGTCGTTGTTCCTTCTTGGTAAAAGTTCTGTCTGCTTATTTTTTCCGCCGCGCATGCGCACCACCTCTGATTCTTCGTCATTAACTACAGAGGCGTACCACTTCTCATGGGCGGTGGCGCCGCCAGGGAAGCTTAGCTAGATTTGGTCAATCTAACCTCTCCAATGTGTACAGTAGGACTTCCCCGAGATGACACCTCTCTACAAGGAGAGTTATAATTGCTAAAATACCTCTCTTTAAAAGACACTTTGGCTCCGCAACTTAGTGTCTTTTACAGGGAGGTTTACATTACAAGAGAATTATAATATAAAAACTTCATATGAATAACCAAAAAGTTATATTTTTAAATGTCTTTCTTTTAAAATATATGATATTCTTTGTTTTCTCCTAGTTATAGTATCAAAATGCCAATTTTTGTATATACAAATAGGTGTTGAAAAGATGTTTTTCACAATTTTATCATGAATAGTTATTAAGTATGTACCAAGTATTGGGACATTGAGAATCTATTTAATAAGCTTTAAAAACATTATTTAAAAACAACTCCGGTATGGGTTTGGATTAAGTTCACTGAAGTTGTTGGGTTGGAATATTTACATTTAGAATATCAAATTAAGGTAATTAAAAAAACCACTTATGAAGAGGACTTATAGTCATAATGTTCTTATTTTAAAGTCTTATAAGAAGTGAGAATGCATGAATATCTATTTGAAAGTTTGCTTTGCTGAGTTCCAAAGTCAAATGCCCACATTTAGGATTTCTGAATTTTTTAAATGTGTTAATGTATTATGAAATTGGCTTTCCTTGAGGTCTTTCAGTCGCAATGTAAACATTTACAACTTTTCAGCAGTGAGTTTGCAAATGTGTATTGAGATAATTTTTCCTAGTTTTAAAGTCACATTGTTCACATTTAAAAGGCTCCTCACCAGTATGTGTGCGTAAATGTTGAACAAGTCTTTTTTTTTTCTATTGCTCTGTAGTCACAATGTTCACATTTAAAAGGCTTCTCACCAGTGTGAGTGCGTAAATGTACCTTAAGAGCATGCTTGTATATAGTACTGTAGTCACAATGGTCACATTTAAAAGGCTTCTCACCAGTGTGAGTGCGTAAATGTACTTTAAGAGCATGCTTGTATATAGTACTGTAGTCACAATATTCACATTTAAAAGGCTTATCACCAGTGTGAGTATGTAAATGTTCTTTGAGAGCATGCTTGTATATAGTACTGTAGTCACAATGGTCACATTTAAATGGCTTCTCACCAGCATTCAACTTTATTCAACTGTAAATACAAAGCGTGATGTCCCGTCAAGGACACTGGCGCCCAAAGGAAAGCAACACAAGAGAGAGAGAGAGAGAATCTATTAACACATTCTCAAGGCATTTACCATTTTCCCGAAATTGATTTCAAACAAGCATATTATATACATTGGTAATTTAGTTTAAACACATCTCAAAATAAAGAAAAAGGGAAAAAAATCATATATACAGCAACATAGTTAATTATACCTAACACATGAGATTATTTAAAAACTTTGATATATATTTACAAAATCTATTGAATACAATGTATGAATCCCTGCTGGATATCAGTTCTCTTGGATCGGTACAGAGAATACTGTTATTGAGTCTGTAGTCTTGAAATGCTGGGCACTTAAGTAAAAGGTGAGTAGAATCTTGAATGCGGCATCCACAAAAACAGCCCGGATCCTCCGATGCATGGATTCTTTCCAGAAAACTTCCGAAATTACCATGGTTGGTTACAAATTGTGTGTTGTGGAAATTAGGGCAAAAATAACTTGGAATACCCCGGTTGAAAAAACTTGTAAATGTCTTGTTTGTATTATTCAGTAAGAGCAACATTCTTTCGTCTATATAGGATTTAATTATGAAGGGAATATCGATGTTGTATTTTTGCTTGTCCTCGAACGATAAGTTATTTAAGTCATATTTCATATTTTTTGCTTCAATGTAATCTGCAATCAATGGAACCTTAGCCAAACTGTGAACACAGTTGTACGAAGTTGTCTTGTATGCTTGAATGCTCCATATTAATATCTGATATTGCAAGGAGTTTAATTTTTGTATCGATTTTTTGTTTAAAAATTTGAACCATATTTCTGACCCATATGTTAAAGTTGATCTGGATAAAGATTTATACAATGTAATTCTTTTATGGGAGCTCAAACCCCATGATTTGCTGCACAGAGAGAATAGAAAATGTTTTATTCTTTGAGTTCTGCTCACTATTTCCTCTATATGAAAAGCAAAATTTAATTTGTTTTTTCTTCTATGATTTGCAATTGTTATTCCCAAAATTTTTATTTTTTGTACTGGTGAAATTAATCCACTCTTAAATTTAACTGGGATCTTCTCTTTATTATGCAAATATAAAATGTTTGTTTTTTCGGAACTGATTTCTAACTTGTTCTTAATACACCACAATTCGATAGTATTTATTGCTTCCTCTATAACTGTTTTTAGTGATGTTAGATCTTTATTCCAGCATATGATCGAAATATCATCCGCATAACAAATCAACTCACTATTGGGCACCTGAAAATTCAACAGCAAATCGTTCAACAAAATTGTCCATAGAAGTGGAGAAAGCGGACCGCCCTGAGGACACCCCTTGGTAATTGGCTTTGAAGTTGTTAGATTGTCGTAACTGAATGAAATGATCCTGGAATTTAAATATGATTGTAGAATTTTGATCAATTTTTCCAGTAAATTGTCTGAATCTATTCTTTTGATGATCGCTGGCCACCAGGCATTATCAAAAGCCCCCGAGATATCTATTGTAACTAGTGCAGACAGTTCTTTTTGTTTATGCTCCATCAGTACATCGATTACAGTATTCAAAGCAGTGATAGTTGACTTTGACTTGATAAATCCGTGCTGCCTCGAGCTTAACAGATTGTTTTTAATATAAAATTCATATATTTTATTTTTGAGAATTTTTTCTAGAATTTTGAAAAATTGGATAATAAAGATATCGGACGGTAGCTTTTAGCTGATTCATAATTGGTTTTGCCGGGTTTGGCTATTATTTTGAGTGCTGCTGTTTTCCATTTTTTTGGGAAGTATCCTATTTGAATACATTTATTAAATATTGAGTTTAAAATCGGAAGTATTAGTTGAAAAGCATTCTTTATCATATTATTACTAATATTGTCTGGACCAGGAGCTTTATTTAAATTAATTTTGTCGATTAGCTCTTCTATTTCTTTCTTATGAATATTGCATGAGTTGGAGTTTGTAAAATTTGGTGTATAGTTTCTTATTGATGTATGGTAAGCAGTATCCGATATAGTTGTATCATCAGGAATTAGTTCATTAATCAGATCTTTTATTAGAGATTCTTTAGAATCCACTGGTGCCTGTTCAATTATTGGTAATCCCTTTTGTTGATTAGAGGAACTCAGTTTGTTTAAGGTTCTATAGGCGTTTCCAAACGGATTATTAGATCGATTTTCTTCTATAAAATCTCTCCAACTATTCCTCTTAGCTTTTCTTATACTATTTTTATATTTATTTCTGACCAGCATTCTCACCAGCATGAGTGTAGGAATGTTTTTTGAGAGCTTGCTTGTATAGAGTTCTGTGGTCACAATGTTCACATTTAAAAGGTTTCTCACCAGTGTGAGTGAATAAATGTACTTTGAGAGCATGCTTGTATATAGTACTGTAGCCACAATATTCACATTTAAAAGGGTTCTCACCAGTGTGAGTGCGTAAATGTACTTTAAGAGCATGCTTGTATATAGTACTGTAGTCACAATGGTCACATTTAAATGGCTTCTCACCAGTGTGAGTATGTAAATGTTCTTTGAGAGCATGCTTGTATATAGTACTGAAGTCACAATGGTCACATTTAAAAGGTTTCTCACCAGTGTGAGTGTAGGAATGTCTGACAAGATCTGATTTTTTTATTGCTCTGTAGTCACAATATTCACAGTTAAAAGGCTTCTCACCAGTGTGAGTGCATAAATGTTCTTTGAGAGCTTGCTTGTATATAGTTCTGTAGTCACAATGTTCACATTTGAGATGCTTCTCACCAGTGTGAGTGTAGGAATGTCTGACAAGATCTGATTTTTTTATTGCTCTGTAGTCACAATATTCACATTTAAAAGGCTTCTCACCAGTGTGAGTGCATAAATGTTCTTTGAGAGCATGCTTGTTTATAGTACTGAAGTCACAATGGTCACATTTAAATGGCTTCTCACCAGCATGAGTGTAGGAGTGATTTTTGAGAGTTTGCTTGTATATAGTACTGTAGTCACAATGGTCACATTTAAAAGGCTTCTCACTAGTGTGAGTGTGTAAATGTACTTTAAGAGCATGCTTGTATATAGTACTGAAGTCACAATGGTCACATTTAAAAGGCTTCTCACCAGTGTGAGTGCGTAAATGTACTTTAAGAGCATGCTTGTATATAGTACTGTGGTCACAATATTCACATTTAAAAGGCTTCTCACCAGTGTGAGTATGTAAATGTTTTTTGAGAGCATGCTTGTATATAGTACTGTAGTCACAATGGTCACATTTAAATGGCTTCTCACCAGAATGAGTGTAGGAGTGATCTTTGAGAGCTTGCTTGTATATAGTTCTGTAGTCACAATGTTCACATTTGAGATGCTTCTCACCAGTATGAGTGTAGGAATGTTTGACAAGATCTGATTTTTGTATTGCTCTGTAGTCACAATGTTCACATTTAAAAGGTTTCTCACCAGTGTGAGTGCGTAAATGTTCTTTGAGAGCATGCTTGTATATAGTACTGTAGTCACAATGGTCACATTTAAAAGGCTTCTCACCAGTGTGAGTGCGTAAATGTTCTTTGAGAGGACGCTTATATATAGTTCTGTAGTCACAATGGTCACATTTAAAAGGCTTCTCACCAGTGTGAGTGTAGGAATGTTCTTTGAGATTCCTCTCATATGAAGAACGGTAGTCACAATGTTCACATTTAATAGTTTTCTCACCAGTGTGCAAATATAAATCCATAATTAAAAATTGTTTGTAAATAGTTCTGAAGTCATAACAATCACATTCAAAAGAATGTTTGGATAATTGTAGTGAAAGTTTACTTTCTTGTTGTTGTTTCGAAGTCACAATAATCTCATTTCCAAAGCTTTTTATCAAGGTTATAATTCAATGTGGTTTAAATAGGCTGATTTTCTATTTTAAACCAGAGTATATATATATATATATATATATATAGTAGATTAAAATTATGATTTTTATAAATATCTTCAAATTATTAAGTGTTCTCCGTTTTATATATGAAATGTCTTGAAATATTGCTTTGAAGGGATTCAAATTTAGAGATAAAAAGGAAGTCACATACTAACAGTTATTTGAGCATGTTTTTCTATAATTATGATAGAAAGAGAGATGTTGTACAATGTGTTGTCTTAGTTGATTTTTCTTCAGGGAAGATATTTCAGTCGCCTGCACAAAAAATATTTTAAATTTTTTTAACAAATGAATAAAAATTGTATGATATTGGGCTGAAACCTCCAAACAAAGATGCTTTCCCAATACATTGATTTGATATCGAATATACATTCCCCTACTACCAGATAATTAAAATTATCAAAGTGAAAAAAAAAAAGAATAAAAACACCTATGCTAAAATAATATACATATTGCGATTTTTAGAATAAAGAACTACCCCTATAATGAACCTATTTTCAGTCCCAAAACGATAAAATATATTTAAACTACTATGCTTATAACGAACTTAGAATTGTAAAAAAAAAAAATTAAAACAACAAAATGTTGAGCCTGTTTCAGCTCGCGATTTCAAAACAATAAATTTAGCGGAATTGTTTGTTTTAATTTTTAGACTTTATTTTTGCTGTATGTTGTATATATTTTTACACATTATACTTTTTATTAAATAGAATATCTTTGCATCCATTAAATTTGAAATATAAAAAATGCAAATGGCTTCCAAAATAAAGTAAAAAAAAGGCATTTTAAAAACAAAAACGTTATTTCTTTTTTAAAAAAAAGGCCATTTTCAGAACTTTTCAAAGTGAAGCAACACAGGCAAAATGATAAGAACATATTAAAATAAGTGAATATAACTTTTCAATTGTGAAAAATAAAATATAAAGCTATTAAAAATTGTTACAGAGACGAATCAACCTCAACTTTTGCCGCGATTGCGATCGTACGTTTTAGGGCTAAAAAAAAAAGTCCAAATAAACGGTCCCGTGATGAAACAAAAATTATTTTTATGCCATTAACTATGAGGATTTTGAAGACAGCATTGTTTTGCATGACAGGTTAAAAAAATCGAAATCTAGACCTAAAAGAATATGTGGAAACATGAAATGGAAGAAAAACACTAACTTTATTTGAATGGTGCAATGCTTGATGAATGCTTTGAAGCGACAAGGTATTGATGTTTTAAAATCATTTTATATCTTTGAATATATATTTAATAAAACTTTGCCTAGGATTTGTATTGATTTTGAAATTAGACATAGGGGTCATGTATGTTAATGATAAGAACCTATCATCTAATGATTTCTATTAAGAGGCAACCTCTTCCTGTGTGCATGGTCGTCCTTTAATTATACGATATAAAAATTTTAAAAAGTAAAAAAAAAATAGCCAAACCGTGGCTATAGTGAACCAAAAGCTCTGTCCCATTGGGGTTCACTATAGAGGGGTTTTACTGTATACTGTTATATATACCATCATTTTTTGTTTATATTTTAATGCTTTTAAATTTTATTTTTGATTACATTTTTAAAATTGATACAAACTTGATATCAATTATATGATTATATAAAACCTGAAAATACCTTAATTTTAATGATTCATTTAAATTTATTCAATTTTAGAAATATAGGAAGAGAGTTCTTAAGATAGTAAATATGTCTGCGCAAATTTTAAAAGATTTGAAAAATAGTTTATATATTCCAAAAATAACAAAGATGCACAATAAGGTCTAAATTACAATGAGTGAATGACTGATGAATGTTTTTGCAATGCACATGGAAAACATATTTGGTTGTTACTATTATTTTTAAAAATACCCAAACTCATTTATTATTGTATAACTTGATATAATTTGGATTTTAAGAAGTTAGATGTATTGAGATGGAAGGATAAAATGAAGATGCAGCAAATTATAGAAACCAAACATTGCTTTTACACTGCAATAAGTTATGCCATTGAGAAAAAATAGTTGGACAAAGATTATACATTATGTGGAAAATAGTACAAATGTGACATTTTACTGGGATAAAAGGGGCATAAATTAAGAAAAAACATTGCATTTCACTAAAATGCAATTTCCATTGTAATATAATATATGGAGTGTGAATTAAGGAACAAAAGTTCAATATTATATTGTGGCGAAGAAATAATTTATTATTTAATTTAATTATTCAACGGAAATATTTGAAATAGGTTTAAAATTTTACATTTGTTAAATCATCATTTAGTTGCCTAGCTTGCTTGCTCGATATTCTCTAGCTGTAGAGAGTTTTGTTGATTTGTTAATAATTGTCAACTAGTCGCAGTGACATCATCAGTGAATTCTTTCATACCTTCAGATATAAAAAGACTTGATTACTACGCTACAACTGGAGAAGCTGGACCGATACCCATTAAGAAGCTCTTCGAGGCTCTTTATAGGAGGAGGCTATGTGGCGAAGAAATAATTTATTATTTAATTTAATTATTCAATGAAAATATTTGAAACAGATTTAAAATTTTACATTTGTTAAATTATCATTTAGTTTCCTAGCTTGCTTGCTCCGTATTCTCTAGCTGTAAAGAGTTTTGTTGATTTGTTTATAAATGTCGACTAGTCGCCATGACGTTATCAAATAAATATTGATGAGGCTGAAGTGGGGATGTAAAGCTCATTTTATTGAGAGGCTGCAGTACATTGTCCTGGTGGGCTATGGTCACCATGGCCCGTTCCAGGGCTGGGTTTGTGGTCCGGTCCCGGAGGGTTGTTGGGGTCCGATTCTCATCGGTGTAGCCGTTGGAAGGGTTATATCTGTGACAGGACATCTTTCGTTCGCCGGGCAAGGAAAAAAAGAAAGAAAAAAAATAAATAAATAGCACGAAGGTCAAACGATAACTGGCACGTTGTATTTTTAACGCCTTCCGCGAAAACGGTGCTCAGTGGTCAAATACAACTTGTACCTGTTATCTCTGTGGTGCCGTTTCACTGATAAATAATAAATAAACAAAATTTAAAATAACTTTGTAACGGTCACGTGTATTTCCGGTCGGTTGCTTGTTGACACACAACACCACCCCCCCTCTTATCTTAGACTCGGTCCCTCGAGTCGCTGTTATCTCTCTAAAAATTCCTTAAGTCTAGACACGTGTGCTAACGTGCTCTGACGCCTACTATTTTCGTTGCGTCCGTCCTGTGGTCGTAACCTATATGTCGTTTCCTTGATTCTATCCATTATTACGTACGGTCCTACGTATTTCGCCAGAAATTTCTCCGTTTTCCCTGGTTTCCTGCGAGACGACTCCAGTAGTACCAGGTCGCCCACTTCAAACTTCCGGAAGCGGTCACGGTTCGCAAGGTCATACTGACACTTCGTCATCATTGTCCGGTCTCGGTAGTTTTCGTCGGCAATTTTCCTTAATCTCTCGTTTTCTAAGATGCGGTTGGTCACGTATTCGTCATAAGTTTTTACTGGCTCGTCGACGGTTGGTAGCCCTACGTCTAGGGACGTCCTCGGTTCTACACCAAATATCAACTTATGCGTTGTCACCTGTGTCGACGACTGAATGGATGAGTTATACGCAAAAGTCGCCGTTTTTACGAATCTCGGCCATTCGGCGTGATCGTCCTCGAGATAAACTCTGATGCCGTTTTTTATGACGCCGTTGAGTTTTTCGCATAAGCCATTTGTTTGCGGGTGTGCCACAGAAGCCATAATATGTTTAATACCGTACAACCGTGTAAAGTCTCTAAAAGTACTCGAATCGAAAGATTTGCCTTGATCGGATATTATGCATTTCGGAGTACCAAAAACGTAGAGCAGATTGTCTAAGAGTGCGTTGCATGTGGTTTCCGCCTTTGTATCTTTTACCGGGATTGCGAGTGCGTATTTACTAAAATGGTCTACGATCGTTAGGATGTGTTCGTAGCCTTCTACCGATTTTTTGAAAGGACCTTGGTGGTCTATTCCCACTCGTTCCCAGATGTCTGTTGCCGGTGGTAACGGTTCTAACGGGGCTGCGGGTTTGAACCTCTGTGGTTTGAAGGCCTGGCATACTTTGCACGACCGAACGTATTTCCGCACGTCTTCTTCAAGAACTTTCCAGTAGAAACGTTGCTTAATACAGTGGACCGTCTTCGCTACCCCCATGTGTCCTGCCTCGGGTATATCGTGTGCTGTTTTCATTATTTCGAATACGCTTTGCTTTGGTGCTACGACCAACCATTGGTTACCTTGTGTTGCATGGTTCTTTTTATAAAGGATCCCGTTTATTTTTTTATATTCGTCTCGTGTTTTAGCGTCTGGTAGTTTTCCGGTAATATCGCAGCAAAACGTGTCTTCCTTTTGTCCGTTTTCGTCGATCCGTACTGTGCATGCTGTTAAATCGTTGAAGTTGTCTTCCACGTTCGTATCGTTTTTGTGGAACAGGTTGCGTGAGAGTGCGTCCGGTGCAACGTTCTTCCTCCCTGCGCGGTGGACTATTTCAAAGTCGTGCTCCATGAGTTTTAACCCCCATCTAGTAAGTCTTGAACACGGGTCACGTACGTTAGCTAGCCACGTTAACGCGCTATGGTCGGTTACGACTTTGAATTCTCTCCCGAAGATGTACGGCCGTAACTTTTGTAGAGCCCAGACTATTGCTAAGCACTCTAGTTCTGAGATACCATATTTACTCTTGTGTTTCGTTGTCGTTCTCGACAAGTAGTGGATCGGGTGCAAAAACCCGTCATTGTCCGGTTGCATTAGCACCGCGCCTAATCCCACGATTGATGCGTCCGTGTGTATTTCTATTCTAGCGTCTGGGTTGAAGTGTGCTAGAATTGGCTCCTCAGTCAATTTTTTTTTAAGGTTTCGAAAGTTTCTACTTCGGCCGGACCTATTACGAATCTCTTATCTTTTTCCGTTAAACACGTCAGCGGTTTGCTTATCTTTGAAAAGTTTTTTATGAAACGGCGATAATAGCCGGAAAGTCCCAGAAACGAACGAACCTGCTTGACATTTTTCGGAATCGGAAATTCCTTAACCACCTCGATCTTATCAGTAGCCGGTTCTACGCCGTTTTCCGATACCACGTGTCCCAAAATTGGTAACTTTGGTAGGCGAATCTACATTTTGATGGCTTTAGGGATAAACCTGCCCCGCGGAAACATTCTATAACATTTGTTAACCGCTCGTTGTGTTCACGTATGTCTCTTCCGTACACGATGACGTCATCTAGATAAACCATACACTCGGACCATTTCAATTCAGCTAACAGTGTATCCATGATTCTTTCGAAATGACCCGGTGCCCTGGTTAAACCAAAGGGTAACACTTGAAACTCATACAACCTGTTACCCGTCGTGAACGCTGTAATTGGCTTGCTTGTTTCGTCCAGTGGGCACTGCCAATAACCGCTAACAAAATCCGTGTGAGAGAAAAACTTCATTCCCGCTAAACGGTCCAGGCAGTCGGTGATATCCGGTTGTTGTGGCTTGAATGTTCAGTAAATGATATAAAGAAGCATTTTACCACTTGTATTGAATTATTTGATTTATTTGAGTCTCAGAGTTAGGAGTAGCTACAACATTAGTTATCTAAATTGAGTCTTTTCTTTTGCTGATAGAAATTTACATATCTTACTGAATCATCAACAATATACAAAAATTGAAATTTTAAAGGATTTACAATTATTTACATATAAGAATAAAAATTAAAAAATTGCTTAATACAAAATTTAATTTAAAGAAAAATCCGACTTCCAAAATTATATCACAGGATCCAACATACTCCCCCGGCTGGGAAGAGATGACCAGAAAATAAAAAAAAAAAAATAAAAATAAAAAAAGGGTTCCAATAGTATAGATGCTGGACTAATTGATTCCGACTATGTTGCTAAGATTACAATTTTCATTGTTTGAAAGGTAATGGAATCAGCTTTGTAATGGGTCTCTTGAAGACTCCTTTTGAAGTCTTTATCTGGACTACCCTGACATTCTTGTCCTCTCCTGGAAATATCTCTTGAATCCTAGCCAAAGGCCAGTGAAGTGGAGATATTTGAGCCTCTTTGAGGTAAACTAGTTGACCTATTTGGATATTGTCTTGTTTGATTCGCCATTTACAACGGCCTTGGAGGTTGCTCAGATATTCCTTGGACCATCTTGACCAGAATGAGTTTTTTAGTTTTTGAATCAGCTTCCATCTTGTCTGTAAGTTTAAGACTTCAGAGTTTGAGGTTGGAATTTCTGAAAACGAAGATCCTATTAAGAAATGAGCTGGTGTCAAGGCCTCATAATCATTGGGATCACTACTTAGAGGGGCCATGGTCTTGAATTTAGGCAAGATTCTATCTGAATAATCAAAGTGTTCATTTCTTCATAATTCAGGGTTGTTGATTTAAAGGTTCGGACCAAGTGTGATTTCACACTTTTGATTCCGGCTTCCCAAAGGCCACCAAAGTGAGGTCCACCTGGGGGGATGAAATGCCAAGTGATTAATTCCTCTGTAACCAATCTTTGCACTGATTGAGAGTTCAATAATTGAAACTGAGTGCGGAAAAAATTGGATGCTCCTTTAAAATTGGTAGCATTATCTGAGTAAATGTCAGAGGGCTTCCCTCTTCTGGCCATGAATCTTCTCAACTAGGCCATGAATGAATCAGTTGATAAACTTGTTGTCAATTCTAAATGAATGGCCTTAGTAGTAAAGCAAATGAATAGTACAATGTAAGATTTGCTTATTGTTTTAGATCTGCCCAGGCTTCTCTTTATTAAGAATGGTCCTGTAAGATCAATGCCAGTCTTTGAGAATGGCCTTGATGGGATGATTCTCTCCGGAGGTAGATTACCCATGATTTGATGAATGGTAGTAGATTTAAATTTTAAACAAATCAGACATTTTTTAATGATTTTTTTGACTGCATCTCTTGCTCCCAAAATCCAATAATTTTTTCTGAGTATTGACAATACAAGTTGAGGTCCTGCATGTAGGTATTTCCTGTGAATATCATCGATTATAAGATTGGTGATGTGGTGATTCTTCGGTAGTAAGAGAGGGAATTTTTGATTTTCATTTAAATAGGAATACTTGAGTCTACCTCCAACTCTTAGAAGTCCTTGAGTGTCTAAAAAGGGATTTAGAGAAGTTAGCTTGTTGGACAGAGGTAGTTGCTTGTTTGACTTCAGTAATTTTATTTCCGTGCAGAATTCAACTTGCTGGATTGATTTGACTAAGACTTGAATTGCCTTTGTTAATTCTCTTGTTGTCAAAGGTCCTTTCTGACGAATTGGATCAAAGAGGCAATTGTAGTAGAATCTCCAACACCAAGCTGTTATTCGGATCAATTTGGTCATTGTGGAATACCTTTCAATGAATTCTAGATTTAAAATAGTTTCTGATTTTTGAATTAAGGTTGTTTGATCCAACACTTGACCTTCACCGACTTCTTCTTGAATGATATTGAGGTTTACTTGGGTTGGTGAAGAAGGAATATATCGAACATTATTTTCTTGAAGCCAAATAGGACCCCGCCACCAAATTCTATGATTCACCAAGTCTTGAGGCATGATTCCTCTGGATGCGCAATCAGCTGGATTATCTTGACTGGATACATGGAACCAATCAGTGATTTGAGTCAAATTTTGAATTGACGACACTCTGTTCGAAACAAAGGCTTTCCATCTGCTGGCATCTGATCTTATCCAATCTATGCAGATTTGTGAATCAGTCCACAAAAAGGTTTTGTCAGGTTGAAAAGGAAATGATTCAAGAATGACTTGATTCAGTTGAGCCAAAAGCAATGCTGCACTTAGTTCAAGTCTTGGAATTGTAATGGTCTTTAATGGTGCAACCTTAGTTTTTGAGGTTATCAGAATAATTTTGATCTTTTGATTTTTGAATCTAGTTTTCAAGTAAAAAACTGCTGAATAAGCATTAAGGGATGCATCACAAAATCCATGTAGTTGTAATTCTTCTATTTCAGAAGATGAGCTGTTCAGGTATCTTGGTATTTTGATTTCCTTTAGGCACGATAGTTGAGTTTGGAATTTATTCCAATTTGACTTTATATCTGATTCAATTGGTTCATCCCATGAAGTTTTCCTCTTCCAAAGCTGTTGTATCATAATTTTCAGCAGAACAGTCGTGGGGGAAAGGAGACCAAGTGGATCATAAATTTTGGCTATAGCAGACAGAAGTTGTCTTTTTCCAAATTAAAAAACCTTCTCAATGCTTGAGATCTTGAATCACCTAAATTGGGTGTTGATTTAAAAGGGAGATTGACTGAATATCTGCCCTCAATGTCTCTTTTGAGGTTTGACTTGAATAATATTTCACAGGCATTCTTTGTACCCAACTGGGCCTTATTAATTGGGACATCTTCAAGTTCCCAGAATTTTCTTATGCTGGAATCAAGTTCAGTGGTACAGTGATTGATTACCGAAGTATTCGACTTAATATTTGAATGGATTCTCCCAGAAACAAGCCAACCTAACTTGGTATTAAGTGCTATAGGATGGTGCTTTAAATCTGTTTTATGACCTAGAATGATTTCTACAAAGGTATCTGCACCCAAAATTAGGTCTATGGGCTTGGTGACATAGAATTCTGGGTCTGCCAAGAGCAAATTTTCTAAATGAGGAAAGTCTGCTGACTGAATTTGGAAGTTTGGAAGGTCTGCAGTTACCCTCTCAACCACAAATGCTCTGGCAGAAAATAATTGATCATTATGATGTGGGGTGAACTCTATTTCGACCTGCGATGTTGTCCTGTTGACAAAAATGTCACCTACACCTTTTAGTGTATAAGAATTTTTCATTTTTTCAAGTCCCAACTTGTGGCAACATTGTTCTGAAATTAGGCATATTTTTGACCCATTGTCCACTAATGCTCTACATAGCACAAATGAGCCATCCTTCGCCTTGACTTTAATAAGGGCTGTTGACAGTAGAATATTTGTTTCCGTTTCCAAAGGCATCACATTACAGATGGTATTTGTTGAAATCAACATCTCTTGAGAGGTTGTTGGTTGTGGAATGGATGGTTCAGAGTTGTATTCATGCAGAAGAGTATGATGGTTCTGCTTGAAATTTTTACATCTTGATGTGATGAGACATTTGGATATCTCATGATTTGCTCTAAGGCAATTTTGACAAAGTTTATGTTTTTTAACTAATTCCCATTTTTTAGGCAAGGGGAGATTTATGAATCTATGGCAGTCATTTAGTTTATGAATTTGATGACATAAAATACAATTTTGACCTTTGTTGACATAAAGGCCATGAGCCATCATATTTTTGCTAGAGGTTTTTTGTTCCTGGAACAAAGGAATTCTCATACCTTGCAGGCTTCTAGCATGTTTTTCTAAAAATTTCACAAAGTTTTCAAATGTTGGATATTCTTCATTTTGAAGGGTTAATTCCCATTCTTTCCTGAGGGCTTCACCAATTCTTTTTTTCAAAAAAATTGATCAGGATTAGATCTGTTAATGTGTTTTTCTCAAGTCCTAGCACTGAGAGATTTCTAATGCCTTCATTGCAAACATCAAGGATCTCATAGAGAGAACCAGTTGAAATAGATTTTAATGGCCTTATGGAGAATATTTTGTTGATTTGTGAAAAAGCCAATTCTCTTCTGTTATTAAATCTATTGCATAAGGTATCCCATGCTTGTTGGTAGTTTCTGTCAGAAATGGGAAAACCCCGAATCAACTTTTCCGCAGGACCCTTAACTGATGCATTTAGATATTGAAATTTTTGTATTTCAGTTAGTGTTTGATTTGAATGAATGGTGGAGTTGAATATTTCTCTAAAACTAAGCCAATTGGCTGAATCACCATTGAAAATGGGTAAATTTATCTTAGGTAAATTGACATTGGATTCGGGCAGTTGTTTATCACTATGAGTATTTTCTTTGGTTTCAATCAAAGATAAAGCTTCTTCAATAGACACCAACATATTAAAAATATCATCTTTGGCTTTTGAATAATCCTCATATTGTGTCTCATCTAACTCTGATTCTAATAATGTGTTGACAATTTGATTTAGGCTAATTTTCCTTTCATTAACTTCTTGTTGGAATAGCTTTAATCTATGTATATTTTTGGATTCTACAATAGATTTATTCCTTGATTCCAGATCCTTTATTTCCTGAATAATAAAGTTGAATTTATGCCGAATTTTAACTTCTGATTTAGGCATGACTTTAATTTAATGATTTTAAGTTTTCAAATGGCTTACCTTAATTTTTAAAGAATCCGGCTCGAGGGACCATACTGTTGTGGCTTGAATGTTCAGTAAATGATATAAAGAAGCATTTTACCACTTGACTTGAATTATTTGATTTATTTGAGTCTCAGAGTTAGGAGTAGCTACAACATTAGTTATCTAAATTGAGTCTTTTCTTTTGCTGATAGAAATTTACATATCTTACTGAATCATCAACAATATACAAAAATTGAAATTTTAAAGGATTTACAATTATTTACATATAAGAATAAAAATTAAAAAATTGCTTAATACAAAATTTAATTTAAAGAAAAATCCGACTTCCAAAATTATATCACAGGATCCAACACCGGTAATGGATATGAAAATTTTTCGGTTACGTTGTTAGCTTTTCTATAGTCCACACAAAATCTATAGGATCCGTCTGATTTTTTAACCAAAACGACCGGGCTTGCCCATGGAGATGTTGATTTCCTAATAACTCCTTTTTTACACATTTCTTTAACCTGTTCCTCTATAATGTCACGTTCCTTAGGACTGCGGCGATAGGCTTTTTGTCGAATTGGTTCCGTGTTTGATTTAAGTTTAATGTGGTACGGTTCGATATCTGCCGCCTATTCCACTCTTCTGAGAAAAGTTCCCGATACCTATACAATACGCCCAGTACGTCGATTTTTTCGCCGTCCGACAGCTCCGGGTTTATATTGAACTTATGTGGTTCGTATTTGCACGTGGCCGTCATACTGTATCCCACCTGTTCACTTAGGAAAGAAACATTCGCTATTTCCCCGCCGGATCGTAACAAGCACGAGTTTGCTACCAACCGCACCGGCTCGTTCCTAGTATTAATGACATCAATGAGTATCTCGGATACCGTTTCGGAAACGTGTACTGATGGTATTAGTAGCCCCGTTCTTCTTACGCAGTCGGGGTGGGGTTCCAAAATGCCCGCCATTACTGTTGGCCCTTTTAACTTAACCCTCGTTTTACAACGTGGTGCAATTTCATGGTCATCTGGTATGCAGTACTTTTGTTTGGGGTTTTTCTGATCGTTCGTAATTGCGCCTAACCTCTCGAGCTCCCGTTCTTCGTTTAGTTCTACCACGTGGTCGTCCGTGCCTATTTTTGGCCTATATAATTCAACCGATTCGTCTCTAAACATAATTTTGCAATGATAGTCTGTTAGAATATCGACGCCGAAAATAATCTTTTCCCAGTTTCCTGGAATTATGGTGAACCTGCCACATATGTCGAACCCATCAATGTTGACCTCCAAGTATGTGCACGTGTTCGAGACTACTGACCCACTTATTCCCCGTATAAGTAATTTTGAAGGCATTCTAGCACATCCTAGTGCGTTGGCTATTCCTTCGTCTATGCAGCTAACATTTGCCCCTGAATCGAAAATCAGTTTGCCTACATGTGTCTCATTGATATGCGTGATTAAGCAGAAATTAGTCGAACCTGTCCAACGGAAATTTTCCATTGTTGTACCCCCTATTTCTAAAGTGGATTTTTCTAGTGGTACCTTATTTACTGTCTGTCTCTCGTTAACCCCCGGTTATCCTTTTACCTTGAAAATTATGTGATTGGTGTTACAAGTAACCTCGGAAAATACACGTGGTACGCTCTCTACACTGTTTGAAACTTCAACCACAGGATTAGAGGTAAAATTGTACTCACCACGTGGCCTCCTTTTCGGGCAATCCCAGTGTTTGTGCCCCGTCTGGAAACAGGTGAAGCATCTTGGCGTCCCGTCCGGCAGCATGAATCTTCTTGCTTTCTCCGTGGGCGTTTCAGTCCTTGGGTTTTGTCCTCGTTTCTGTTCCCACTCTTCTGCCGTCCTCGTAGTTGTTTCCAAACTCGTCGTTGTCCCTGCTTCCTTTCGTCCCTTGTTCCATTTGTCCGCCTCGTCGAGGAATTTTGCCGCCTGTAGGAAGTCGGCCTCTTCTGGTTTCCGCGTGGTACTCCATGAGGCTGCCAGTAGTAGGCAGTCTTTTGGAGCCAATGCCCACAATGCCTCCTTGTTTGAATCAAACGGCGAAAACTCACCTGCCGTCGCGTGGGCCGTAATGAGGTTCATTAAGTATTTCCCCGTAGCTTCCGTGGACTGGGGCCGTCGCATTTTCTTCAGTTCGTTACCCCTACTACGTGCCCGGCCGCCTTTCCTTGGGTAGCAAAGTTTCAGTGCTTCCAAGACGTCTTCAAGTGCGGCTGAAGGTTCAAACCTGCACTTGATAAATTCACGGCCGTCAAGTGGAAGCCGCCGCACTAGGGCTTTCGTCCAGTCTCCCTTCGGTACCTTGCTCGCCGTCAGCCACGTTTTGAACTCCTCCACGTAGTCTTCGATATCTTCCTCCTCCGGGTTGAAACAAGGCGTCTCTCCGTAGCCGATACTTATGTTTGCAGCTTGAGGTGCTGGGCCGACACTGCTCTCCACCATGTGATGAGGCTGAAGTGGGGATGTAAAGTTCATTTTATTGAGAGGCTGCAGTACATTGTCCTGGTGGGCTATGGTCACCATGGCCCGTTCCAGGGCTGGGTTTGTGGTCCGGTCCCGGAGGGTTGTTGGGGTCCGATTCTCATCGGTGTAGCCATTGGAAGGGTTATATCTGTGACAGGACATCTTTCGTTCGCCGGGCAAGGAAAAAAAGAAAGAAAAAAATAAATAAAGAGCACGAAGGTCAAACGATAACCGGCACGTTGTATTTTTTAACGCCTTCCGCGAAAACGGTGGTCAGTGGTCAAATACAACTTGTATCTGTTATCTCTGTGGTGCCGTTTCACTGATAAATAATAAATAAACAAAATTTAAAATAACTTTGTAACGGTCACATGTATTTCCGGTCGGTTGCTTGTTGACACACAACAATATGTTGCTCTCTCTTACACAATTTTTTATTGAGATCATTACGATATATAAATTCATTAAACTCTTTGTAAATGGTGAGCAGATATTAAAAGGTAAATATTATCAGATAAGAACTGTTTATACGTATCTATATTATTTATTTTAAGATTTAAAAAATATAAAATTCAACAAATGGGATATTGAAGTATTTGCACCTATTACATGAAAAATAGCCTGATACCCTAATATGATTGAGTGGAGATATGAAAAGAGAAGAAGACAGAGGAGAAAAAACCTATTAGAACTTGGTCTAAATTTTTACAAATTTAAATGTATTAATCAACAGAGTTCTTAAAATTTATATAAACAAAGTGGTTGATGTTCCTGGTAGAAGCGATGTTATAAAAAGTAAAATGAATAACAATTTGAGGCAAGAGGGAATTAGGTGAATAAGTAAGATTCTCACATGATTTCCAGGAAATGTAACACTAGTGCCAACATTCCCCCGCCCATCGTTTACACAAGCCACTGATATGGCATGCAGCCAGCTAGCTAACCCTAGCACAAAGACACTGACATCAACTTGAGGACCAGAAAGGGTTGAGAACATTTATTTAGAAAAGGTCATTAGTAACTCATAACAAATTTGTATTTATTGCTTAATTCATATTACTGTGAATATATAACAAGTGTTTAAATTTTTGGGGGTATGGATCCTGAGAAATTAATACCCCACTTCTGGCAGCAATAACAGGACTTATATGACTGTGAATTGAGCCAGAGATTGGATGGCATGTATAGGTATTGCTTATCGTGCAGCTTCAACACAATACCTCAGTTCATTGACAGTAGTGACTGCCATGAGGTAACAAGCCAGCCATTCAGCAACCTTTGACCACATGTTTTCCATTGGTCAATGTTAAAAGAGAGAATGTATTAGCCAGTCAAACATTCTCTGCATGTAGAGAGGCCTATAAAATAACAGCCACATGAAGTAGTGAATCTTTTGCATAAAACATAGTGTTGCCCAGGACTCAAATAAAAACGCTTCCACAGGCACATCAGAATAGCAACAGGGATTTTCAAAGGGCCATGATTGCTGTCAAAAGGTAACTGAGACATATTCAATGCATTGCAAATATTGTTTTCGGCATTGCATACGATTGCTTTCACCTGGATGATTTAGTGTAACTTAAGCGGCTGCTAGTTCATCTTAAAGTAAACGATGAGATGACAGAACAAAATGTTATTTTATTTGAAAAGAAGAGACATGCACACAAAAGGGTTCTATAGTCTAAAAGCAAAAAGCGCTATACAAAAATTCTTTAAAAGTTTGTTTTTAAATCGATCTTTTGGCCTTTTCTTTATTTTTTCAAAATTTTTTTTTCACATTTTTCCGATTGTATTCATTTATTTTGATCAATATAGTAATTATATCAATATATCAAAAAGAATCTTATGCCTTTAAAATAGTTTTGAATTTTGATAACAGATGGCGCTAATGCATCATATTATAAATATAGTAATTATTAGTTTTCCTTTCTTTTTAAACAGGCATTAATGCAATTTTATCTTTTACTCAAACTTCTTTATGAAATATTCTGAAAAAAAAAAAGTTCCAATGATATATCTCTCTCAATTCATATTAATTAAAATATATTACAATAGTATATAACTCCGCCCTTGCCGGTCCCAAGCCCGGATGAAAAAGGAGGAGGGGGAGCAGTAACAAGCTCACTAAAAAACCTGGGCTCAGCTGGCCCGGCTGATAGTACCCTTTAAGGGCTCCTGTTCCCGGGATACAGGATGAGAAGCCTTTGTACTCCATGTTATGAGTAGCTGCACATGGCGTCTGTTCCTCATGTCAGAGGCGGCCATTTCTTTTGGAGCAAAGTCGGCCTGCCACTGGGCAGTGCTCCTAGTCATGATGACAAATCCCAGGATAAAAAAACAAGGAAGAGAGATCGGAAGGAAATAGAGTCTGCTGGAATGGAGGTCTCATGTGATGTTTTACATGTACATAGGACAGCCGACATCCCCCAACCCACTGATAGATAGCCAAGAAGGTATGGGACAAGGTCACAGTAGAGGCAAATTTGCATTGGCCGCCGGTTATTTTATGATTATTTTTAGAAATCTGGGACGTGAATTAGTGTTCTTTGGGTCCAAAGTGTTAAACTAACATGGAAATGGAATATTGAACATTTTGGACCCGAAGTCACATCTTTACCTAATGGGGAGTCAAACCCGAAGGATGAGAATTCAGGTCCAAAGTGTTAAAAACAAGAGGCATATCATGACTGAACACATGAGCATTTTTAATGGCAGAGCGCCAAATAGTGGAACAAAATCACCTGAACATTGATTTTGGCTTGATCATTTTTTTTAATAACCCATTTCTTGAGAAATCATGAAACGCCAGCTACAAACACATTTCAGGCTGTTTACTCTTGCCAATGCGGTACAGGTTGTACCTCCATGACTATAAATTTTGGTCCTAGAGGCTTCCCGAGAAAACATGAACTAGGAGTTTTTTTAAGACCAAATTTGCACATAATTACAATGATCATGTGAAATAATATGAAAAATGTCAGATGTTGGTATTTAAAACAAAGAGGTGTAGGCTGACAGCTCTAATTGGCATTTTATATGGCAGAACACCATATCGTGTAACAAAAATCAACCAAACATTGTTTTGACTTATTCCATATTTGAATAACCCAGTTCCTAATAAATCAAGAAATGTCAACAATGCGTTTCAGGCAATGAATAAAAGGTCTTAGATGCTTTCTTAGAAAATCAAGAAATAAGTATTTTAGGCCAAAACTGCATAAATTACACTTAGTTATTATTATGATGATGAAAACCAAATGATTTATAGCATCTTAATTTTCGATTCAAATTTAAAATGTCTACTGATTTCCCTTTTTTCTAATGGCAACCATTTACCTCAATTAGAATTTTCTCATTATACATCAAATGTACATTAATGAAAGCGTTTTTATTTAAAAATAAATATACTTCATTTTTGTTTTTAAATATATATCTTTATGATAATTTTTTTTAGATATTTTTATTGTTTTTTTTTTTAAAGAATAACTATAAGAAGTCACACTATAAGGTCCCTAGAAAGCCCAAACTGGTTCTCCCCATGGCGTAGCATGAATTATTCCCTTAAAATCCAGGAGAGGTGGAAACAAGGGGAATGTTTAACACCATCTTAATTTGGAGGAGGGCATCTACTTGCTCTTGAAGATCAAAATAGCTTCTGAGGGTACAAGAATATAAGACCTAAATCCAAATAAATTAATAGTGTGTGACATTTTGGTATCAGCGTTGTTACCATCATTAGAAAAAGATTATTCACAATATTTTTGTAACATTTTATCATATAATATATTTATACACAAATTTTATATTAATTTTATGAATATTCCATAAGATGTGATTATTAAATTTTGAAGATCTAGAAATTTTTAAAAATATATATCTTCTTTCATATCTCCACCCAATCACATCAGGGTATCAAGCAAAACCATGATGATTGGGCAACGTAGAATGGGTCTGCCTTTGTCATTAAGACTGGGAGCACTACTTAGTGACAGGTCGACTTAGCTCCAAATGGCTGCCTCTGATATGAGGAAGAGATACCATGTGCAGCCACTCCTAAGGAGTACAACGCTGCTCATCCTGTATCCCTGGATCAGGAGCCCTTACAAGGTACTATCAGCCGGGCTAGCCGAGCCCAGGTTTTTTAGGGAGCTTGTTACTGCTGCCCTTTCTTTTTCATCCGGACTTTGGCCCAAAAAAGGCTGAAAAAGATATGATATCTCTGTATCAATATGTAGGGTTAGGTTAAATTCAAATGGGTAAAATACTTAGGTTAGTTTTTGAAAGGTTCAATTAGGTTAATTTCAGATTGCTTTAATTGTGACAGTTTTAGAAAAGTTAGTTATTTATGGTTATTTTATATAGTAGAACCTTCTTTTAGCGGACACCCCACTAGCGGACACTTCTCCACAAAGGACAGTTTTCATTTGCAAAATTACCATTTTTATACTATTTAGCAACTCTCCGGTAAGAGGACACCTCTCTCTAAAGGGCAAGTTGGCTCTGCAATTTGGTGTCATTTGCAGGGAGGTTCTATTAATTTCAAATTCAAAATAAAAATTTTTATCGTATTTTTATTCAATTTTGTTACAGATAAAAGTTGAAATATTGGTGTGAAAATCTCCACTCTATTTACATTTGGCCAAAATTTCCCTTCTACCACAAATACATTTAGTTTATAAAATAAATTTAAAATGCATAAGGCAATAAATTATATTGCCAAAAAGTGACAACAATTTTGGACCTGAATTGCACATAAATATAATTTTAATATTTTAGAAAACCTCATGATTACGGATTTAAAAAAAAAAATAAGGTATAAACCCTACCATTTTAAACGAAAAATAATTACACAATTCTTTTTATAGAAATTTCAATATTTAAACTTACCTTTAAACTATATATTAGGAAATGTCAATTTTAATAAAGCATTAACAAAAAAATGTTCAAAAGCTTAAAAGTGATTATTTAATTAACTGCTTTTTACCAAGAAATTTTCGAGTTGGAATAAAAGGGGGCAAGTTAAATTTCAAAGAATATAAACAAAGCAAATAACCTTTTTAATCGAACTTTAATCTGTAGTTTTTTTTTTTTCAAACGTATACATTAACTCAATTGATTCGCGTTTAAGATGATGTAAGATTTAAAATAAATCATTTTTAAAATATTGATATCAAAATATAAATTGCTAAATATATATAAAGCGTTATTGTATGGTTTACTCCTGCCTATCTATTATAACTTACTATATTATATTAAAGATATTTTGATTTATCAATGCCTGAAAAAAGAATTGCATATCTGGAAATAATGAATTTTTATTTCATAGCAAATCCTATCGAAAAACGGAACAATAAAAACAGTTTCATTAACTTTTATAGGTTCAGAAACTTTTTCTTTAAAAATATTGTTGGCCGCACTTAAAAGCTTATGGAACTTTTTTTGCGCTAAAAACTTCAATATAAGAATTCAAGGCATGGATCTGTATCCACCTATGTGGCAAAATTAAGTAAAATTTGTGAAATTAAATATTTGGATGATCAGGTAAAATAAAGCTGATGTGTGGTCTAAGAAATGAATCTCTAGTTAAAAGGCTATTGTCTGAAAGATTTAACATTTGAAAAAAAATCTGTGAACTTGGCACGTTATGAAGAATCAGCTAGAACAGATGAAATTATCCTACAGGAGAGAATGCCAGAAATAAATGTTATCAAGAAATTAAATAAATTTGAATCGCCTAAGTTTGAAACAAATAAAATTAAGCGATAAAACAGAATAAGAGAAGAAAAGTTTCTTTATTAGACAAATTATAACGGTGCGAGCTTTCGGGTAAAAACCCCTTCTACAGGCGTGGTAGACGTGACACTATAACATAGGTAATGTGGCTAGAAAGAGAATATATACACATGGTTATTTACATATTAGCGGAATATGCTATGCAAATGGGGATTTTTCATTTGTTATGACTATTGTAATTAAAGAGATAGTAGGCAAATAGGGCATTTGTATATTTGGAGTTTTGAGTCTATAGACTCGGCCAGGAGAGCACCATACTTGCAGCCCTCAATAGTTTTAACCCCAACATCTCCTTCACTTTGGAAATAGAATCAAACCAGGTCATCCCATTCCTAGACATCCTAATAATACTACCGCATCCTCATTCCACACCACAGTCTACTACAAAAAACAGTGTCCCCCCAGTTATACCCATTTCAATTCACAATGCCCCATTTCCCACAAAATCAACATAGTAAAAACTCTCACCAAAAGAATCTATACCCACTGTTCGCTCGATATATTTAAAGAAATAGAGAAAAATCTCATCATATCGCACCTCTCCATAGCATCGTTTCCGCTTGAATTCATCAACAGACATTCATATACACCTGGCCCCCCCAACCACCCTAAAATTTACAGATCATTATGTTTCCTTCCCTACTCCCCCTCCTCAGCCGATATAGCCAGAAGCCTTAAAGCATACTGTATCCGCACCTTATATAAAAACTCCCCCAACCTGCTCACATCCCTCCGTCACCCATATACTAAATCGCATGCCCCCCCTGATCCCCTCCATTCTGTTGGCGCGGTCTACTCTGTCTCGTGTGAGCAATGCTCTGCCACATACGTTGGCGAGACAGGCAGATCCGTCGCCATCAGAATGTCTGAGCATTCTAGAAATATCTCCAACCAAGACACCAGGTCCCTCCTTTACCAGCACACACTCAATACCGGCCATACATTCAACACCAACAACCCCACCATACATTACAGACGCATTCATAACCAGCACCAGCGATTAGTTCTCGAATCCATAGAATCTCACAGACATAATAGCATTGTTGAGACGTGTTTTTATCTATTTTATTGCCCGGCTGTCCCCTTTTATTTTAGACTGCAGAAAGCCAACCTTTGAAGCTAATTGTCACAATATTTATTACAATTTGTACCCATTAGGTGTCAAGGTTGTGCATTGAATAGGCTAACATTTATTTCATCTGACAAAATTTATTAACAAAATTGATGTAAGAAAAAAAAAGGGAATAATATTGAAATATATTCAATAAAAAAATATAATAATAATATATATATATGTAGTATATTTTGAGCTAGTTAGATCACAACCTTCTTATAATATTTATAATAACCCCATACCTATATAAAAATGTGTATCGAACTTGTAACAAAATGACAAATAAAATAAAGAGGTAAAGGTAGACCAGACAACGCAATAACCCAGACGAACAGGTGTTTATGATAATGAGTTAAATCACCCCGTCAACTGGCCAGACGTGAAAAACAACCCGGCGCCTGACAGGTGGCGTGATTTTATGGGAGCCAATCAGAACTCGCCGCCATCTGCGAGCGTCTCATATAAAAGCCCCCCAAGATTGGGACAAAGACAGTTGTTGTTTAGTTGTTTTCAGAGCGACGCCGTCATACGGTCGGGTCTCTCACCCCTATCCGCGATGTAGGCTTTGGGCATCCGTGGCACCCGTGGTTCGACTTGCCTTCGTCCGTGGTCTACCTCTACCTTCTTGGAGTTACCATCTAGTACTGCCTCTGTCTCTTGCTGTCCCAGTGCGGGAATCCCATCACGCACCCACTACCACGACTGCCCAGTACATTCCACCTCGGGATTACTACAGAACCCATTAAAGTCGACAGGATAACTGAGGACAGCGGCAAGCAGAGGATGACGGAGGTCGAAGACGAACACGTCGCGGATGCCCTCACCAACATGCAGCCCCACTACGAAGACCTAGTAGGCCGACTGGCAGACGCCATTCGGGGACTAGCCATGCCTCGTGCGGAGGAAGCCATTATCTCCTCTTTCGACGGATCACACGCAACAAGCAGCCTTCCTCCAAACAGCCATCTCCAGAGATCAACTCCAGCAAGCATCAACCATTTCAAGGTACTTTAGACTTTGTTTCTACCATTTTCCCCATAAATTTTATTCTTATAGTTTCACTTTAAGCATTTTAAAATCAATTATAACCTTTTTTATAACATTTTTATTCAAATTTTAAAACTTTCACACTCTCATTTATCATTTTTACTTTTATTTTAATTAAATTATAAATTTTAATTCATCATTTTCAATTGTATTATTAAAAATATTCAATCACGCATTTTTGCCAATTTATTAATCTTACATGCCTTTCTTAAATTCACCTAAAATGACATTATCCAAATATGCAACTTTCAATTTCACATAAAAAAAAAATCATATTATATTTTAATTACTCGAATCATATTTTCTAAACTCATTTGTGTTATTTTTTTAATACCTTATTTATAGCCATAATATTAATAATTAAATTTATTACGCTCTTTATTTTACTTGACCTATTACTATTCAAATTGATATTTCTCAATATTTTAAAAGTTTTAAAAATTAGTCCTAGATTTGTATTTTTATAAATACCAATTTTAAATTATCTCATCTCATAATGTGCCTTTCATTTTTCCCACAATTACAAATACAACTATAAATGTAATATGCGAAAACTAAATAACATACCATAAAATTTCCTTATCCCATTGCATTCCATTCCTGCCTGTGTTAACTTGTTAATTACGAAACTCTACCGAATTTTGTACCCATGCCATAACCTTTTCTCAGAAAAATTTCGTAAAGTCATTATTTTATAATTTTTCTAAACCTAATCACCGCTAATAATCTCCAATCTAACGTTTGTCTGAACATCTTGACGCAAAACTTACTGAGAAACTAAGGTTATTTCATCTAGAGAATCCCAGAACCTCGTGGACGAAGTTAATTAAGATAGTTGACAACCAACTCAAGGACGCACTGAGCTCCCCCCTAGTTTTTTTCTACTTCTAAAGGGGTGGAATGACCGTTGTACCCACCATTAGCAGCCTGTCAATCATTCAATTATAGGCCTTCCATGCTTCTCTCGTCTCTTGATCATTTTCCATTGGCCTTCTATGCCTTCGTTCTAACCACCCCTCGTCCATCGCAGAGTTCCTGTTTGCCGATTTTTTTTATTTACACCCAGGTCGCCGTCCCAGCATTCTTTATTTCATTCTTTTTTCCTCAAACTCGGGTTCAATCAATCAATGGCAACAGTCGAGCCCTGTTTTCACAATCTACCTCCATCCTCTAACCTCTTCAACGGTTCCTGAGACTCCTGCTCGTCAACCTTTTTTAATTTTTATTTTTTAATGATTCATCGACCTGGTACACTCTTCCTCCCCATGTTAACTCTACACGGAGAGCTTGGGTAACCAGCGAGATTATTTTTTTTCTCTAACGCTCGACTCAGGCCACCATCAGCACGATGCGCCCACTCATTTTTCGTTTAATTTTATTTTTCATCTGGTCGAGCTCAATCACCGACAGCAGCGCAGCTCTTGAGACACCATCTCTGTTTAACCTCTCTCAGAAGAATTTCTTTCTCATATTCTCCCATTACCTACCTCTCCTTCGATCTTCACGCCGTTTGCCTATCTGACCTAATGCTACTTACAGAGCATCTTGAGATTGCTGAACCCTGAAAACAATACTTCGCTTCTAAGCTCGTATTGCAGGGCAGGACTCCTGAGATGTCCTTTGCAGAAACCAAGTCAGACCTTCTTCCTCTATTCCTCACTGCGTCACTACCTATCGCAAACCTTTTGTTTAAGTCAATTTTCTTTTATATTTTAATTTTACTTTTATTATCTCTATTTCTCCTCCTTCCAGTATTACATCCCTGAAACTATGTTGTAAATATTCAAGGCACCTTAAGTAACAAAAAACTGTAAATAATATACCAACTTTCCCAAATATTTACTTTAGCTATTATGTGTTCACTTTATATTTATCCTTCCTAAGTACTCCTCTTATATATTTTTTGTAGTTTTATAATATTATATCAATGTGTCACCACTACTCCCCTTTATCTTTATTTTATTCTAGTAACTAATTTGTGCCCCAAATTATTTCCCATTTAATAGGTTTGCTAGCTTTTCTCTCATTTATTGTAAATAGACTTACAGTTTACCTAGTTTAGTGGTGTTTTAGTTGGTTTTCAGAGCGACGCCGTCATACGGTCGGGTTTCTCACCCCTATCCGCGATGTAGGGCATCCGTGACGCCCGTGGTCTGTCTGCCTTCGTCCGTGGTCTACCTCTACCTTCCTGGAGTTACCATCTAGACCTGCCTCTGTCTCTTGCTGTCCCAGTGCGGGAATCCCATCACGCACCCACTACCACGACTGCCCAACACATTCCACTTCGGGATTACTACATATATATACATAAAACCTATGATGGACTATTGCTGGTGGTTAATTAAATATAAATGGGATAAAAAAAAAAGACTTACTGTAGGGGGAAAGCCACCGACCAAAAAAAAAAAAGAAAGATGGCCGGCGGTACGGTCAGCTGCCTCGTTCCTTTTTTTTAAATTTTTTTTTTGGCGCCATCTACCGTTCAAACCATGCTGCCCCCTATGAGCGAACTCTGAGAGCCTTTTAATAAAATAAAAAAAATGCTTAATATTATTACGGTTTTACAATGAATATATATATATATATATTTTAACTCTAAATATTTGATAAAAAAACAAAGAGCAAAAGACAATTTCATGCCTGTCTCCATGGGTGATGGGATCTGGGTCCTCTTCTCAGTTGAAGGCCGAGGTTGTTGGTGGTGGTGGGGGCCCACAGGCTTATCCATTGCCTGGTCATCTCCAGGCTGCTGAGCGGGTCGGCCTCCATCACTGAGGGACTCTTGGCATCTCACTGAGGGGCTCTTGACATCTCACTGAGAGACCTTTGGCATCGGGGTGTAGCAGGTCACATGGGGAGTTTAGACCGTAGGAAGGCCAGGGAGGTCTATAGGCCTTTTAAAATCTTCCTTCAGCCACACTTTCCAGCTCCCACACCAGGCTTGGTGTAGTTCCTCACGCACACTTTCTGGTTAGTGGTGAGCTCCTGTAGCATGCTACCTCCTTGAAGGTGTCCATGGGGTTCTGGACCTGGAGTAGGGTTGCCTTGTAGTCCAGACTGCATGCTACAGTAGTCAGTTGGCTGTCAGAATTGGTCCTCAGGGACTCATGCCTCCCCTGCCACAACACTCTCACATACAGGTGAGCTCCACTTTTTCTTTTTATTATTATTATTAACATTGTTCCCCCTACAGCAGACATCCTTTCATTTAAATTCATTTAGACCACCAGCTAAGCCATTTGCAATCAATTACAATATATTTGTATTCCGCATCCTCAACAATCCTCCCCTGCCACAAGCATCAAAAACTTGGGGAGGATTATTGAAGAAACGTTTTTGGTGCTCCCAATGCGGAAGACAAATTTATGGATTCTTAAGCATCACACCTTAAAGAACCAAACAATAAATAAATGACTCAACATGCCAAAAAAAAAGGTATATATATATAAAAATTAGCCACTTATATCTTAAATTGCTTCACAAGTTCATGACATCATTATACATAACATAGAGTATTATGAACAAATATTCTACTAGATATCCTCTTTATAAATGTATTAGAGCACAAATCCAAAATATAACAAGAAAATAAATAAACATGGGTTAATGATAACTAAAACTATCTAGCCTATTTTATACAACCTCTACAGAAATAGTGACAATTGTACAAATTGTGACAACCAGATTGGCAAAATTTAAAATATCAATATGACTATGTTGATGATCAATCTGTTGGGGCACGTTTTTGTAACCATACCCCAACAGAAGGCGTATGTATAATCAAATCAAATGGATACATGGCTTCCCTCCCACATAGACTTACAGACCATTTATTTGCCCAGAAACTTAGACACTTGGTGACACCAGACTTCCATGCCGAAAGCTGATGCCTGGTGGAGAAGAAGACATCCAGAGACATCCGAGCTGGAAACTGTTGTTTCCTATGTACATATATTCCCCTCATCAAAAATTTAGGTAGAGGTGATCAGAAAAAAAAAATGGAGAAGGAAGATTTCTAAAAGACTAGCCTTATAAATATCCTTCCCGAAAAAAAAAGGAAGCATCACGTTACAGTCCAGGTAAAAGGGGCCTGGGTCGATTTTTAGCCAAGACGGGGGGGCGATATATATACCGTCCCGAGAAAAAGGGAGGATAGTATTTCAATCCATGTGGAGGGGGGGGGGGGCCTGGGGTCTGAAATTTTACACTCTCGCCGTAGCTGTTTCTCTCTTTAGATTTTTTTTGTTTTGGTAATACTATATGTTCTATTTTGATGGGAGAGGCCTGGGGCGTCTGTGAAATTTTATACTGGAGCCGTTGGCCATTTTGATTGGTGTTTCTTTCGGCGAATGAAAACGGAGAGAGACATGAATAAAAGAAGGTTCTTTGCCAAAAGGGATTCAATCGGAGTCGCTCAGTGAGAGGACAGTCTTCAGACGGGAGATCAGACCTTTGCCGACACTTTCGAGAAAAGGTAAGCCATTTGTCATTATGACTTAGCGCCCCCCCTTTTTTGTGTAGTAGCCAACCTAGATTTCGCATGGGCCCTAAAGGGCTATAAAGTAACTTCAGGTCACCTCTATCTAAATTTTACTATGTAAATAGCATATCTCGTCAGTATAGACATGTTCCCAAATTTTAGTTTATCTAAATAAATATCTAGAGAAATTTTCTTGTTTCCTCTCATACATATTTCATTCCTTTTTGCTTTATGGTACTACCCCCCACACCTTAATTTCGCAAATTACGACTTTATCAGGGCTACTTTGAGGATATCTATCTGTCAGGTTTTAGTAATGTTTGTACTTTTATGTGTTTCAGTGCGTTATTCCATCTCTAGACCTTTGTCCTGACAATATTATATGCTCGATCCCTGCTTTAACTCAAACTCTTAATCAATTACAGAGTTTCCCCCGTTTTTTTTTCTTTATTTATCCTGTTTGCACAAATTGCATTACATGTGATGATGTAAAGACATATGTCGATAGTGTATCATTGACAGCTGTGCTTCTATTATACAACATTAAGGTCTTGCTGCGGGTTATATACATGGGGTTGTTGGCCTAAATTGCTATATATATATATATACTTAAGTAAGGAAACTTTAATAAGTCACATCGTGTATCCTCCCTTTTCATCTATCCAAACCGGGAACGCAACAATGTCGCCCGCCGCGGGGCTCGAATTTAGTATATGTTTCATCCCCTATACTTTAGAAATATATACCTAATGAAAAGCCATACTATTTTTAAGTATTGGTGAAGTAGTCCACGCATCCTGAGATTAACAGTCTATTATAAATCGTGAATTTTAATTTATGCTTTCCGTTTCACTGGCATTTTATCAGGCAATGAAAGTTATGTTGAGGCGGTGTATACCGCATCTCTCGCCGCTGTCTTTTACGATTCACATTGTTTGTGGCAAAACCTTAATATTATCATTGATTTCTGATATCAAAGTAAAACGTCTATGGGGATGAGTATCTTTTATTCTGGTCTTCTCGAGCTTTCGAGCTTGTCCGCCCTTCTACAGGAGAAACATATACAATATATCAAGAAAATATAACGTCGCCTGATGCTAAAACTATTATGATTCTATGTACATATATATATATATACATTAGGAAGTTTTGCATATTATTTGTTTTCTTAAGACATATTTTTTTGGCTAAGGTATTTACACATATTCTACTATTGTTTGCTATATTCTATGAATTATCTTATAGGTTAGAAATTCTATTATTTAAGTAGTTTTATAATAGTTATTGGCTATTACACATAAGTTACTTATATTATTGTTGATATTATTAGCTGGTACTAGGATATATTGTGTTATATGTTTCGGGCAAATCTATTTTCTATTAATGCTATTGTGTTTTCTGAATAATAGAAAATCAATTATAAGCCTTTGATATTTGCTGTTTATGTTATTGTAATGTATTCTAGGTTCTCCTAATGCGAAAGTGTGACCTGTTCCTTTGCAGTATTGGAAAATTAGAGACCTATTGTCTTGATTAATAACGTTGCGTCTATGTTCATATATTCTATTGCTGACTCTCCTTCCTGTCTCCCCTGCGTATTTGGCTTGGCAGCTGTTACACTCTACGGAATATATTGCCTTTTATTCTCTGTTTTGGTTAGTGGGTTTTATGATAGTAGGATTATTTTTAGATAGTGGACTTTTATGGTGGAGCCTATGTTAGGGGAATTACAGTAATACGTTTGGATGCCAGAGTTTCTTTCATCATAGCTCTGATATAATTTTCTCACAGCAGAGGTGAGTTCTGATAATTATTGCTGGATACAAATATCTTAACTTCATTTTAATAGTGCTTTCTATCAAATCATACTAGCCTGTGCATCCAGATTAGGGCTAACATGCTGAATGATAGTTAATCGATTTTATTTTTTTTAACGCATAGTGGATTGGGAGAGTGGCAGATATATGAGCCTTAAGGTGAAAATAGAATTGAAGATCCAGTTAGCGTACCCGTGAAGAGAGAAGTTTGATCACCATAAAAGGACGCGTCAGGCAACCGACTCTTTTTTTTTTCATGATGCCTCCAACTGCATATGATCTTAAATATCCTGTATACACTCTGACAAGGGAAGGTTATCCTGAATTGACAAATGTATAATTTTTGTCTTTAGTAGAGATTTCCAAGATTCTATTTCTGAAACATTTTTTTTGGATGAAGACAAATAAAACCATCTTGATAGTATTGAATTTTACAGTAAATATTTGCCAGCAGAAGGCATGATGAGAATACATGAAATTTACACCAGTTATATGCTTAGTATGTTTCTTCAGCTGTAATTTGACACAGTCATCAAATGAAGAAATGGGCAGTACGCCATATCTTGATGCTGGACACTTCTGTGTCAGGAAGGTGTAGTTAGTCTGTTTAATGAGAATTTCAATAATTATCGAAATTTAGCAGATTATCATTGGGGATTTGAACAACTGTCTTGAAAATTTTTGAACAGCCTGAGTAGATAAAGGAATCCTGGAGTTAGAGTGGAGAATTAGTAGTACAGACTGACCACTCGACGCAGATAACTCTAGGGAACAATTATTGTGTTAATCCGCCGTAGACAAGAAGAACATTGATTCTCAGGATATTCGATAGGCAGAATGTTGAGAATTGATAAGGTCATGGTTAAAGTTTACACAGGCATATGGGAGTAAAGACAGTGATTTAAACAAGATAAGAGGCAGCCTTGTGTCTTAAATACTTTCAGTGGAAGCAGATGCCACTGCAAATATTCAGGTCTAATAATTTCCAAATTTGAAGTCATGCATGACGGGTTAGCACGGGATTAACGCCTGAACTGGCTTTCACTGGGACTATTCGAGCTTGCGAAAGAACTAGAAGAAGTGTGACATGTCACGCCACTGTACTAAATTAATAATTGAGAAGATTTATGTTGAGCCAACTGAAATTAGTAAAGAATTAAGAGATTAAGGTCTTATTCTTTGAGTTTTACACTAATTTCAATTACGCGATATGGACGGCGTTATAAGTTAGGGGGAAATGATTCGGCCGCAATGGGATGGTCTCCTGGAGGTGGTACGATCAAATACTACTTATTGAATGCCGGGCGGGATCGCATGAAGCATTAAATGACATCAAGAAATGCTTAAAGAAACACCCTAGAAGATTGGGGATCGACAAAATGACGACATGGAAAATGCTCAACATTGTACATTGGCAGCAAAATGATATCTTGCTATTGTATGGACGACCACTCCTTCCTGAAATGTGCAGCGGATGTTAGTCCCAGAATTAGGTCCTTGAGGCGACACTTTCCTTTGCAGATGACATAAAGACGCATGACAAAACAGCACATGAGCATTTAAACTAACTTCAATTCCTGCCATTAATTAATTTAGTTGACCAATAGCTATAGAACCGCTGGAGACCTCCATACCCTGTGTGAATATTTTAGTGAGAAATGAGCGATTCAATTCTATGAGCCATGAGGTATCCTGTAAGATCAGAGCTGTACCCCATTCAATTTTTTTTAATAGTAGCCAGTGCGAGATATTTCCAGAATGTTTGTTTCTTTTTCTAACTGTCATATAATTCGGAAACTAGAAAACTACACTATTTTGATACAGTTTACATCTAGCATCCATGTGAACTCAATATGACTATTGAACGTAGATTGTAGATTAATGAGCGAGCCAACCTAAAGAGAACGAGTATAATAGGCTTACAATCAGTAGTTGAAACAGACTATTCGCACAATTTTGTTATGTTCTCCCTCTAGCTGATCTATGACATTATAGATTTTTTTTTAACAAGGTGGCTACCCCGTCGAGTGTATATGAAGGTATAAAGGTTTAAAGGTCATAGGCTGTTGAAATAATAATACACTAGTAATAATTATAGTTCATTCTGATGTACAGTAGAGGCAGTGAGAACAGCGCCTCTACCATCATGGCTAGTTAGTTTCAATACACCCAGAAAGAGCATTGATCTAAGATTACTATCCACCCACATGGATGAACATGTACCTCTCCCATTTCCTTTCCCTTTTGGGCCATGAACCCATCTTTCACCCCTCGGTTCCCTGCCCCCATTAATACATGAGATTCTCTTCTCCAATCCCCACTACTAATCTGGAATATTTCAGACAGCAGACTGAGAGAGAACCATGCACCCTGGAGATGACCCCTCACCCAGCCAGACGCCGTTGCCGTCTGCGCTATACCAGTTGGAGAAGTTTGAGGGAAATGGGCTCATACCATTCGACAAGTTCATCCGGGACTTCGAATTGGTCTACGACGTGAAAGCCCTGGATGATTCTAGGAGGAGGATCCTCCTGGACAATCACCTTCGAGGAGCTGCGAGAGAGTTCGCCCTCCAGGCCTCCCAGATCAAACTGGGATACAACGAATTAAAGGAAAACCTGGAACAGAGATTCTCCAGGAGGGCCCCCAAGAGAGAAGCCAGGAAGAAGTTCTTCTCCTGTAGACAAAGGCCCGGAGAAAAGGTTAAGGAATACGCGAACAGAGTGCGGAGCCTTGCCTCAGAAGCCGAGTCAGATGGCCTGAGGATCGACATCACTGAGGTCGCTGATATCTTCCTCACTGGACTCTGTCCAAACCTGTGGCAGAGAGCCCACCAACTCCAGAATGAGTCATGGGAGGTGATTGTGAGCAGTCTCCATCAGATCGAAGAAAGGGATGACGAGTACTCCAGATGCCAAATGGAAGATGAAGAGGGGAGTGCCAGGAAGTTGAGGGAGTTGACGAGCCAGATGGCCCGACTGGAATCCAAGTTAAAGAACCTGGAGACGGAAAACCAAGACCTGAGGAGGACCCACAGGGAGCAACCCAGGATGAATATGGGAAACAGGTGGAATAACAACCAGGCCAGAGGTTTCCAGCGGAGAGGAGGTTCCGCTCAGAACAACCAGCCCACTATACAAGGGACCAGGCAGGAGAGACCCCAACAGAACCCTAACGGTAGAGCCCCACAAGAACAGAGCAAGGAAGGCCCTCCAGCAACAACCAAGGGAGGAGCGCCAAGGGGGTATGAGGGCCCCGAAGCAACGCGGACACCCATCAGGTGCTTCAGATGCGGGGAGACAGGCCACATGGCAAGAATTTGCACAGCCATGACAAAAAAATAGGTCCGGCTTGCCTCAAAGCAGGGAATGGGGGAACTCTAGCCGGCCTACCTGTAATCACATGTACATTTGTAGATGAGGGTTGGTCTCTGAGCAATAGGACTATCAGACTAATTATCGATACAGGCTCAGAGGCCAACATTGTAAATATAGACTCCTTGGATATTAGCGCTGAAGGTTTGGGTAAACCCACCTTCCTTAAGGGGATTAGTGGGAGTGAGTTAAGGTCACTGGGGAGTGAGTTAATAGAGGTTAGGGCCTATATCAGGGGAAAACCCATCAGGGAAGTAAAAACAACATTTGAATACTGCCGTCTAGGTGGGCTAGGCTTTGATGGAATCCTAGGTATGCCAGGATTCAAGGCTCTAAGACTCACTCTCAACCATGATGGAAGCGTCAGATCAGACTTTGAGCAGGACGAAGAACCGACTAAGTCGGCCTTCCTGTCCTCGTTACAGGCCAGTGAGGTGCCTGTCAGACCACCCAGTATACCTCTACATAAAATCAGGACAGGGGAAGACGTCCTTAGGGCATATAGTCACTGTTTCTGTGACGACATCTCCGATATGGGCGATGGGTCAACCATCATTGCCCCTAAGTTAAAGATACTGACTGGAAAGCCAGTCTATAGACGTCAGTATCCGATCCCAAATAAGCTGGTCTCAAAGGTGAAGGCCTTAGTAGACGAATTGGAAGAAGCTGGAATAATCGAGGGGAGTACATCCTTATGGAATTCTCCCCTATTCCCCGTTGCTAAAACAGACGGCAGCGTCCGCATTACAATGGACCTGCGATTAATTAATGAGGTGACAGAATTCTTCCCGTTCCCAATACCTCGTGTTGAAGACAACCTGCGTGCTTTTGCAGGCGCAAAGGTCTTCAGCACATTAGACTTGACCTCTGGATTTTTCCAGATTCGCATCCCGGAGGGTGATAGAGATTATTTCACTTTCTCTCTGCCCTGGGGGAGATATCGTTTCACACGTCTACCGCAAGGAGCGAAGAACTCAGCTCAGATCTTCCAATGGGCCATGAATTTAGTCCTAGGGGATTTGTTGTATAAATGCGTTCGTTTGTACATCGATGATGTCATCGTCTACAGCGACTCTCATGAGCAGCATGTGGCGGACCTTGCCGCTGTACTCGAACGCCTGAGTCGCTTTAATCTAAAGGCTAGGCGTGGGAAGAGTTATTTCTTCAAGGGCTCTGTAGATTACCTCGGTCATGTAATTGATCAGGATGGGATAAAACCCATGTGGGATAATGTCGCGGCTCTCAGGGATTTGAAACGTCCCCACAACATTAGGGGGGTCAGAAGTCTTTTGGGTACTGTAAACTACTACAGGCGCTTCATACCCAACGCAGGTGAACTCCTAGCTCCACTAAGTAACTTATTGAGAAAGGGGCGAAGATTCACTTGGGGTACAATAGAGCAGACAGCCTTTGAGACCATAAAACAAGTACTAACCAGTGAGCCTTTATTGGCTCATCCAATGATAGGGCGACCATTTATCCTCAATACAGATGCCAGTGGAATAGCGGTTGGCGCTTGTCTCCAACAGGAGATAGACGGGGTTGTCAAGCCAATAGCTTACTATAGCAAACGGTTGATAGGCCCCGAAACTCGCTATTCCACAATCGAAAAGGAGGCTTATGCCGTAGTGTTGTCTCTGCAGCACTTTAAACACCTCCTGGCGGGCAGTAAGTTTGAGGTACATACCGATCACAAACCGATCACTTATAACAAGGGGTCTGATTATAAGAACGCTCGATTGTCTAGATGGGCAGAGATCATCCAAGACTTCAATGTGACATTTGTGTAGGTCCCGGGGAAAGAAAACACGGTAGCCGACTTCCTCAGTAGGTTCCCGTGTGAGGATGATCCTGAACCATCACGAGATAAGAGAGTTGTGGCCGCAGTAATTAAAAATCGTGGGCCCCCCTTGATAGATAGTGATCGGACGTGGGAAGGTTTGCTTAAGGACAAGAAATGGGCCCCCTTATTGAAACTAATAGGTGACAGACGGTCTACCGAGACTGTAACTTATAAAAATAAGGATTATAAAATGCACGAGGGTTACCTTGTGTCTAAGAACAGTGGGGGTATCTGGGTGAAGGTGGTTCCGTCATTACATTAGGGAGATGGTGATTAAATATCACCACGACGTTCCGACGGGAGGTCATTTTGGGGTCAAGAAGGTAATGAGAAGGCTGAAGGACGATTATTATTGGCCGGGTATGAGGACACAGGTCCGAAACTATATATACAGATGCGAGGGTTGCCAGCTCTCAAATCAAGGTGTAACCAAGGCTGGTAATGCTCCCCACTTCAGGCCTGGAAAACCATTTGAGCATCTTGCTCTAGACTTCATAGGACCCTTAGAGAAGACTTCCAGAGGACATTCTAGCATCCTGACCATAGTCGATTTATTTACCAAATTCCCTATTTTAATACCTACAAGAGACCAGTGTGCCAGTACAGTGGTTAAAGCGCTGTTGGAAAGCGTAATTACTATCTTTGGAGTACCGAAAACTATACTTTCGGACCGGGGTTCGGCATTCATTAGCTGTATTTTTAAAGGGATTTGCAAGGCCATGGGGGTAAGTGCAGTGAACACTACTGCTTGGAGACCTCAAAGTAATGGCGCTGTAGAAAGACTCAACAGAACAGTAATTGAATCTTTGCGTAGGTGTGAGGCAAGTTCTAATTGGGATGACATCCTACCCATGGTAGCTTTAGCTATCAGAACCACTGAACATTCTAGTACAGGATTTACGCCAGCGAAACTCGTCTTCGGACATGAGCTGAGGCTTCCGCAACCTTTTCAGGAAGCGGGACAAAGTCCTGTAAGCGAAGATTTGATTGCTCAAACGGCAGCCTTCTACGAGCGGGAACTAACAGAGGAGGTCGAGAAGATAAGAGAGGTGGTAAGGCAAACCTACTTGAATGAACAGGAAGAAGCTAGGATTAAGTTCGAAAACAAAAGGCTGAGAACTTTCAATAACGGGGACTTAGTCCTAGTGGAGAGAATGCATGAGACGAAGGGGCGTCACAAATTTGAGCCAAGGTATGGGGGTCCATATGAGGTACTAAGAAGAGCTGGTGATACTGCATATCTCTTGAAGAATCTAGAAACTGGGAATTTGGATAAATACCATATAGATAGGTTAAAACAATACCATATACCAATTAGGATTTTCCCCACAGAGGAGGAGGAAACTAGTGATGGTAATTCAAGTCAAGGTTCCAGTGATGAAGATCATTGGATTCATCTTACAGGTCCAGCTTATCTCCCTAATAGGTCCGTTAATGTAGTGGTTCCACAAGGGGTGACAACCAGAGCGAACTCAGAAGTAATGAGACGAGGGGAAGTTGACAGAGTTAGTGTGAACAGTTTAACTTTACGCAGGTCTACAAGGGTGAAAAGGCCCACACAGTGTAAATTCTGCTTAGACTGTCGCCACTAACTAGGATTTTGGAGTGTGTACAGAGAATCAGCTCGATAGAATGAGAAGTTTAGAGATTTCAACCTTTTTTTTTTTTCATTTAAAAACCTTTTTTTTTTAAGTAGAACTTCATTAGGATTCCTTTTTTTTTCTATACAAACTATTTCTTGTTAAAACCCGAGTTTCAAAGACCAGTGAGAATAATGTATACCATTGTGAATTAACTATTTAGTGTAAATCTGAAATTTTAGTTATTATCAGGAGTAATAGGTGAAGGAAGGTGTAGGAAATCACAACTTAGAGGGGGGCTATGTCTAAAACAACAAACCTAATAGGCATCCTATGGCTTGTGTTGGGTAATTCAGAAACCCTATAATCCCTGGCCTTCAGGTAGTAGCTTTGAAATAGGTTTCTAATGAGAACATGAAAGGTCAATCTCTCAGAGTGAAATTGTGAAGTATAGGGACCCTAAGCCAGGGGTAGAAGTTAAGTAGGCCCAGACTGTAGTCGATCCTTGGAAAGCACTTGAGAATGTTAGTGTTGGGTAGTGAATCGTAAACCCTATAAATCCATCTTTCAATAGAGTGCTGAGGTCAGACTACTGCAAAGGGGGCAGACGCACGAGGAAGTAAGAAGAAAGTGACTTCACCCACGGTGGCTAGGGGAGAGACTCAATCCGCTTTTATGAGGTGTCACGCTTAATGGTCCTTTATTCGCCATTATAATTTGTGTATGTCTTTATATAGAATTGTCGTGAAAAGTCGCTTGGTGTCAAGGCAAGGGCAGTTTTTGAAGTTACACTGATTTTTTTAGTAGGTTAGCTTCCAGATTATTTAGAATTGTTAACATTTGATTGTTAACAATCAATTTTGTTTATTTGTTTAAATATAAATAATGTTTATCCACGTATAGATAACTTTTATGTAGAGTTTGTATGAGGCATTTATTTAAGTCAATAGGGCTTTAGTCCCCACTTTGTTTTAATTAGATAACTTTATTTGATTTCTCATTGGTCCTGAAAGACTTTATAATTGTTAGGGTTTATTTGATAGATAATTGTAGTACTTTGGCATTTATAGCAATTTTTAACTATAGTATGAATGCAGTCTGCGAATGAAATATGTATGAATGGAATGACTAATGATTGTTGTCAAAGTTAAAAACTATTATACTGTTAGACCAAAATTACTTTAGCATAGGATTAGGGAACTAATAGGTTCAATTTTAAATTCGATTTCTTTATTTGTTAGGAACGATAGCCTCACAGGACTGTAAAAACTCTATTGTTAGGAAAATATTCGCTCCACTTTGTTAGGTCTCCTTTTAGAGGAGTGCAAATATTGATTTCTTTTATTAGGGTAATCAGTTACTCTATTTCATTATATCAACTTGAATTTTAAGAGTCGTAGATAATGATCATATCTTGATTCTCAGACTGGAAGGTTGTGGGAGGTTATGATCAGACCAGGAAACCCACAAAACTTCTCCTCGCAAGAGGAAGCGGAGAGGTATAGATTGAATTTTATGCAGGATGGGGGATTTGTTTTAGCCATGCCGTATAGCCTGGGGTATAACGGCGCGACCTTGGGTGACCGATCTGACACCGTAGTTTCGACGCTTTTAGCGTGGCTGGAGCGAGGGTGTTGCAGACGGGAGGTCCTGTAAGATTGGCAAGTAGGCAGAGATTGCCCAGTTATTCTAGACGAAGTGTTTCCGTCTATTGAATTTTTTTTGGTACCAGTTTGATCCCCCATAGCTAGCGGAAGTTTCTTCTAATAAAGGATTCGCCCTGCCATACGTTTTGTTGGAATGAATTCGAGCATAAGACCGATTCGAGAGACAGAATAAGTAATTATTAGGACCTTCAACGAGTTTAGACTCGTTCCATGTTAGGATAAGATTTTAAAGTATTAGTTAACTATAATGACCGCGAACGAGACACCAGAACAAGCCAGTGAGTCAAAGTTTTAGAAGTGTTGTATTGAGGACAGTAGAATTAAGAGCAGTTATACAGGGAGTAGAATTCTGAAGGAATTTGTAAAAGGAACCAAAATTTAAGATTGATAAAATTCAAACTTATAAGATGTAGATTTATAGGATTCAGGTCAATGAATAGAGAGTATATTAGTAGATGAAAGTAATATGAATTTCTTGGAAGGGGGAGGTAGCTGAACTGTACACACCCCAGAGGCAAGGTAAACGGAGCCACAAACAAAATAGTAGAAATTGATTAGTCGCTCTGCCAAAACAGAAGATTTCTCTTCATACGGTTGTCACCCTAGATTTAAATGGACTGTGTAGTTTAATAGAGGTCTGGGCTATGTTCCATTTGACCAAGATTCTAAATGACGTACCCATCTGGGTTGAGAGAGTATTGTAATTTGAGGAATCTAACACACAAGAGAGAACACACCCTCCAATAGGATCGGGATAGACGAATATTACCCAGTGACCAACTCGTGATTCCAGACTGGATAAGATTGAAAACTTAACTGAGATACTAAACCTTGAACTCTCAGCGCACAAATATATATTATGTTTACATTTTCTTATTCAATATGTTATTATTTTCATGTCATATATATTATATTATAGTCGTATACTATTCTTTTCAACAATTTTATTTTGATATTCATGATATTAATATTTATATTAAATATTTAATTATATATATTTTGTCACCATATATAATCTTGTAGTAGTTTCTTTTGTCATCTATCATGGGATGATTTTTTTATCACTTATATCTTAACATATTTAATCACTATCTACATGATATGTTTACTTCAATATATATATTATACTCATCATATAACGTGGAAGGATTCATTTTATCATTACATATTTCGTGCCTTATTTAATAATTACTTTCACAATTTGTTTCTGTATTTTTTTTTAATTTAGCAAAAGTCATCATGTCATAGGCTAATTATTATGTATCAAGATATTTCTTTCAGCTAACTATAATTATCCTTTCCTTTGATTGTATATGTATAACTATACCACACGAATGTCTTGATTGGTACTTAAATAAAGATGCTGGCATGTTTTAGGAGTTGGACTAGTCAGTTATTTCTAAACGACTTCTTGGCGCCCAATTTTTTTATATATAATATGTAATAGGGAAATGTTCTAACTGTATTGTTAGCAGAAAGAAGGTAGCAATGAATCCAGCACCACAAGAGGCAAGGATGGGGTTGAGAGGACTTACCACAAGGAAGGCCTACTCCTCAAGGCCAAAGAAGAAAGTGGAAGGGTGGTATATATACCCATGAATGGTAAGACAGATGACCTTGCTTACTTCCATACATATGATATGACTGTCCCCCATAACCTATGTTGATAACAGTGTGCTGACGGAATAATAACACATAAAAACCCCTTTGCCAGGATGCGCAATGCCCACTAATGTTCGGAATAATAAACATCTAGAATGGCATACCATCATTTTGACTAGCCTTATCTTCCCTATAGGTTTCGGTACATCTGGCTTCACCTAGTAATGGAAAATGCATTTTGCTAGAAATGGGCCTGCTTTCATAGTAACTGATGAAAGGCAGATGAATGATGAGTAGCACAAACGCATTTGTCCATTACTTGGCAGGGGGAGGATTGTTGGGGCACGTTTTTGTAACCATACCCCAACAGAAGGCGTATGTATAATCAAATCAAATGGATACATGGCTTCCCTCCCACATAGACTTACAGACCATTTTTTTGCCCAGAAACTTAGACACTTGGTGACACCAGACTTCCATGCCGAAAGCTGATGCCTGGTGGAGAAGAAGACATCCAGAGACATCCGAGCTGGAAACTGTTGTTTCCTATGTACATATATTCCCCTCATTAAAATTTTAGGTAGAGGTGATCAGAAAAAAAAAATGGAGAAGGAAGATTTCTAAAAGACTAGCCTTATAAATATCCTTCCCGAAAAAAAAAGGAAGCATCACGTTACAGTCCAGGTAAAAGGGGCCTGGGTCGATTTTTAGCCATGACGGGGGGGGCGATATATATACCGTCCCGAGAAAAAGGGAGGATAATATTTCAATCCATGTGGAGGGGGGGGGGGCCTGGGGTCTGAAATTTTACACTATCGCCGTAGCTGTTTCTCTCTTTAGATTTTTTTTTGTTTTGGTAATACTATATGTTCTATTTTGATGGGAGAGGCCTGGGGCGTCTGTGAAATTTTATACTGGAGCCGTTGGCCATTTTGATTGGTGTTTCTTTCGGCGAATGAAAACGGAGAGAGACATGAATAAAAGAAGGTTCTTTGCCAAAAGGGATTCAATCGGAGTCGCTCAGTGAGAGGACAGTCTTCAGACGGGAGATCAGACCTTTGCCGACACTTTCGAGAAAAGGTAAGCCATTTGTCATTATGACTTAGCGCCCCCCCCTTTTTTGTGTAGTAGCCAACCTAGATTTCGCATGGGCCCTAAAGGGCTATAAAGTAACTTCAGGTCACCTCTATCTAAATTTTACTATGTAAATAGCATATCTCGTCAGTATAGACATGTTCCCAAATTTTAGTTTATCTAAATAAATATCTAGAGAAATTTTCTTGTTTCCTCTCATACATATTTCATTCCTTTTTGCTTTATGGTACTACCCCCCACACCTTAATTTCGCAAATTACGACTTTATCAGGGCTACTTTGAGGATATCTATCTGTCAGGTTTTAGTAATGTTTGTACTTTTATGTGTTTCAGTGCGTTATTCCATCTCTAGACCTTTGTCCTGACAATATTATATGCTCGATCCCTGCTTTAACTCAAACTCTTAATCAATTACAGAGTTTCCCCCGTTTTTTTTCTTTATTTATCCTGTTTGCACAAATTGCATTACATGTGATGATGTAAAGACATAGGTCGATAGTGTATCATTGACAGCTGTGCTTCTATTATACAACATTAAGGTCTCGCTGCGGGTTATATACATGGGGTTGTTGGCCTAAATTGCTATATATATATATACTTAAGTAAGGAAACTTTAATAAGTCACATCGTGTATCCTCCCTTTTCATCTATCCAAACCGGGAACGCAACAAATCTGAATGATACCAGTCTAGGTGAGGTGGTTTCATTCCTCTGAGGAGTTGGTTGTCTAACTCTGATTCCTCTCTCTCTCTCAATTACACTACTTTGAACATTTCTACTCGCAGCTCAAGTCTTCTCTAACTCTGAGCCACCTAACTTCTCAAAGTGGCTGATGGAGTCGTTGCCGAACCTTACACATGAACAACTCTCTAGAGGTTATGAATATAGTTTTTGAGAAACAACCTGTAGTTCTTCACCCCCTACGCATCCTATTAAACACCTTGACTGCTTCTTCATGCCGCCAATATGCCGCCAGGAGGCGAAACTGACCGGACGTGTGTCGCTAGGCTCCGATAGTTCCGGTAAATATTGTTTTAAATTTTCAGTTTACCTATTGTATAATTTATAAAAGTTATATAAATTGTTTAATTTAAAAATATTTTAACCTTTTAAATTGGCAATCACTGTTCAAAAGTTTAGGAGATTTCCCTTTTTTGTTTTTGTTTTATTGTCATTTTTGAAATACTTTTCCATTGTTGTTTTCGCACAAATATGCAAAAATAGAATATGGAAATAATTATTCAAACTTTAAATGATAAGTTGGATGAAATTTATAACTATTTTGACAAAAAAGTTCAACGAAATCAAAAAAATCTAACTAAAAATGATATTACATTTTTGTCAACTATGGTTAGGCAAACCAAGGATGGTATTTCAACTTTAAAATAAATAAATAACCAAGATATATTGGAACTAATGAAAACAACAATTACTGATGTTATGGATCAAAAACTGAAAGGGATCCGAATGAACTAGTTAAAACAACTCCAACATATGCTCAAGTAGCTCGTACAGAAACATCACAAGATTACATTAAAAAAAAAAAACAAAATTCACATAAGGAGTTCACAATAGTGGCAACACCTATAAATGTGGAAGATAATACAAAAATGTATCAAACTATATCAAGCAAAGTTAAAAAGCTTAGGGACGAAGGAAAAAAAATAAAGATTAACAAAATTATAAATGCTAGGAAATCTGTAATAATAAAGACCCCTACAGAATCAGACGTGGAATCTCTAAATGATGAGTTAGGCAGGGCAGAGGAACTCGCTAATATTAGCAAAATTTATATCCCCAAACCAAGAGATCCTACAGTAGTAGTTAAAAATGTTAATAAACTTACAGAAACCTCTAATTTTACTAAAACAATCTGTAGTATGAACCCTGAATTAAACGAAATGGAAAATGATATCCATGTTCTGTTTAGCATGAAATCGAACACGCCCCACCACAACATAGTTCTTAGGGTTTCTCCAAAGGTTTACCAGATCCTTAAAAATATGAATAATAAATTATATACAGACTTTGAACGCTGTTTTGTGGAAGATAAGATTCTGGTAAAACAATGTCAGAGATGCCTTCAATTTAATCGCAACCATAAATTGGCCGATTGTACTAACGTCGAGATATGCAAATTATGCGGCGCGCAAGGAATTCATGACTGTTCAAAAATTTGCAATTGTTATAACTGTCTAAAACATCCTAAATTTAGAAACTCGCCGAATCATAGAGCTAATTCCTCGGACTGTCCTTTATACAAAATACAGATAGATAGAATTATCCAACGAACGAGATATCATCCAACCGACAATTAGGCAAATTTCGCAGCTGAGATTATTGTTTATTTAGTTTGAATATCATGCAGGGAAAAGGAATTAAATGTTTACAACAAAATGTAAGAAAAAGTATCTTGGCACTGAATGAGCTTCAAGCTTCTATAAAAGACAACCCACCAGATATCATCATAATACAGGAACCTTATCTGATTGATAGAGATGTAATTTTCGATTTATAATCTCAAATAGTGCATTCAACAACAGATGAACAAATATACACTGCAACGATCTTTATGAATAAGTGCTTAAAATACAATAAAATCAATAAATTCACAAACTCCTTTTGTACAACCACCTCTATAAATTCAGCGGAATCAAATACTGTTATTGCAAACTTTTATATTCATCCACATAGATTTAATGACACTCATCAAAAATTTATCAAGGAGCTTCTAGATACCTACAATCAACAACCTATTATACTATGTGGCGACTTCAATTCTAGACACCCAGTCTGGTTTGATCCGACGACTAATTCCAATGGTTTCAAATTCTACTCCATCATAGATGAACATAGCCTATTTATCCATAATCTTAAGATACCCACCTGCCGAAATTCAAGCATTATAGATCTTACGATTTCAAACTAAAAATCAATAAGTTTTGTACAAAACTGGAAGACGACTATTTTGACGCACATTTCAGATCACGTTGCAATAACCTTTGACATTTATTATAATTTTAGCAGGCAAAGGACAGTTCAAAACTCAACATGGAAATTTATAGAGAAAGATGCTGATTGGAAAACATTTACCGAAAAAATTTCAATACAAGATGTAGATAACATTATCACCAAGATAAACCACGCGTCAACCATCGAAGATATTGACAACATTGTAAAGACTCTCACACAAATAATTAGAGTGGCAGCTTATCTGTCCCTAAATGTCAAGACAAGAAGCGGAAATCATAAAACAAATACATACTGGTGGGATTGGAAGTTGGAGAAATTGAAAAACGATTTCCACTATATTAGAAATTTGTACCATCGGCATGGAGCGATCTATGAAAAGACCTATAAATCAATGAGAAATAAATATTTAAATAAAATTAAAAAGGCAAAAAGAGCGAGTTGGAGAAATTTTATAGAAGAAAGTCATTCAACTAACGCATTTGGTAATGCTTATAGGATTTACAAGTCATTGAGATCAAAAAATAGAAATTTAGGATTACCTCTAATTGATAATTTACCAGATCATTTAAAGATCGACAAAATAAAAAGTTTAATGAACGATCTATTTCCGGATGATATTGTAGGTTTGGATAAAGGTGATCATATTTTGATTAGAAATTATACTCCTAAATATAAAAATAAAAGTAGTGTTCATATCGAATCTAAGGAAATAGAGGAAACAATTTTAAAAACTAATATTAAAAAAGCACCGGGCCCTGATTACATTAGTAACAATATGATCAGACAAGCTAAAATAAAAATAATCCCAATTCTGCATCAATTATTCAATAAATGTATAGAAATGGGATACTATCCGGATGAATGGAAAAAATCATTCTTAAAAATAATTCCAAAACCAGGCAAAACGAGTTATGAAGTAAATAAAAGTTATAGACCTATATCATTGACATCTAATCTCTCTAAAACATTTGAGAATATAATAAAAAATAAATTAAGTAACTATTATTTAGAAAATAATCTAATGAGCTCAAGGCAGCATGGCTTTATGAAATCTAGATCAACTATTACTGGAATGGAAAAAATTATAGAAACTATATTGAAACATAAACAAAAAGAATTGACTTCCTTGATAGCTATAGATATAGCTGGTGCATTCGACAATGCATGGTGGCCTGCGATTATAAAACGAATGGATAATGACAACGTTCCCTCAGATTTAATACGGATCATAAAATCTTATTTGAATAAAGAAAGGGAGGTGAAATTTACATACGAATCAGAAACTTTTTATAAGAAAATAACTAAAGGATGTCCACAGGGTGGACCTTTATCACCACTTCTGTGGAATATTTTGCTAAATGATTTGTTGATAAATTTCGAATCAATTAATGCAGATATTATATGTTATGCAGACGATGCTACAATAATTTGCTGGAATAAGACTATTGAAGGACTAAAAACCGCAAGTGAACACACCTTAAATTATGTGATCCAATGGTGTAATAGAAATAAATTAACGATCAGTACAGAGAAAACTAATTTGCTATACCTGCATAACAGAGAAAAAATACCTATCGAGGTTAATAACAATATAATCAGGCCGGTCAAGCAAGTAAAAATTCTGGGAATGAAATTTTTAAATCACAAATGGAAAAATAAAGTTAACTTTACTCCACATGTAAATGATATTCTGTGTAAGGCAGGGCGTATGAAAAATTTATTATGTTCACTAAGCGGCAACGTGTGGGGTTTAGATACACAAAAGAGGTTAACTTTATATAAAACTATAATAAGGCCTGTACTTACATACGGATCAGAAATTTGGCTTAAATATTTAAACAATCGTTCTAAACAAAAACTGAATTCCATGCAGTACCAGATCATTTTATGGGCAGTTAGAGCTTATAAAACCACATCATCCAACTGTGTGCATAGTTTGGCAAAAATTCCACTCCTAATAGACTATATAGAATCTAGAATAATCAAATATGATCTAACTCATCTGTCCACTGAAGATATAATTACTTATGAACCCCATGCTCCAAGTATAGTCAAATCATTCTTACACGCAAAAATGAAGGAAAATTTTGACAATACTAATGAAATTTTCAGAAGCTTTTTCGTGTCTGGAATCCCAAGATTTTTTCGTCCAAATTTTTATAATATCCAATTCATTACAGATCATGGTAATTTTGGGAAATTTTTGGCAACTATCGGCGCGGTGAAGGAACCAGGATGCTTCTGCGGAGGTGAAATTCAGGACTCGAAACATCTACTTATGAATTGCCCAATTTTCCGGGTTTATAGAGAAGACAAATTTGGTCGTATTGGACGGCTTGATGAATTTGTAGGCAATAAAGAGAGGTGCAAAAGTTTTGATCAATTTTGCAAATTTATTTACAACTTTCTTTTAAATTGGAAAAGGGAGAGGGAAAATTAGAAGGAAAAGAATTGCGATGCTTGCTTTGTGTGTTTTGCTTTGTTGTTTGTTTTCTTTTCGGACAATTTTCTTTGTTAATTATGTAAAATAGTGAATTGAACAGGATTGTATATAGCCGATTTGTTGTGATGTAGATAGAGGTCTCGACGCAAATATCCCTGAGTTTGGGATATCGCGTTTCATGATGTTAATAAAGTAATGTTTAATAAAGTAATACCCATTCAAATATGGGACCAGCAGGAAATCATTGCTACTTCAGACACCCTCCCCAACCTCCATAGACTGATTAAAATAAAACTTAACCAAAGAACAGGGACTACATCCGCTGCCCATCAAAATTTAATGATCCCATTTAAACAATTTAAAAAATTGTCTCCTAAAGAAAAATAAATAAAATTAAATTACTAATAAACTGAGCTCAAGTTTTCAGATGTCCAGAATGGTTGAGTCTTTCAAAACAAAAAAAAAAAAAACTATTGAATAAAAAAAAAATTCTTTAGACAACCTATTATTTTCCTAGTATTGACAATTGCTAAAAGGTCGATTCACATTGCCTATTGCATAAATAAATGGGGCGCCATGCAATTTTTTTTAAACAAGGTAATGGTGATATTTGAACCTTTAGTGAAATTGCAAAAACACTTGCATTCATATACATATAAATATAATTGCCTTATTCTGTCTGAAGCTCACGGATAGAATGCGCGCCCATTGGCTGCCGGCGAACACGTGTCCTCCCTGCCCCCCTCTAGACAACCCTGTTATCAGCTGTGTGATACATACACCTGTCTATAGTGGCCATTCTAGACAACCCTGTTATCAGCAGTGTGTTACATCCACCTGTCTATACAGACCACCCTGTCTACAGCGACCACTGACCACCCTGCCTATAGCGACCACTCTAGACAACCCTGTTATCAGCTGTGTGATACATCCACCTGTCCTTACAGACCACCCTGTATATAGCGGCCATTCTAGATAACCCTGTTATCAGCTGTGTGATACATACACCTGTCTATAGCGGCCACTCTAGACAACCCTGTTATAAGCTGTGTGATACATACACCTGTCTATACAGACCACCCTGTCTATAGCGACCACCAAAGACAACGTTTTTAAAATATATTCGCACTCGGGTAAAACCCGGGCGTTGCCCGGGCCATTCGTCTAGTATACATATAAACAAATAAGCCATAACATTCACCTTTTTTTTTAATGAATGGATATACTAATTGAATAATACAGACTTCATGTTATATATATGATAGAGATGTTGACTACATTGTGGACTGCCTGGATTGTCTACAGTCATTCACTAATAATTCAAGCCCAAACAAGGCATTAAAGCATTATTTGACAGTAATTCATTGCCACTATATTTCCTTCTTTCCACCTATATCAAAGTTTATCTGTGCCAGTCATCCTAATTCACTCTAGATTGTAGTATTAGGAGAAAATCTTAGTATGTTATACCTAGTGTGACTTGTTACACTAAGTGCGACATCATCCCTATACATGAGGGGGAAGAAATTGAATAGAATTAGAACCTCAATATATACTCTACTTAAGGTTTATAAATGTCTACTCTTGGCCTATTCTTCCTAATTTCGAATCTGACCTATTGGCTCGTTCTGGCGTCTCATTCGTGGTTCTTAGGTGTCCTACGAATTTAAAATTATCTTATCTTATAATGAGTTATTCTCGTAAAAAAAAATTCTACTTACTAACTGGTATTTAGACTTGAATTCGTTCTAACTAAACGTATGGTAGACTATAGTCTTTAATTAGGTGATTAGCTTTTGCTAGCCTGGGGCGATATAAAACGCAAAGAATCTGGACAGTCCATCTGTCACTTTGCTAATTGGTACCTAAAATCTGTAGACGGAATCGCCTCGTCTAATCGTAACTTGTTTCTTACATGCTCAATTGTTAACCCTCGTTAGAAAACCCCTTTAGACTTTGACTTAGAGACAAGGAGTTACAGGGAATTCGATTTCTTTACCCAGCACATGTTTCTAAGCTCGTCCATCGGGGATTAGTTCCAGGCTGCGCAATATATAGAAGAGCATCCAACGTGCCGATCCTTTCCAACCTCCCCGACTGAATCACCCTCATTCCAGCCACGCTTAACGCGTCGTAAACTACGATGTCAGATCGGTTATCCGAGGTTTGTCGCTGCACACTTAGTTTGCAACGTCGGCAACTGAATCTCCCCACCTAGCACAAAGTTCACCTGATACCTCTCCGCTCCCTCTACTGAGGAGAAGTCTTGTGGGCTTTCTGGTCTGATCATAACCTCCCACAATCTTCCAGTCTGAGAATCAAGACATGATCATTATCTACGATTCT